>CM062815.1:268316461-268819923 GCA_031772625.1 Pinus tabuliformis | reverse complement strand
AGCGATGTAGAAAGTTTGATTCATTCCATCATGTGCAATTTGTAATCCGCTCACACTGGTTCCACCATACATCATAGGGAGATTTAGATCTTCCCCCCTAGGTGGTAGCACAGCCTGTCCACTTTCTTGAGGGATATAAGAACTTACCAAAACCTAAACTGAGATTGTCGGTTGAACCAAAAGGGTTGGTCAAAACAACAAGACACGATGAGACAAAATGGTAGGTTGAATCAGAACTGAAGTGACTGTAGTTTTCACAATCGATCGAGAGGTCATGTTTTGAATGAATGAACCTCATGTAGGCATAGCACCGGAAGACCAGATGGTGTTCTGATACAATGATGAGGGACTAGGAGTTCCCGAAACCAACTAAGCTAGAGAGGTATAACCATGCAGAAATACATGCTCACTTAACTCAAGATAAGAGAGAGACAAGACTCTTCCTGTGAAAGGGAAACCTTTTCTAGGGAACTCATATCCCTGCTCATCATCTATGTGAGGAGTGTGATTAGTGGAAAATTCAAAATGAACCAAAGAGGAGACTGAGATCTCACCTTTTGACTCCATATATGGAAACAACTAGCGAAGAGGAATCGAAGATGTCCGAGGAATACCAGGAATACGAAAGGAATATGAGGTCGATCATACGGACTGTATGGACGTTGTGGAGATATCACAATAGGATCGAATAGAGGGTTCAGTGGATAAACAATTAGTCTTTGTGGACTTTCTGGAGTTTTCATATTCTCGGGTGTTTGGATGGGATTCTCAGAGGAATGCAGATCAGATCCTTATGGTGATCAGGAATGTGATGGAGGTGGGCGAGAAGACAAAGGTTGGATACTCAAAAGAATTCCAAGTTCAACACCTTGATCCTCAAATGACTAAGGAAGTTCCGTATGAACTCCTTGGGAGGACCCTTTAGTATCAGACAATGAAGGGGAACTATGAGATGGACTGAATGATTCAGCCATGATGTCTTCCCCTCAACAATAAAAGTGAAAGGAAAAATTTTGATTAAGGCTTTAACAATTTTGAAATTAACATGGAATTACTCAATCTGGTCTAAGAAGAAACTTCTTGGGATGACATGTTTACCATGGGAAGTTATATTTTAGAAACAAAAACATTTCCTTTTCATATTTTAAGAGTCGATAAATGGGCGAAAAGGTGACTCTAGTTGCTTTCAATAGTTTTGCGAGAGTGAAAGGAAAAGTTTCTCGTTGATATTTTCAAATTTAAAGAGTCAGAAAATATCAAATTACTGCTCAAGTGAATTTAGGTAAAAGGAGTACCAAGTAACCGTGGACTGCAATATACACCTCAGCCAATAAATTGACCAAGGACTTGACGTACGTTCATGCAATCTCCCCGAATGATTTGTTCAGTGTATGATGTTTATAGGGTGGCAGACTTAGCTTCCTATGGATAAATGATTGTAACCTAGAGAAGTCTCCCTTTATATAGGCAATAGTACGGGGAGCACAAGTCCTTTCTAGTGCTGTCTAATGTCGAAGCTAATGACAATTGCTAAGTAGACACCAGAACATGTCTCTAACCTAGACCACTATATATGATCTTTAATGTTTCAAATGATCCTTAGGTTAATTGACAGATTTTGAAGTTGATCTTGTAATTATGTCTCAATTTCAATGCCCTAACGATATTTCTTCTACTAAAATGCAAACTAGATGACGAAATGCAATCTTTCAATTTGATGAAGGCTAGCTATGTAGGGAAGAAAATCACTCAAATTATGCATCAAACCAAATGCACTATTCATCTATGACCATCTTCAAATGAAAAAAAATATGAAATCTAATCTTTCATATAATAAGAAAATACAATGCCAAAACAAACCTCAAAGAAAAATCTCTAAGAGATAATGATGATTTTTTCCTTCTCTTTTCCAAATGCAACAAATGTAATCTAGTGCAAAGGGAAAGAGAATGCAAGAAAACCAATAAGTATGAAAATCACTTTCACATCAATGATTCAAATGCAGTGCAAAATGTTCCGAAAACATTACACTTTCACTTTTAGTTCAAAACATAAACAACTTCAAAGAAAACACTTTATTTTGATTCTAAAGACACAATCAATCTGTAACCTATCGCTTGTCGAATGAAGCCTAAGCAACTTTCACTATATCCACTAATGAAAGCAACTTAAGGCATAAGAACCAAAAGTAATATGCAAGCAGGTCTGAACACAAAAAGAATTTTAACGCAAGAAATCAATCTATGACTGTAAGACTGACGAGTGTACTAAGGTTTACCTAGAAGATCTAGAACCCTAAAAGGCTAATCAAACTTTGAGAACACTCATGCCAAGTCAAAAATCAATTACAGGTAGACACTGAGAGAGTCAATGAATAAACACACTGGTTAATCTCAAGGAGAAGACAACTAAAACTGAAAAGCAAATAGAAAACCCTAAATTTCTAAGTTTTATGCAATCATTACACTTGTCAGAAGTAAAGTAGCGATAATTGCTATTGTGACTAGAAAACATGATATAATCGCAACAGTTAAGATCATATCCTAGATGGTCGAGGAAAAGGACAAAGAAATCTAAAATCTTCAAAAACAGCTCATGTTAACAATCTTCAAATGTCTACCAAGTAATGACACTTACGACAAGCAAGGGATGAAGTCTAAAAATCAATGGTTGACCAAACTCATCAAAATACAAGGTGAAGGAGAGGAAGGAAAAGGTCATAGGCTCCGCATTTGAGTCGGCATTTTGTTGACAAGGTTAATCCTCTCTATGGACAGAGATGATCCCTCTAGCCCAATGAATGGGTCTAGCAACTGAAGGAACAATCAACTAGACATCCTCCTAGCTTATGATTGAAAAATCGAACAAGAGAGAAGGCCTACCTTGCTCTGATGCTAATCTAATTTCCTTTGTTGAGATCCTTGAACTGCTTGTGTTGAGACCTTGTTCCTGCTTGTGTTGAGACCTTGTCAACATAGGGGTGTAAATGGACATGGATCAACCATTTGGGAATGGTAGAAGGGGAATTTATAGGCTGGGAGAAGGAGTTAGGCCTCCTCCAAATATAGGATTAGGCCCACATCTTAAAGAGCTAGCTCATAGGAATGAGACCAAGAGGTCAAATTGGAGGATTCAACCTCATCCATGCGAAACCACCTCCAACTCGCCACTCTCAAAGCTTCTAGATCACGAAGCTTCTCATCCTCTTTGGGAAAACGTCTGTTTTGAGACCATCATGAGTATGAGAAAGAACATAGTGATGGCATCGCTAGATTAACAAGGTGCAATAGGCAATCATCGCAGTTTTGAGCTTCATAAGGGTGATGATTCTCATTTTAGGGTTTCATGAGCTATTTCTTTAGGGAAAGCTCTAGATATTTTCCACACAAGTTAAAGGAGGGATCTGAGTTGCATACATTGATGAAGATATTGTATAATGATCATGTTTTGGGCACTTTAGGTTATGTCACAAGGAAGTGCAAGAGGCATGAAAAAACATTGTGTAACAACAACTAAAAACACATTTGCTAGTAAGTGACAACATTGGCTCCAATTTTGGACAACGCCTTGCTAGAATGTTGTTGAGAACCTATAGACTAGTAGCCTTCACCATTGGGCATGGAGTCAAAAAATATATTGAACCTATAAAACCAAAAAATCTCCATGGAACTTTATTTGTTGGGGGTCCTTTCCTCACAAAACCAAAATGCAAAACTACAAACTCTAAAATTTGGAAATTAAACACTCACATAGTGAGCTTATTTATATACAACTCTTTCTTATGCATAAGTCTCAATTCAACCAAGTGAGGTCAACCTTCTAATGGTACCAGGTCAGTATTTGGGTGTTGGAACTAATTCCTCCATGCTGCTGAAATTTAAAAGTCAAAACAAGCATGCACCATGAAAAATATTCAAACAAAAAACTTGATATATAACCCAGAAACAACATTTGTTGCTGACCAAATAATGTTGTCATGTAGTCAGCTATTGGGTCATAGAACTGGTGAGAGAAAATTGTAGCTGCATCATTTTCTTGAAAGGTTTTTCGACCAATATCTTCTTCATTAGGGCAGCCACAAATATTGTTCAACTCTTCAAATTTGGGTTCTTCAAAAAAAAATTGTTGTTGATTGTTTTCTACCCATTGGCCAATGGGCCAACCCTTTTGGAAATCTACAATTGAATCTTCATTGTCTGAATTGTAAGATTCATAGACTTGAGAATCCATTGATGATTCAAAACCCTCATTTGAAAGATAAGTATCAGAAATTGTTGTACCAGAAAAATATGAAAAGTATGACCTTCAAGAGTTTGTCTACAACTGAATGGGTTCTGCTATTTCATAAGAAAAGAATGCATAAATTGACATCTTAAATCCCAAAAAAGATAACTCCAAAATAAATACCACAGGTGAAAATATACGTCCAATTTTTGAATCTCGTCACCTTCAATAATTAGCTCGAAATGTTAATGAAACCCATGGAAACAATTTCTAATTTTTCCTGTGGGAAAGATTCAAACAGTGGAGTTGCCAAGGTGAGATATCTTCAACACACACTTCCATTGCTCACCTAACAGAGGGAAAGTAAAAGTTGTCATACCGAGTGAAAAATATTTTGATTCCTTCCCTGGAAACGGGTCCAGAAAGATGTATATTTTTCTATCTCCTGTCACAGAAATGCTTCAGAAGATATAGAAGCCTCCTATAGACAACCATTGGGTTGATAGGAGACCAGTGCCTAGAGAATATAAGAGGAGTGATTTTGAAGATTGCCTAAGGGATTTCTATTGCACTCCATATGTCACATAATTGGGAAAGGGATAATTCATGGTTTGGTTCAATAGCCCTTTGTCAAGGTAAACTCATGAAAACAAACACTATTAGGTATGTCTAATCTCAAAGAAAAATGTCTTGATTCAAGCGGCAGACACACAACAATATACAACTTAACATTGTTGTTGTAGTATAGGCAAACATGAGGAAGGAAAGGAGGTAAATTGATACAGAGGGTTGTACATAGCAAAAAATCCTAAGCAACAATCTCCAACAGAAATATGGAAGAGTGAGGAGGTGGGAATGCAAAAAAGGTGGAGTGTGAATTAAGGTCTCAAGCTCTATGCCTCATGAATACATTTTTAACCAATTAGCATAAATAAATCTTTGTTTACATACATGTACTATGGGCTATCAAATAACACAAATAAATCCGTTGTTACACAAATACTTTTTCTACTTAATAACAAACATACAGAATGAGAGTGAAACCAACCGCTTCATTACATGATTTTAGAGGAGGAAAGCCTTACATGAAGTGATATACAAAGGGGAAAACATATTATGCATTTCTCTGATTGGAAACAAAAAAACTGCTTCATTATTCTTTGAAGATGGAGTCCAAATCACCAGTCCATTATATTTAACAATTGTATCAGCCCAAGAACCTCATGAACAGAAAAATTGAACCAAAGTGGAACCCTTTCTCTATAAACAAAGGGCCTCTAGAATGTAGAATTTGGGAGCCTGTGTTAAGTTTTTCTTCCCTTTATTTATAAGGAGAGGGGGACATTTGAACAACAATTACAAAATATCTCAGCCAAGCTCTAGTTTCCTGATCGACTAGATTTCTCAGTGTGCGATGGTTCTGCTACCCAAAATGATTACAATCAGATTTGATTCCTTCTTTAAAATGAAACAAATTATAAAATATCAAAACATGGGAAAATTGAATGATGGTTGACGAAAATATCTCCATACCATTCCTATGATGGCCTTTGATTCAACCGCGTCTTTGCCATGAAGTTTTTCTTCAGCTAATCGACCGCCCAAATCATTGTAACAGCTTTGATTCCTTTATATAAAGTACACATAATCACAAAAATATCAAAAAGGAATGACTGAATGATGGCCAAGGGAATATCTCCATGCCATGCTTTTGATCGTCTCTGATCTAGCCACATATTTTCCATGATGCTATTCTTTAGCTACTTAACCAATTTTCTCGTCACTTTCCTCTTAACTGCTTGAACTTCCCACTTTCTAGAGCTGGGAGTGATCAAATATGGTGGACTTCATGGTGTTTAGGAATCATAGCTATCGACACATCAATACATTACCTCTTTGTGTCACACTATCAGAGCCCAATATGTCCTGTAATATTACCATAGTGCTATATTGGAGATTTTCCTTATCGAAACTTTATTCTTAAAAGACAATATGAAAATAGTGAGTTTCGATGCCCTTGGCCCTTTTCCATTACTCCTTGAAAAGTGTATCCCATAAGACCAAAGGTTGTAATGTCCCTCTTAGCCTTTAGGTGATAAACCTTCAAACTCCTTCTCGGGGCGCTTCTCTCTTTGTTAACAGCTCCACACCCTTGGTTCATCGAGCCCTTACAACCATGTGACAACCCCAATATCGGAGCCACCTTATCGAAATTTTTTCAAGTGCCAATTGTTATAAAGTGTCGACATCCTCAAACACTGATATGTGATATCCAATATGATGTCATCACTCCATGTGGAACCTCATGAGTGGTGACACGTGTCACCCAAATTTGTCCCCTTATGTCCCCTCAAAATGCCAAAACTACCTTCCTCATGTCCTTCCGTACTGCCACGTCATGCTAATGTCAGATGCCAATGTAGCTTTATCAAAACCAATAATATGTTACCATGTGTCATTATGGTAGCCAATCATATGATGCCATGCATCCTACTATAGGAGAGAGAAAAGGGTTTGACCACATTTCGTTTTGCAATGAAATCATTTATTAATCCTTTATCAGCGTTCTTTATGGTTTTTAACACTATCGACTGTTCACCCATATTGCAAATTTTTAAAAGGTTCACATGTTCAAAAGTTATGATTCTTTGATCAAAGACCTTTTGATGTGCCAATGCTCTAACATTGCGATGCACTGATACTTGACCTCTGATATGCGGTCACCGATATGTCTAATTCTATGATGTTGTAATCATTGATATTCCTGATGCTTTGATATGTTATCTCCTATCTCCAATTTCGTTGGACCTCTGATATGCAATCGTTGATATCTCTGATGCTCTGCTATTGTGATAATCAATATTCCTGATGCTCTGATATGTGATCTCTGATCTCCAATGTGGCTTGACCTCCGATATGCGATCTTCGATATATCGGACCTCTGATATTCCTTCATAAGGCTTCAATCCTTGAACTTCAGCAGGCCATATCTTTTGATTCAGCAGCCCATTTTTGGACTTCCACATATCATTGGAAATATTGTTCAAAGAACTTTCAAATGGAGAGGGTCTGATGTAGTATTTCAGTCCTTATGCGGCTTGGAAGATGACTACAAACTTCTCTACTCATTTACTCTTTGGACAACTAGAAACACATTTTGTAGTAAGTGACAACGATCCCAATAAAATTACATGGTCTTGGCATTATGTCGACTTATGCAATGATTATAGTTGGCTAAAGTTACTCTTTAAAATAATATTTGGTGGAGCATTAATCTTGTTTTGATATTAAAGTCTAAAAATGTGAAACGAATAGCTAGAATACAATGAAGCATGATTTTCATTTCAAATTCCTACACAAAATGATAATAGTCAGCAAGTTATGTTTATAAAAATATGTTCTTTTGGAAGGTAGAGTTACTTTGTTAGAGAATTTATTGAGTTATGTAAGATACCTATTTCGTGAGTTACCTAGCACAAAGATAAAGAGGAAGAAGAGAAGATGTGAAGTTGATTTGAGGAAGAGAAGGTAAAGATAAATAGATGGAGGTATGCAAAACTAAAGACCAAGTAAACCAACACATTAAACGTTTTATGTATCATGGTATTGTTGTCTCCTTTTAGATAGTAGCCTGAAAAAGGGTAGGTTGGAGCTTGTATAAGAGGGAGTAGGAGATTCCCAACAAGTGGTAGTTGGAAAACGAAATTCGAGGTAAGAGTCTGTTGTAGGTAGATGCTTGTATAAAATTGAAGTAAGAGGGAGTGGGAGATTCCAACAAGTTGTAGCTTGAAAAATAGTAAAGAGGCTGGATTATCCAAAAGATAATGTAATAGAGGAAGTAAGAACTTACCTTTCCATCTCAACAACAACAAATTTGTGGTTTTCTCCCCTTGTGGGTTTCCAGTTATATCTAGTGTCCACATGTGTTTCTTTTGTGTGATTATTCGTATGTTTTAGTTAAATGATTTTTATATGTTAAATATGATTTTTATATAATGTATTGCTGCTCATTTAATAGGTTATATATTCATTAAAAATGAAAAGTAAAAATTGATTTGGTGTCCATGAATACACTATACCAATTCATACCCCCATCTAAGTATAGTGAAGTCTCCAACAATTGGTATAAGAATAGGTTCCTTCTGTATCAACCTAAAGGATGGAAGGTAGGCCTGGTTGAATCATGGAATATCAAAGCATACTTGTGCTCATTACTACAAACTTTCATTAATGAAGAGAGAAGGTAAAATTAGAATTGATAGCACACAGACTTAATGTGTGGAAGCTAGTATCTGATGGATATAGTAAGGATTCCCCCTAAAAGAAATACCAATAGTGGAATTCTCAAACTAAATGTGTAATTTACCACAATCTTCACAATATGGATGTCAATATGGTAATAGATATCAAATATGAATAAGAAATATGGGATAGGTTGTAGGTCATGCACGAAGGAGATCCTAATAGCAACAACGGAGGACAAGAGAAGAAAAGAAATAAGAAGAAAAAGGCCTTTCAAAAAGAAATTGTTTAGTCAAATGAGACTTGTTTTGTTAGTATGAAAGTACTTGATTATTGCGAAGATTGAAGTTAGTTCAAGACCAAGCTAGACTCAACTTGGCTCTGGTTGGAATAGAAGGACTTGCAAATGAAAACAAAGATCAAAATAAATTGTTGCAAATATGTGATGAGAAAGGGCATAAGTTCAAAGACCAAATCATAAGCTTGAGGAAACAATTAGAAGAAGTGAGGAGAGTTGAAGTGATGATCAACATTCAACTGAAGGAAAGAGAGGGACAATGTGAAATATTAGAAGAAGAGGTAATTTCAGCAAGAATTACCTGGATAAAAAGAGAAAACAATATGAAAAGTTAGAAGAGGAGGTCGTCTCCATGAGAAAGAAGTCAGAAAAGAGTAGTAGATTAAATCTAGCAATAGAATATAATAAAGGAGATCTAAAAAGGACTATATGAGAAGATGTCAACAACATGGTTTGTAAGGAAACAAGAAAGAAAAAGAAGTAGGGCCAATATTGGAGGAATGAGTCAAAGAAAGCACATTTTGAAAAAATGTAGTCTACCCCTAGAGATGAATTTAGGAAGCCTACAAGATTTCAAAGGAGGAATAGAAAATCCTTTGATCCCTTATTGGAATATGTCAAGGGATTTTCTTACCATAAACCTGGGGAAGTAGTAGTTGAATGTAGAAGTAAGTATCATCAATCGAAGATATAGCAGAAAATGAAGTTCCCTCAAGCAAGCAAAAAAAAAAGACCTTTCTCTATGAGAAGAAAATCTACCATTAGGTGCACAAATCATCTGTATGGTTATTCTTATTCATGCAATGTGTTTGACCATAAAGTTGTTGATTGAAAACCCCATACATAGAAAAGTAGGCATGAATATGTGGATAATAGCATAATAAGACACAAATCCTTTCCTCCATTTCTTGGTCACAGAAGATGTTATGTATGTGACAACCTTGGCAACATGGCCAAATATTGAAATCTATAATATACCTTAAATAAATATAGATAGAAGGAGTAGGTCATTCAAAATAGAATGAACAATAAGCTAGAAGAAAATACTCAAAGCAAAAGGCAACCCACTAAAAATTGGAAAAAGAAGAAAGAGAAGCAATAACTTCAATGAAGAATTGAAGTCACTGTGGCCTCACAGGGATATGCTCAACTAAAAATCAAAGAATATATTAAGCTTTTATATTAAATTAGTGCTCAACCATTTTCACCTTTTATGGAAGTGAAAATCTCAAGGGGAGAGTGGCTTAAGTCTTAGAGATAATGTTTTTTTCCTTAAGAAAAGAAGAGCATGTTGGTTTAAAAGCCATCCTAACCCCAAATTTTGAAATGGAGGTGACAAATAAATCCCTTGAATTTCTTAAAATGAATCCATTACGCAAGGTTTCAGTTTTGGACACACTATAGTGTGTAGTTGTTGAGAGTCATTCTATTTCACGTTATGTTGCATCATTGAAGGTTGATAACTCCTTGTTTGGATCTTCAGTGATTGATTATTTCCATGTTGAACACTAGATATATTTTTCTTCTTTAGAAATAGTGTTATGAAACCAGCTCACAAAAAGATAGAAAAGATAGATCAACGCCTTAGAATTCAGCCTCTTTGAGGGGGCAACCTCCTTTACATTACATAAATGAACAATTCTTGGATGATTCAAATGAAAAAACCTCCTTTCTATATAGGAGTCTAAGGAGTCACAATATAACCCAGCCGAACTATCAACAATAATATAAAGCCACAAAAATAACAATAGAGGGATTCTATGGGGCACAATAATAACAATATGGGGACAATAGGGGCACAACAATATTAATAAGGGATACAACTACAATAGTAATGGGGTAATCACTAGTATTATAGGGACCTAACATGCCCCTCTCCTTCAAAAAAGTATTGTCTTCAACACTTGAGTAGTTCTGGATGCTTCTGTCTAAAATTCACATCCTCCCATGTGGAATCTTTAGCAGATAAGTTATTCCACTTGATGAGATACTCCGAAATTGATCGATTTCGTGGCTGTCGAGTTCTTGTTTCTGTGACTGCTTCCGGTTCCAATATAATTTTTCCTTCCTTGTTAAGTTCTGGAAATATTGTTTGAACTAGGAACTTGTTGCTTATAACCTTCTTTAAACATGAAACATGGAAAACTGGGTGCACTCAAGAAGCTGCAGGAAGCTCCAATTTGTATTCCATAATACCAATCTTTCGCAACACCTTGTATGGACCGTAATACTTTGGTGATAATTTATTATCCTTATTAGCTTGCTTGAGGGACATTTGTTTATATGGTTGTAGACATAGGAATGCCCAATCACCTACATCAAAACTTCTTTCATTGTGATGTTGATCTGCCTGTTGTTTCATTATATTCTATGCCAACACGAGGTTATCCTTTAAGAGTTGGAGGACTTGTTGTTGATGTTCGATGTGATGTTGCAATGCTTGAACCTTAGAATTTTCTCTTAAATATGATGTGATGGATGGTGGCTAATATCCATAAAGTGCCATAAATGGGGTCATTTTTGTTGCTTTATGGAAGGAAGTGTTATACCACCATTCAACCAGATGGTTGACCCATTGTGTCTATTTATCAGATACAAAGCAACGAAGATATCCTTCCAAACATTTATTTACTATCTCAATTTTCCCATCAAATTGAGGATGATAAGATGAGATATGAGCTAACTGAGTGCCAAGACAAGAGAATAATTATGTCCAAAAATTTTCAGTGAAAATGGGATCTCTGTCACTTACAATAATCTTTGGGTTTCCATGTAGCTTTTGAATTGTTTCCATAAATGCAGTAGAAACTGTATTGGCTTTAAATGGATGTGATAATGCACAAAAGTGTGCATACTTAGTAAGTCTATCAACTACCACCATGATGACACTCTTTCCCTCAGACTTGGGTAAACATGTGATAAAATCCATTGAAACCTCCTCCCAATGTTGGCTTGGAATGGATAAAGGTTGTAATAGACCTGGGTCTTAATTGTTTCAACTTTATTTTGTTGGCAAACCAAACATTCCGCCACAAACTTTTGAATATCTGATTTAAGGCCATCCCAAAAAAATCCTTCTTAACCCCGTGGTAAGTTTTTAAAAATCCTGAGTGCCCTCCTAAGGGAGAAGTGTGCAATTCCATAAGAATCTTTTGTTTGAGTTGGGAATTCTTACAGAGGTATAAGCGATCTTTGTACCATAACGAATCATGTTTCCAGCTAAATGTATCAGATGTACTGGAGTCATGTTGTAACTTTCGAATAAGTACCCACACCTCTTCATCATTCTTCCATTCCTCCCTTGCTTCATTTATCTAATCTAGTTGGATAATAGAAATGGTGCACAACAATGCTTCCACATCCTCATCCTTTCTTGAGAGTCCATCTGCCACCACATTTTTTCCCCTTTTTTGTAGATGATTTCAAAGTCTTAACCCAACATCTTTGTGACCCACTTTTGTTGCTCTTCAGAGGATAATATTTGTTCTGAAAAGTATTTAAGGCTATCATGATATTTTTCTACCTTGAAGTGTCTTCCCATTAGGTAGGGTCGCCATTTCTTAAGTGCATGTAGTGTTGCCAACATTTCCTTCTCATAAATAGCTTTGTGTAAAAACTTTCCCTTGATTGGATGACTTTCAAAAGCAATGGGTCTTTCATCTTGCATTAAAACAGCACCAATTCCATTTCCTGAAGCATCACATTCCACAATAAAGGTTTTTTTGAAGTCTGGTGTAGCTAAGACCGGTGCTTGGAACATTGCCTCTTTAAGATGTTCGAAGGCCTTTGTTGCTTCTGGAATCCATGAAAATGCATCTTTCTTCAATAATGTTGTTAGAGGTGCTACTATTCTCCCATAATTCGTAATAAATTTATGATAATACGCTGTCAACCCAAGAAATTCTCGCAGATACTTTATGGATGTGCGGATTTTCCATTCCTTAATGGTTTTAATTTTGCTAGGGTCTACCTTAACTCCTTCATGAGATACAATATGACCCAGATATTCCACCTCTTGTACTCCAAAGAAACATTTGGACCTTTTTGCATATAATTGTTTCTCCTCCAATAGTTGTAGCACCCTGTCAACATGTTCAACATGATCCTTCCAAGACTTGCTGTAGATTAGTATATCATCAAAAATACTAACAAAAATATTCTAAGGAAGGGTTTGAAAATGGAATTCATTAAACTTTGAAATGTAGAAGGTTCATTGGTAAGGCCAAAAGGCATCACCAAAAATTCATAACGACCCTCATGAGTTCTAAATGTTTTTTTTAGAATGTCTTCAGTCTTCATTCTGATTTGATGATATCCGAAATGAATATCCAAATTGGTGAAGTAAACTGATCCATGAAATTCATCCAGTAATTCATTAATGAACAGAATGGGAAACTTATCGTTAATAGTGAGCTTGTTGAGCTCCCTATAATCTAGACACATGTACCATGATCCATCCTTCTTGTGCACTAATACTACTGAAGTAGAGAAAGAACTTTGGCTAGGTTGAATTATACTAGCCTCTAGCATTTCTACAACCATACATTCAATTTCACTCTTTTGGGCATAGGGATATCTGTACGGCCTGATGTTTGGAGGAACACTTCTTGGAATTAGATGAATAGCATGATCATGATCACGAATAGGTGGGAGACCTTTGGGAATCTCAAATACCTTGGAATGATTGTCCAAGGCTTTTTTGAGATCTGGAGAAGTAGATGATTCTGATGTGGAAACATCTAGGGAACATAATTGTGCAATTACACCTCTTTGTTCCTTCTTTAGAAGATTTGTCATACTGTTAGAGCTGATTATCTTTCCCAATTTCCCTGTAATACCCCTCAATTCAACTTCCTTTCCTTCTGCAGAAAATTTCATGAAAAGTTCTTGAAAAATAAAAGCTATTATACCCAAGGATTATAGCCATTAGACTCCTAGTACAACATCAACACCTCCCATTGGAATGGAAAGCATTGGGCTAGTCAATACATATTCTCCCATGGATAGACTGATATTATCGCACTTTCCAGAGCAATTTATCGTTCCTCCATTTGCAACCATCACTTTATACTCTAGTGCTGGATATAGGAAGCAATTCAATACTCTTTCTATCTTTCAACGAATAAAATTGTGGGTACTTCCCGAATCAATCAACACTATTACCTTTTTCTTCTTGATTTGTCCTTCTATCTTCATGGTTTGAGGAGTGGTAATTCCAGCCAATGCATTACAAGATATGGTCGGATTCATTTCTTATTTATATAGGCTTTGTTCCTGGAGTATATCATCTTCTTTTGACATTTCTTGCTCCTTTTCTTCTTCCTCTTCACAATCTATGTAGAATAATTTCTTCTCAGCACACTTATGACCTTTATTGTATTTGCTATCACAACTGTAACAAATCCCTTTTGCTATTTTTTCTTCCAGTTGCTATGGTGTCAACCATATAGGTTGTGGAAGACTAGGGGCAACAACACTTCCATCTTTATAGTTGTGAGTGGTATGCTTTTTGGTTGCCATAATTTTGCTTTCCATTTTTCTTGCTAACCTGAATGCCTTCTCTAATGAATGAGGCTCCCAAAGGCAAACATCATGTTGGATATTATCCTTTAAAGTCCCTATGAACACATCAATCCTATGCTCCTCTGGAATATTATTTACCCTTATGTTCAACTTTTGGAACTCCTCAATGTGCTCCATTATTGAACCCTTTTGCTTGAGACTTATCAATTGGATAAAAAAAGTGTTGATTTTTGTATCCTCATAATGTGCTGTCAATCCTTCCGTAAAAATTGCCCAAGTGATAATTTGTTTACAAGAGAAAAACCATTGATACCATACAAACTGATTTGGTTCCAAATCTAACGTTGCAATACGTACCCTTTGTGTGTTTTGCACATTATTGAGATCGAAAAATTGCTCCATCTGTAATATCCATGTTGCGGGATCCTTGCCATCAAACTTCCTCATATCAATTTTTGGAATATGGTGGGTCTTCGGTCCATATTAGAGTCTATGAAATCATGATTAACATTTCTTTTCTTCTCATCATGAGTTTCCTTTACTACCCTTTCACCATTAGTAAGAATTTCTTGTAGAAACTTTGTCAAATATGTCTTCAAATCTATCTTCAAATCCTCCATGTTTTTCTTCAAATCATCCATGCCTCTCTTCAAATCATCCATCTTAGCTTCCACATCATTCATCTTAGCTTCTACACCTTTCTCTAAAAAATCCATCTTAACTTCTACACCTTTCTTTAAACCATCCATCTTAGCTTCTACATCTTTCTCTAAACCATATATCTTAGATTCTGTTACCTTTTGTGCAAGTGACACTTGTTGCACTTGGTCTCGTAATTTTGATATATCATGTTGTATTTCTTCATCTTCTTCATGAGTCATGCTAGAGCTTTCAGGTTGCTTACTAGGTGTTTGCATTTTCCTTCCTCGGGGCATCAATTACCGATAATAATGTTTTACTATGCCCTTTGAATTCCTCCAAACAAATTTTTCAAACCAAGCTTATGCAAAAATTAAAAAAAAACTACACACATTTTTTTCAATTTGTAGGAGTTGGATATTGGATCTAATGTATGTCTGTAATTTCAAATCATCTGGTTTTGAAATTTCGATATATAGTAGCCCTTTGCGTCCTCTTTCCAATGCCACCAGTCTCATCCAAATTAGATTCTCCAAGGAAGGGTTATGCCAAATCTCCCACAGTGACCTAATTATAGACTAGTTCAGTAGAGAAAAATTTTACAACGTGCCACGAATCACTGTTTCGACCTTTGGCTTTAAAAAATATATATATGAAACTATAGTCCATCCTCTTTCTATACCTTTTTACCAAATTTCAATCTGATGCTCAAAGAGAAAGTTATGAAAATTTTCCCCAGGTCACCTGTTTGGAATGTAATTCAAGAATCTGCAAAAATACCAACTTCGTCAGATCATATCTCCGCAAATATAGCCCAAAAAGGTTTGAAATTCAGACCCAAGGTTCAGTGCGATTTCATCTCAAATGGTTTTTTTTTAGCTTCTGAAACGTTGCAAAAAAAGAGCTATAGCGAAAATGCCATGATGACCTATTTGGAGCAGCGAAACCCTAGAATCCAAAGCTCTGATACCAAATGTTATGAAACTAGCTCACAAAAAGATAGAAAAGATATATCAACACCTTAGAATTTAGCCTCTTCGAGGGGGAAACCTCCTTTACATTACATAAATGAACATTTCTTAGATGATTCAAATGACAAAACCTCCTTTCTATATATAGGAGTCTAAGGAGTCACAATATAACCCGACCGACCTAACAATAATATAAAGCCGTAAAAATAACAATAGAGGGATTCTATGGGGCACAATAATAAAAATATGGGGACAATAGGGACACAACAATATTAATAAGGGATACAACTACAATATTAATGGGGTAATCTCTAGTATTATAGGGATATAATTCACACCTAGCTACAAATACCTATCTAGTTGGGAATTCCATAACATTAACTGACATTATTATGACATATAACTTGTATTTGGGTTTTAAAAAATGCATGACAAAATATATCACTAAAGAGTTATCCACTAATAACATCTCTAGTATAAGTGAAAGTTATCAAAAGGGTATCGAACTTTCTTAACAATTGGAACAAAAAGTTTTAAGGAAGCAATCTCCAATCATGAAAAGTAGATTCCTTGTTTAGAAAAACAAAACCATTATACACCATTGTGAGGCATCCTAATGCCATCCAAGGACTCAATCGCTCACCTATTCTTAAATCCTTCCATAAAAAACCTTGAAACCCTATTTTGTGTTTGAGAATGGTAGGAAAATGTAGTTTGACATAAGCGCAGGTGCATATCACAAGCAACACAACAATCAAGAATGAATGAAAATTGAATAAACATGACATTTCATAGTTGGAGTTTTTCTACATGAACATTGAAAGCCATATTTCAGAAAAAGATTCACTAATATAAGCTAGTACTGTGGAGAAATCAAAAGAAGCATATGATAATTTTTTGGGCATGGCTTATGAAAGATCTAATGAATGTTAAATTAAGAAAAAAATGTGGTGATATATTGTGTGCTTGTGAAGCACTTGCCAATGTTGATGTGAAAAGGAATACACAGGATGATGTTAGTATTATCATTGAAAACTTTGGGAGAGTTGTAATGGAGGATGGACTAGAGGAAGAGAAAAATTTTGGAAGTGAAATTTTACAATTAAGATCAGCAATAGGTATTCATAGGACCATGCGATAGAACTAATCACAAAGAGAAAATCATCATATGAACATGAGAATTTGATGTGTTACACCTTAAGCAGACGAAATAAAGTCATTTGGATGCCAAGTAGAGGATATGAAGGAGCACTGGAGGTGAGTTATAGTTCGAAAACTTTCAAATAAATGAAGGATTGTTCCCCTGCGGATCCTCTTCCAGTCAGAGAAATTGATGCCTAGACACTAAATTCTACATTATTAGCATAAGACAGAAGTGGAAAAGAGTGTTAACCCTTTAACAAGTCTATAGACCTAAGGCATTACATAGACTAGAAGAGAGTGTTATACCTACGAAATTCAAAAAATTATGATGAAAATGCCAAAGCAGCTACCACACAATTGATATGTGGGACGTTATAAGTTGTAACATTGCTTAATATGCAAAGACTAGAATATTTTCATAGACTACGTTGCATATATTTGTTAAAGGAGGGAAGAGTAGAGGATGATAGATCAAAGAATATGTACCTTTACAAATAGAGGATGGTATGTGTTAAATGATGGTAGACCAGAGGATGGAAGGCTAGAGTGTACATATTCATGTATATCGTATAAGATACTAGATCAATGACAACAGAGTTACAAAGAAGAATGGAGGGCATGTATTTCAAGTTTGAAGTGATAATGTTACATGTTTTTCATCCTCGTCTCTTCACACAAATCGAGAACACAATCACTTCAATTTTCTTGGAATGGTAGATTCTTTAAAGTATCGCCTTATTCATAAAAGCTTTTGATATTTGGAGTTTGTTGACAAATCAAAGCTGGAAACCTTGCATTGAAAGTTTTCCATTATTCATAATTCATGGAATGACTATGGGATATGTCTAATTATTCTTGGAAGGGAGAATCAACGAACAACAAATGGGGATATGTGATGCAACTTATAATGGGTTCACATCTCTATGTGTGGACACCTTGATGCACACGATTATGATAGTCCTCCACCTTCTATAGGACAGTGTTAGCATAATCAAACTTTTACATCTAAATATTTATGTATTATTTCACATTTGAAGAATTTCTTTGCATTGTAATTTCGTTGTCTTGTCTAAATACAAATGGAATCTACAACTAGAGCACTGGGAAATCTTATGTAATAGGGATTCAACATACAAGAGTGAAGATAACACCTATACATGCTCTAGTAGCTTGGTATTTGGAAAATGTACTACTTATATTATAGAGTTATGAAATTATTATTCCCATTCCTCTCTTTCTCACCGACTGGCTTTCGATAACATGCTTATAGAAACCCAAGGACTACGTTGTGAAGTTTTCTTCAGGCATTAATTTTTTTTCCTTATATACAATTTATTGGAAATTTTCTTTGCCTCATGTTTGATCTCTTGCACAGTCACATCAGTTGACTAATCATCAGTGCATCAATTACAACAAAGTAAATTTTGTGGCTTCATCAAATGCAAGTATTTTTGTAAAAGAATATGTCCACTCAATTTTTTATCCTAGATTATATTATCAATGTTCTCAACAAAGAGAACATAGTGACTAGTTGTCAGGGTAGAATCAAACTACTATAATATTATTGTAGTTTCATATAATGCTTATAAATTAGAAAGAAAAAGTTCTTATCAAAAACTTGTAAGACAATATCACCTAGATGTAAAATAGTGCACATCATAGGGCATGGATAGGGCTACCACAATGTG
This sequence comes from Pinus tabuliformis, assembly GCA_031772625.1. Taxonomy (NCBI): domain Eukaryota; kingdom Viridiplantae; phylum Streptophyta; class Pinopsida; order Pinales; family Pinaceae; genus Pinus; species Pinus tabuliformis. Next base: position 268,801,195 of record CM062815.1, on the reverse strand, counting down.
GCAAGAGAGGAAGACTTTGGCATATACATGTCATATGAATATGTTGCGAGCTTTCAAACAAGTTTTGTTTTTCTCAATGCACATTAGAATTGTGTTATTGTCGCAATATTCATAACTAGTTTTGTTTGTGTGGTGGACATTACAATTTTTACAATGTTGCTCTGTTGGATATTATAGTTTTTTTACTATAGTGAGATTTAGAACTAGTTTTGTTTATCTCGAGGACATTGGAAAACCAACAACTACTTTTGAATAAAAAGTGGCATACTTCAAAGAAATATTGATGAATTTGCAAACGAGTATTGATTATTTTTTGGCATTACTGATTACTGTAGACAGGGATGGAACTAAACTTTTTCAATGATTGTGTATACATTTACATTTTGAAAATGGTTTGTTGTAGTTCATGAATTTTTGATGACCCTTTTTACGATGACATAATATGAAGGGAAGTTATATAACTGAAGCAATTCCTTTTAATTTTATGATTACTCGTGTATGAAGCTTGATACAAGGCTTTGAGAACCTGAGTGAAATCATTGGAGTTCATATTTTTTAACAGTGTTAGGCAAGTATTTTCATATTTATTTTCATTTCAACCAGACCCTGTTGGCATTGATGTCAAAGGGTGAGGTAAGCAGATGTTAGGAGAAATAAGGAGAAATGTTTCTCAAGACAAAATGGGGAGGACCAATGTGTTTCCATCAATACCAAAGGGGTGGATTGTTGGCCATGTTGTCATTGTTGGAAAAGGGTGTTGAAGGTATGCTTGTTTAAAGTTTCCCATGATGATCTAAGCTGCATTTGAATATGGTATGATGTTGAGTATGTGTTTCTTGTCAGAGTTGCTTGGGAGCAACCATAAAGATAAGGTTTTAGGTCTAAGGTTTTCCCTAGATGAAGAACATAAGTATGGTCTAGATGTGTTTGTAGTCAGAGATGGAAATACTATTAGCTGATGGTGTTTGTATAGATAAAGATGTTGTGATGTAAGAGGATGTAAAAATGGATGAAGAATTTTTATTTTTCCCTAGTTCAGGGGATCAGCATAGATTGGAGATTGGTTACAAACATACACATCCCAAATTTATAGTTGATTATCAATGTCTGCAACCCATATTTGTAGTGGGTAACTAGCATTTGCGTTTTATAGCATGGGTAAAGAAAATATCATGTTATTCCAATAAAATTACAATGTCTTAGCATTATGTTGGCTTATGCAATGATTACATTTGGTTGATGTTACATTTTGAAATAATATTTAGTGGAGCATTAATATTATTTTCATATCAAAAATCTAAAAACATGAAATGAATAACTACAATACAAAGATACAAACATATTCTTTCAAATTCCTACATGGAATACTAACAATCAATAAGTTATTTTTGTAAAAATATGTGCTTTTGGATGGCAGAGTTAGTTTGTTAGAGAGTTGATTAGGTTATGTAAGAGACCGAGTTTCTGAGTTACCTAACACAAAGAGAAAGAGGGAGAAGCGAAGATGTAAAGTTGATTTGAGGAAGAAAAGGAAAAGACAAAGAGATGGAGGTATGTAGGATTAAAGACCAAGTAAACCAACACATTAAACCTTTAATGTATCAGGGGATTAATGTATCCTTTTAGGTAGCATCCTGAAAAAGATTAGGTTTCGACCTGGATAAAAGGTAGTAAGAGCTTCCCAACAAGTTGTAGATTCTAGAAGAAAATCTAGGTAGGATCCTCTTGTAGGTAGAAGCTTGAAAAAAAATTATGTAAGTGGGAGTGGGAGCTTCAAGGAAGTTGTAGCTTGTAAAAGAAAAGATGTTGGAGCCTCAAAAAGATGATCTAATAGACGACGTAGGATCTTGCATTTACATCACAACAACAATAAATTCATGGTTTTCTACCATTATGATTTTCCCCTTCTATTTTGTGTCCACATGTGTTTCTTTTGTGTGATGATTCTTATGATGTAGTTAAATATTGTTAATATATTAAATATGTGTTTTATATAATGTAATATTTCTCATTTAATTAGTTATATAATCATTAAAAAAAAAGTTAAAATCTATTTTATGTCAATGAATGCATTATAGTAAGTCACCGCCGCCAATATTGTCAAGTCTCCAACAATAACATTAAGTAAAATCATTTAATTCCCTTGAAGAACTATAATATTTACCTTAAAAACATCTATGAATCCCCTAACGTTGTGGGCACTATTTTTAATCCTCTTGTAGAGTATGATATATTTTATTTAGAATACATTGAGTTTTGGGTTAATAAAATTGCTAATGGGAAATATAAGGACACTAAAGGCTACCAAGTTGAAATGTTTAAAATGAAGGGGTGTATTTTTGACAACATTATCGATTTTGTGGGTGGGCCAAGAAGACATGATGCAGAGTATTTTACATGGAATCAAAAGAGGGTGCAATCCAATGCCCTACTATCCACCCACCATTCCAGCCCGGGCCTCATCTCTTGCTACACGACACACACCAAGCTCATGAATTTGGTGCAAAAAAACTCATTTGTTAAGTAATTTTTTTTTTCACTCATAGAATATAAAAAATGTTCTTTATCATTGATCTATATTAGGTCCTTACTATTTTGGTCTTGCTTGACTAGACTGTCTTCTTATCCTTATCCCACAAATATGTAAGATCTTTAATTTGGAAGTGAAGCAAGGCTTCCTTAAACCTTGGACATGGAGATTGATTGTTCCTATCTTTAAGAGTGGTGATAAAATAATTCCCTCTAATTACATGACCATTAAGATTAGCCTTTGGACTGAAGGCCATGCTATAAATACTAAAGACAAAGAAAATCTGGTATAACAAGACATCATTCAATCATGGACCATATTGTTACTCTTAGGATAATTGTAGAGGAATTTTACAATAATAAAACTGATTGCTTCTATTATTTTGTTGACTTTAGAAAATATTTTAAAACTATTTCGATAACAAAGCTATCGAAGAGGCTAGAAGAGATAATGGTTCCTCTCGACTTGAGATATTTTGTGACAAGATTGTATAATAATTTATTTCCAAGTTTAAAACCACTTATCGTTGGTTGGAAGAAATTAAATGCAATATCAAAGACAAGTAAGGGTGTCCCTTATACACTACCATTTTTGGCATATACATTGATAAGCTACAAGAGTGTTTGGAAGAGAAAGGTTGTTTTGGGTCCACATTCATTGACATGGTCATAACTCTTCCTCTTTATGTTGATGATATTTTTTTGGTAAGGAGCCATTACAATCTTGGAAATCAATTCAAGATCCTCCAAGTTTTATCCTCTAATAGGGTTAATGATTGTTAACAACAACAAAAATAAATTCATGATAATTAAATCTAAAATGATCACCTATGATACTTTCATTTATGACAAAAACTCCTCAGAGGAAGTTCCTCCATAGAAATATCTAAGAATCAATATCCATCACAAGCTTACTTGGAATTATAACATTGATAAAAGGATAACTAGAGGTTAAAAACCTTACTATAGGCTTCAAAATAATTGTAAGTAAGAAAATACTTGGCTATGGGATAAAAAAAGATCCTTTTTGAGATTCTTTTCACTCCTTTTATTTTATATGGATGTGAGGTTTGGTGTTAGAGTCTATCTAAAGAGCCATGGTGGAAGATTGACTAGATCCAAAAGAAATTTATAACCTAGAACCTCAATATTAAGGGAATACTCCCTACCCTATCCTTTTGATTGAAGCAAGTCTTCCCCTCCTTAAAGGCATGGCTATGGATAGGTAGCTTATGTATAAGAAGTTATACAACATGGATGCTAATAGGTTTCCTAAAATTTCTTCTAACTCTAACCAAAACCCCCACCTTCGACTCAAGTAAGGGTGGCATAAGGATGCCCAATCTTGGCTAGGTCATTGGGGAATAAAATAGGAGAACATCATGTAGAATCAAAATGGTACTAAAAATATTATTACTTCCAAATTTAGGGAGAAATTATGGGGCAATCAAGAGCTAGATAGAAAAATTAAATACGATATTATAAGGAGGTGATTAACCCCAATGTCAAAAACCAAAATTATCTCTCTATCTTGACTAGTGTTAAGAAGAAAATGAGAATTTCTAAGATAAGAATTAATTCTCATGAGCTTCATAGTGAAATTAAGAGTCGATTAATTCCCAAAACGTCATGGAAGAAAGAGTTGGTCACATATTTTATGCTACGAGGGTTGAAGATGACAAGCATTTGATCTAATTTACAATATATTTGTCACACTACTTACCTTATTGACCTTTTAAGACAACACAATTATGGTGATGTTGGAATGTTTCTATCACTTCCTCTTGAGCATAGACATAAAATGTTAAATAATTTTGAGTATTATCTCACCTTCTCAAGGTTCGTAGACCATATAGGTATTAGTGGATGTATTTTTTTTTTTATAGATGAATCGACAACTGGGATAGGCTTGTACTCATGTGATGGGATTGATTCTGCCCACTACCATTGTAACATCTAGGAGAACCCATAAGAACCTCCATGCATGGCCAACATGGTACATTGGGGGAGGGTTTGATCATTGAACCTAAACTTCACAAAGGCTTCTGTTGGAAAGGTTAATCTTCTCTACGGACATAGACAGTCCCTCTAGCCCAATGAGTGGGTCTAGCAACTAAAGTGACAATCAACTAGACATCTTCCTAGGTTATAATTGAAAAGAAGAATGAAGGAGATGGCCTACCTCATTCTGATGCTATTCTGATTTCCTTTGTTGAGGGCCTCAAACCGCTTGTGTCACAAACTTGTTCCTACTTTTCTCAGTGTTTATGTACATGCACAAGTGATCATGAGACAACAAACAATGCCAAAATAAATACCAAATCCAATAACAACCTACTTAACTCATCAAGGAATTTCAAGCTAAATAAATACATGAACATATATATTTTGGGAAGATGAACCAACAGTTGTATATTATTAGGAAATAGAGGGAAGCTTACAACCAAAGCCTTGATGTTAAAAGGCTCTCCTTGAGTGGTAATCCAAGTCCAATCCAAGAACTCTCCAATCACTCCTTCTCCAAGTCTAATGAATAGCCTCTAGGCACAAACTTAGCATAAGGGTGCAAATAGACATAGACCAACAGACCAACCATTTGGGAATGGGAGAGGAGGAATTTATAGGCTAGGAAAGGGAGTTAGGACTCCTCCAAAGATAGGATTAGTCCCACATCTATAGGAGGTAGCTCATAGAGATAAGACAAAGAGGCCAAGTTGGGATAATTTGACCTCATCTATGCAAAACAACCTCTAGCTCGCCTCTCTGGAAGCTTCTAGATCATGAAGCTTCTCATCTCCTTTTGGAAAATTACCTCTTTGGGATCATCACGGGTATGCAAGGGAACACAGTAATGCCATTGTGGGTCAAGAGTGATGTAGCAAGTGACCATCACAGTTTTAAGCCTTATAAGAGCAATCATCCTCATTTTAGGGTTCTAAGAGCTATCTCTTGAGGGAAATCTCAAGGCATTTTCCAATCAAAGTCTTAGGAGGGATCTAAGTTGTGTACATGTGTGAGTATATTGTATAATGGTCATGCTTCGAGCACTTCGAGGTATGTCACAGAGAAGTGTAGAAGGTGTGACAAAATATTGTGTAACAGATGCTCCCTAGAGCATGAAGGTAGAATAGGGAGTGATGGCTGAGATGATTTACAATCTCTTGCAAGGATGAGAACACACACTATCAGGAGACCTACAAGTCAAGGACACATATACATATACATATCTGATGTCAAAACATGAATCCATAGTATGGACATAGCCATCCAAATAGTAAGGACTATATGAAAGGATCCATGGCATGGGAGCAGCCGTCCAATACAAAAGGATCATCTATAATCTAAGATCCAAGGCATGGATGCAACCATCCGATATAGAAGGATCATCATAAATGTAAAGTCCCATAGTATGGTCACAGCCATCCATATAAAAGAAACGTGTATAATCATGAACAATGCATAACTCCACACATCCTGAGTTATATCAGACAAAACTTAGGGTCTTGCGCTCCATCCCAACCTGATAAAAGTACGAATTCTAACATGCGAATGAATGTGTCACAGTCAAACATGCTAGAAAACAACTTGATTACCGACCATTGATGTGGATTGTTAACAAGCATGAGAGGAACCACCCATAATGCTAATGGCTCTCAAGGTACGACAATATAATTCGTGAATGTGATAACAACGTTGAAGTTGAACACCCGTGGAATCATCCAATAAAAGGTCGATGACGAAAACCTATTGTCAGACGTGAAGAACTTTCAATTAAGGCAGGAAAGCTCTAAGGTATTGAAAGGGAGTTTCTAAGTCATCTTCCTGGATAATGAGTTTAAGTCGACACGAAGTGACCCATCGAAGGAGCGTCATAATGATCCCCTCATCATAGACATGAAATGAGGAACAAAGTGGAATAATATTCAAGGCTATAAGAATGAATCAAATGGTGTATAGGTAAATAACTGCAGTTTGGACTTATCTTGAACATATTGGCAACACGACTCCAGAGTGTGGTAGCGTTAGACTCAACATAGGACTAAGGGTCATAATGACCAGGTGGAATAGTCAAATGAGAGGAAAAATGGATCACCCAAACCTAGAAGGACAAGTGACTAAGTGAGGATATCCCAAACCTAACATGAGAAACAAATGAGTGTCGTCTTCAAGAGAGACATGCTACTAATACAAAGGATGTTTCATATTCACTTTTCCCCCACTATTTCTAGTGAGTACCTCTTTATTTTTACACAAGCTTCAAGAGGATATGATATAATTCTCATATAAGTTCACCCTTCAGATGAATCCATCCTAGTAAGTTTTATGAGCCCTAGGAAGGAGAAGCTCAGTCTTGTCATGGTGACAAGTCTTTCATCGTTTAGTTTTTATGAGTCCAACAGAAGAGTAACTCAGTGTCTTTTTCATATTTAGAGAGTTTGAAAAAGAGATGAAAAAGAAAACTCTATAAGGTCCCCTTTTTTAATTTGTCTCTTGAATTTGAAAAGGTAGAAAATAATATTCGAGAGAACCTCTTAGCCTTGTTTGACTAAGGTGTCCTTTTTTCGTAAATAGTCAATCTCGGCATGAAAAAGGGGTAAACGTATACTGAGACGACGCCAATTAATTTAATTTAACGAGTTTGAAAAGACAAATACTCAACAATCTTTTCATATTTTTGGAGTCTAAAAAGAGCTTAAAGGGGACTCCACCTGGAGGAATGAGTGGTAAAAAACGATAACAACTGGTTTCGATAATGATGGAACTGATCAAAACATGTAATGGTCAAGACAATGTCTAATAAAACCACTCATCGTAGATGTTCCTCAGGCAAGGGTAAAACAACCAAGTGAAAGCGAATGACTAGGCAAAAATATGGTGGTGATGGAATGGCCAAAACTAGGGATCATCCAGAAAACAGGCTGATAGAAACAACAATCACGAGATGTAAAGAAGGAATGGTTTCATTTTTACACAATCTTGAAATGGAGATAAATGATGCTTGGATTTGGTTTCATTTTTACACAAGATTGAAACAAAGATAAACTATGCTTGGGTTTGGTTTCATTTTTACACAAGCTTGAAACAAATATAAACTATGCTTGAGATAAGTTTTCATGCCCTCAGAATAATGACTCAATTCGAGGTACATTCCCCCCAAGCTTCATTTCATTCAGCTAAGTGGATGGAATGAAGGTTCACTTACAAGATCAAGTGAAAGACTCAAATGGTATTTTACGAGATCTTATCAAAGACTCGAATTGGAAAGGGATTTGTTTCATTTTTTAATGAGCTTGGCACAGGAAAATAACTATGCTCATATCCTTTGTTTCATTTTTTAAGGAGCTTGACACAAGACAGGAAATTATGCTCCATAGTCCTCGTTTAAATTTTTAAGAAGATTTACACATGACAGGGAACTTTGCTCTAGGAGACCAAATTCAATTTTTAACAAGGTTGACATAGTAAAATAACTTTCCTCATAATCCTTTGTTTAATTTTTTGAGAAGCTTGACACAAGACAAGGAACTTTTCTCCAAACCTTGTTTCATTTTTTAAGGAGCTTGACACAAGAAAAGGAACTTTGCTCCAACCCTTGTTCCATTTTTTAACGAGCTTGACACAAGACAAGGAACTTTGCTCCAATACATTGATCATAGACCAATAGAGGCCATGGATTCTAAGAGTTTCTCATCAAACGAGAGAACAACACTCTAGAAGGGATACATGTAAAGGGATCCAATTGAAAAATCAAGTTCCAATGCCCCCATTACATGGTGTACTACATCACCTACAATATCATCAGTAGATGTCAGCATGGAACTGGTGGTCACGTAATTAATGTGTGGTGTGGGTGACACTTCTTGCACATAAGAACCATTTAGGGATGATGGTTGAATGGGACTAAACTACCAGTTGACTCCAATCAAAATAAGTGACTAAACTACTTGGAGGGGGTGTCGTAGGAATGTGAGATCTACCCTCTTGCTCGATGGGGATAGGATAAATTGTCTCATGCACCTCAGGAAAAGAAGGATTTACCTCCAGTTCATTCAAAACTTAAGAAACCATAAGAACCAGAGAAGTATGGGGTTCACTCTCTACCAAAAAGGTACGGTTAACTGAAGGTGGGGTCAAGTCTATCGATTTCTCAATCTATGGTTGGTCAAGAATGGACTCACGAGACAAACTTTCAAAGAGAGTGGGATTGACCATAGATGACTTTCGATCAAACACTGGATCAACTAGTGGAGGATCATGGAAAAGCTTTTGATATGTTGGGTGTTAAATGTGATTATCTTCTTTATTTAGAGGTATCGGCACATAGAACCCTAGTTCATAATGTGGCGGCAATGCCACCTGTAAAATGTACGCTGAAGGTGGGGTCCGGGGGGGCTGCGATCTTTGGGAGCCCTTGCCCCCCTGGCGAGGGATTAGGGGCACTGCCCCCGAAGCTAAAAAATAGATGTAAAATTTTGTTGTAAAATGTTGTAATTTCGCAGTCAATCTAGGCCATTCATTAGGCGAAGATCTGACGGTAGAAGTTATGTTTAATTTAGAGTTTTTTTCCCTAGAAGGAAACCCCTCACTATGTGTTACATAGTAATTTGTCACCGTTTGTCACCGTCCTTGTTACCCCTCTCCCACACACTGGAGGACTCATTCTGGGACCTGTGAGAAGTGACATGACCTGAAACCACTTGCATTATATTCCTCTAAGTATGAGCCTCATATTCCCGGAAGACATCTCCTGCAGAATACCAATAAAAAGACCTCTTTTTGCATTGGCGCGGTTCCACAGTGTACTGCTCGCGCCAATGGGGGAAATCCTCTAAAGAGGGCACGCCAGTTGGCGCTCTATCTCAGAGTCGCACTCGCGCCAACCCAGTTGGGTAAAGTTTTCAACAAACAAACTTCTGAAGGTTCTCCTTAACCCATTCACCAACTGAATCCATGTTGAGATAGGATGGTTTGGCTTCGAATCTCCATGGAAGGGAAGTGGTTTGCCACCTTTCATGGAAGCTTCTTAGTGATAAAGCCAATCCCATGAATATTGTGGTTGATCCTATCTCCTTCCCCTCTATCTATAAAAGCTTGTTCTTTTGCCTTGAGCAAGCTAGTTTCAGCAGAGTGCTAGGGATAGTAAGAATTCTAGGAGTTCAAGAGATTGAAGTTGCAAGAGCCTTCTTTGCATCCATAAGGCCAAATCTAAGTGAGGAGATTCTTGTCACCAAGGAGAGAGAGGCTTGTTTCCCATCCCAACAAGCTTTGCAAGAATTTTGTAGTTGATCACCCAGCCAAAGGAGGATTTGACGTCAGAACTATGGTTGTATTCTTCTTTGTTGTTTATCAATAATAGATGACTATCATTATGGTTCCACTCTCATTGTCTTTTGCAATGTTGAGTTATATCTTTTCTGACTGATATATAATTGCATTTATTGGATTTTATGCTTGTATTTGTGTTGTTCTTTGCATGTGCAGGTGTCCAATCACGGAGATCGTGGGGATCGTGACCGGCCGAAGCAAAGGAACGAGAGCGACGTCTCTTCTACAAATATTAGCATTGGAATCCAAGTAGGTTCTCATCATCCACCTTTAATTTTCAATTAGGAACTTGTGTGATAGCATTGTTTGATTGTTGCTAGACGCGGTCTGGGCTAGTAGGGATCGCCTCTGTCCGCAGAGGGGATTTACCTCCAGAACAATTTGGCGACTCCGCAGGGGAGTTAGCTTGTTGTTCTATTTGTAAACTTTAGATGGAGCCTGAAGTATGGCCAGATAGGCTTCAAAATGCTATTGCTTTTCATTAGCAAAGTAGATCAACGCCACTTCTGTCAATCTTCGGTTTGGTTTACGAAGTAAACAACTTGGAGTTTGTCTTGTCTCTTTGGCTTCTCTTGTTTTGATTGCTTAGATAGCTTTCTGGGTTGGATGCTCTGTTGTCTCTTGCTGCCTGGTCTGTCTGGATACTGTCAACCAAGCCTTGGACTGCTTGTTTTTATTTTTAAGCTAGCAAACTTGATTGGCACTCTTTTTTGCATGATAGTCGCACCAATTGGCGCCACTCGCCAGTGTACAGCCCGCGCCAATCCTCAATTGGCACTAGTTCTCCGCCTGACAGTCGCGCCAGGCCTGTGAACTTTTCCAGTTTGCTTGTTTGTAGCCTTCTAGGCTTCAGTTTTGTGTCTAGCTACACCTTTTTCAATCACTTGAGTGTGTCAGAGTCTTGTTTGACTGGTTTTGAGTTTTTTTGGCAAATTATTAATTTGATTTCCTTTGATCATTACTCGGAGGTTTGTCTCAGTCTTTTCACAATTTTGCATCTTTTCTCTTTTGTGTATGAGTGTTAATCACCTTTGAGTGTTTGTAGTTTATGATCTTTGGAACTCACACACGTTTTTTTTTATTCGCACTTGATTGGTTCTTAGATTACATTAGAATCATCGTGTGTTTGAGAATTCTCTTGGATAGATCACACTTGCATAATTAGAATTCTCATTTTCAGGATATGAATGAAAAGTGTGCATAGATTACATTTGCATACTTTGGGTGTTTGCCATCTTCCACCGATTTCACATTTTATCCCTAGGGCATCTAGTGGCTTTGTGCATCAAGCCTTCCTTAGGAGTTTTGGTCTTCTGTTGGTCTAGTCAACGTTTTGGTTACTCTCTTTCACTTGTTCAGTGATTGTTAAACTTTTTATTGCGTTATTCGAGTGATTCTCTTCTTTTCGCTTGGATTTCGCTTGGCTTCTTTTTGGGCTTAGATTACATGGTCCATTGAGGTCTTTGAGATCTTCTCTCGGTTCTGAAGGATTGCCTTGGTATTTAAGGACTTGATTGTATTTTCATTGAGTGAAATGTCTCTTTTACTCGTCATTATTATCTCTCAAAATTTGTTTAGTGCACTTTGCCATTGAAAAGAAAACAAACAATCTCTTTTGCTTTGAATTAGTTAATGGAAATTAGAGTTTTTCGTTGTTGTTAGTGATTAGTGACTTTAAAGAAAAGTTTCGTTTATTGCCATTAGCTGCATTAGAGTGGTTCTTGATTCTTTTTGGTCATTTTGTTTGATTGAAAAGTTCTCAACTCTCTCGTAGTTAGTGTTCATCGAACGAAATGATACTTTTTGGCATATAGCTTGCATTTAGGGAATTCTGAGAGATTACATACGGTAGGACCTGAAAATCGAAACATAATCGAAGATCAACCGTAAAATGAACTAAATAAACTTAATAACGCATTGGAACGTAACGCAAACATCTAGAGGTCTAGGCTAGAGACGTGCTCCGGCGTCGTTAAACCTAGTCACTTTTGTTTCACTTAAGGTTGGGTGATTCCTCCTTCCGTGACGCAACAAGTGGTCTAGCACGGACTTGAGCTCCCACGTACCATCGAGTATATGGGGAGACCCCATTAGGTTATCATCCTTTATCCACAGGAAACCTTTTTTCCACCTTACAAGCCATAATGCACCGAACACAGCATTCGTGAAGATTGACTGTCGTACGGGAAGTCCTTGGTTTTCATATGATTGCCAAGGTGTATATGCAGTTTTACGGATTTGTTTGGTAAACCCCTTTGCCTAATTTCTCTAGAGTAGTCACTTTTGATCCTTTTCGGACTCCTTAAAAGAAAAGGCTCACTTGAGCACTTGTCACTTCGGGCTCACAAAACATTCGAAGGCGACTAGAGTCACCTTTTTGTCCTTTTCTCGACTCTTAAAACATGAAAAGGTCAAGTTCAGTTCCTTTGTCTTAAAATTTATTCGGCCACGTTCACATTTACCCGGTTAGATCTTGTTTGCGTTAGCTTGAGTAGGCTTCTTTTCGTTCTCGATGGCAACTTTTCCGGGGTTCACCAACCGAGGGATCCCCTCTGATGGGAACCCTGGTCATTTCGCTCCTTTTGGAAATGTTGGTGCTCCTTATATGGCAATGTTGGTGCTCCACTACTTGGCAAGCCTTGGGTTCCCCACAGCTTGTGCCAGCCACACCGAATCTGACGGCTTTTGACGGAGGAACTAGTCAACCATTAGGGATCCTTCCACAGTTCCCTGTTACTTTGGGAGGCAAGACCATCTATATAGAAGTATCGGTTACCCAAGGTGCTTTAGACTTCAGTCTTCTCCTTGGTCGTGACTATGTTTATGCTAAGGGGGCCTTGGTCTCTTCACTTTTTTGGGTGGTTTTCTTTCCACATGATGGAAGAATAGTGACGATAGATCAATTATCGTTCGTCTGTCCTCGGGTGCCTCCTATGCAGTTGTCATCCCCTCCTGGTTTTCATCCACCAGTTGCATCTGCCCCATCACAGATCAACTACGTGGCCACCTATCCCGTGCCTGGATCCAGTGATGTCGCCATCGTGTATAGTGTCCTGGAGGCATTGGGCCCTGACTTCCAAGATGTTGGCCTTCCATCAGGAGTGACACTCTTGGGAGCCTCAACTTCCTCTTCATTATGGTGAAGTTCCATCGGAGCACAGTTCCTTGTCTTGTTTCAAGCTCGTTAAAAAATGAAACAAAGAGTCTGGAGAATAGTTAGTTTTCCTATGTCAAGCTCCTTAAAAAATGAAACTAGGTCTGGTGGAGCATAGTTCCTTTCCAGTGTCAAGCTCCTTAAAAAATGAAACTAGGTTTGGTCGGAGCATAGTTCGTTGTCCTATGTCAAGCTCCTTAAAAAATGAAACTAGGCTTGGTCGGAGCATAGTTCCTGATCTTGTGTCAAGCTCGTTAAAAAATGAAACAAGGGTTATGAGGATAGTTCTTTTACCGTGTCAACCTCATTAAAAAATGAAACAACTCCCTTTCCAAATCGAGTCTTCTGATTAAGATCTCGTAAAATACAAGTCGAGTCTTTCATCGATCTCGAGAATGAACCTTCATTCCATCCACTTTGTTGAATGCAATGAAGTTTGGGGGGCATGTACCTCGATTTGTGTCATCATGCTGGGGGCATGTGAGCTTATAACAAGCATAGTTTTTCGTTTCAAGCTTGTGTAAACATGAAACCGAATCTAAGCAGAGTTCTCCATGGTTCAAGCTTGTGTAAAAATGAACCCATACTCGATTTAAATCTTGTGATTGTCATTTATCCATTAAAATTAGATGAGCCTTCGTTGTTTCTTTCCATCGCCACCATCTCTTTGGCTGATCATATGCTTTCACTTGGTTGCTTATCCTTTCCCGAGGAACCGCAGCAATCAGTGGATTTGTTAGCCAACCTCTTAACCATTACATGTTTTGAGTAGTTCCACCATTACTGGAACCAGTTGCTACCCTTTATATCACTCGTTCCTCCAGGACGAGTCACCTTTAAGCTCTTTTCTGACTTGTAAAATATGAAAAGATTGTCGAGTATTTTTCCCTTATTGACTTGTTAAAGAGAATAAAAAATGCAGGTCTTCTTTCAGCTCTTTTCCGACCGTTTAAAGACGAAAAGATCGCCGAGTTACCCCTCTTGACTCGTTAAAACGTAAACAAGAGGCGGTCGCCTTTAAACTCTTTTTTGACTATGTAAAAACGAAAAGACTATCGGTCCCTTGTCGTTTCAGGCTAGTTAATGGTTACGAAATGACGTGATATCGATCGCTTTTTTACTTTTTCAGGTCGACGTCACTACATATGAAAATTACTCCTCGATCGTAATGATCGAGCGGTTCTTTCGAGCATTGATTTATACTTTTTTGGGCTTGCGAGACACAACTTTACGAAAAAGGACCCCCCTAGAGTTTCCTTTTTTGTTGTCTTTTCAAACTCTCTAAACATGAAAAGACGCCGAGTTCTTCCTTTGTCAGACTCATTAAAACTAATGACATCGGATTCCGTCGAAATGACGTCTTTCAAGCATATGCTATCCCCGTCAAGATTGTTGTCAAAAAATAACCGGGGTACTCGCCATAAATGGTGGGGAAAGTGGAATCATAATTATTGTCGTGTCGGCAGTATGTCGCTCTTGAACATGGTGCTTGTCTGCTTTCATGTCTGGGTGGGGACATCTCATCTCGTCTTTCACTTGCCACCATGGGTTTGGGTGATCCTATTTGACCTCTCATCTGCTCATTGCCTCGTCACCATGACCTCTGCTTCGTTGATGTCAAATACTGCCACGTCCACTGTCGTGCCGCTGATATAAGAGAAGTTGACCTTTGCAGAATTACAACCCTCCTCTGATACCTCACATATTTCTGATTCACCACAACATTCTTCCTTTGTCTCATGTCAATGATGTGGGAAACACGATGGCGCACCTTTGATCAAGGTCACTTCCTGTCGACTTCAGCTCATTATCCAGGAAGCTGATCTAGAGACTCGCTTCCAGTACATTGGAGCCTGCATGCCTCAATGGCAGGTTCTTCGTGTTCGACGAGAGGTTTTCATCATTGGCCTCCGATCGAATGATTCTACAGGTGTTCGATGCCAGCGCACTCATTCGCATGCCGTAGATTGTACCTATAGCACCTTGAGGGCCAGTGTCATTATTGGTGGTACCTCTCGCATCTGTTAACAATTTTCACTATTGGCTGGTAATCAGACGATGTTCATGCATGTTCGACTCCAACTCATGTATTCGCATGCCTGAACTTGTACTCTGTTCGGGTCAAGATGGAGCGCAAGACTCTGGATTTTGTTTGTTGGAATCCAGGCTGCAATTTGTGGCTTATTATGTTTATTACATGACTCATTCACTGGATGGCTGCGACCATGCCTGAGTATATTTATCGATCCTCACTGGATGGCTGCGCCCATACCTTGGATCTAGATTATTGTGTACTCTATTATGGATGGCTACGCCCATGCCACATATATCATGTACTTGAGATATCAGTTGTACCTCTTTATGCAGGTTCTCCGGTGGTGGTGTTTTCAGTTACACATGTTCTTGTAAAGCATTTCAGCCCTCTCTCTCTCTCGGGCCTCTTGCTTTAGGGGGCATCTGTTACACAGTAATTTGTCACCGTTTGTCATCGTCCCTGTTACCCCTCTCCCGCACACTTGAGGACTCATTCCAGGACCTGTGAGAAGTGACATGACCTGAAACCACTTGCATTATATTCCTCTAAGTATGAGCTTCATATGCCCTGAAGACATCTCTTGCAGAATACCCACAAAAAGACCTCTTTCTGCATTGGCGCGGTTCCACAGTGTACTGCTCGCACCAACGGGGGAAGTCCTCTAAAGAGGTAGCGCCAGTTGGCGCTCTATCTCAGAATCGCACTTGCGCCAACCCTGTTGGGTAAAGTTTTTAACAAACAAACTTCCGAAGGGTCTCCTTAACCCATTCACCAACTGAATCCATGTTGAGATAGGATGGTTTGGCTTTGAGTCTCCATAAAAGGGAAGTGGTTTTCCACCTTTCATGAAAGCTTCTTAGTGATAAAGCAAATCCCATGAATATTTTGGTTGATCCTATCTCCTTCCCCTCTATCTATAAAAGCTTGTTCTTTTGCCTTAAGCAAGCTAGTTCCAGCAGAGTGTTAGGGATAGTAAGAATTCCAGGAGTTCAAGAGATTGAAGCTGCAAGAGCCTTCTTTGCATCCATAAGGCCAAATCTAAGTGAGGAGACTCTTGTCACCAAGGAGGGAGAGGCTTGTTTCCCATCCCAACAAGCTTTGCAACACTTGTGTAGCTGATCACCCAGCCAAAGGAGGATTTGACGTCAGAACTATGGTTGTATTCTTCTTTGTTGTTTATCAATAATAGATGACTATCATTATGGTTCCACTCTCATTGTCTTTTGTAATGATTGATATTGAGTTATATCTTTTCTGACTGATATATAATTGCATTTATTGCATTTTATGCTTGTATTTGTGTTGTTCTTTGCATGTGCAGGTGTCCAATCACAGAGATCGTGGGGATCATGACTTGCCAAAGCAAAGGAACGAGAGTGACGTCTCTTCTACGAATATTAGCATTGGAATCCAAGTAGGTTCTCATCATCCACCTTTAATTTGCAATTAGGAACTTGTGTGATACCATTGTTTGATTGTTGCTAGACCCATCTAGGTTAGTAGGGATCGCCTCTGTCCGCAGAGAGGATTTACCTCCACAACAATTTGGCGACTCCACTTGGGAGTTAGCTTGTTGTTCGATTTGTAAACTTTAGACGGAGCGTGAAGTACGGCCAGATAGCCTTTGAAACGCTATTGCTTTGCATTAGCGAAGTAGATCAACACCACTTCAGTCAATCTCCGGTTTGGTTTACGAACTAAACAACTTGGAGTTTGTCTTGTCTCTTTGGTTTCTCTTCTTTTGATTGCTTAGATAGCTTTCTGGGTTGGATGCTCTGTTGTCTCTTGCTGCCTGGTCTGTCTGGATACTGTCAACCAAGCCTTGGACTGCTTGTCTTTATTTTTAAGCTAGCAAACTTGATTGGCACTCTTTTTTGCATGACAGTCACGCCAATTGGCGCCCCTTGCCAGTGTACAGCCCGCGCCAATCCTCAATTGGCGCTAGTTTTCTGCTTGACAGTCGCGCCAGGCCTGTGAACTTTTCCAGTTTTCTTGTTTGCAGCATTCCAAGCTTCGATTTTGTGTCTAGCTACACCTTTTTCAATCACTTGAGTGTGTCAGAGTCTTGTTTGACTAGTTTTGAGTTTTTTTGGCAAATTATTAATTTGATTTCCTTTGATCATTACTTGGAGGTTTGTCTCAGTCTTTTCACAATTTTGCATCTTTTTGCTTTTGTGTATGAGTGTTAATCACCTTTGAGTGTTTTTAGCTTATGATCTTTGGAACTCACACCCGCTTTTTTATTTGCACTTGATTGGTTCTTAGATTGCATTAGAATCATCGTGTGTTTGAGAATTCTCTTGCATAGATCACACTTGCATAATTAGAATTCTCATTTTCAGGATATGAATGAAAAGTGTGCATAGATTACATTTGCATAGTTTGGGTGTTTGCCATTTTCCACCGATTTCACATTTTAGCCCTAGGGCATCTAGTGGCTTTGTGCATCGAGCCTTCCTTAGGAGTTTTGGTCTTCTGTTGGTCCAGTCAATTTTTTGGTTACTCTCTTGCACTTGTTCAGTGATTGTTAAACATTTTATTGCGTTATTCAAGTGATTCTCTTCTTTTCGCTTGGATTTCACTTGGATTCTTTTTGGGCTTAGATTACATGGCCCATTGAGGTCTTTGAGATATTCTCTCGGTTATGAAGGATTGCCTTGGTATTTATGGACTTGATTGTATTTTCATTGATTGAAATGTCTCTTTTACTCATCGTTATTATCTCTCAAAATTTGTTTAGTGCACTTTGCCATTGAAAAGAAAACAAACAATCTCTTTTTCTTTGAATTAGTTAATGGAAATTAGAGCTTTTCATTGTTGTTAGTGATTAGTGACTTTAAAGAAAATTTTCATTTATTTCCATTAGCTGCATTAGAGTGGTTCTTGATTCTTTATGGTCATTTTGTTTGATTGAGAAGTTCTCAACTCTCTCGTAGTTAGTGTTCATCGAACGAAATGATACTTTTTGGCATATAGCTTGCATTTATAGAATTGTGAGAGATTACATATGGTAGGACCTGAAAATCGAAACATAATCGAAGATCAACCGTAAAATGAACTAAATAAACTTAATAACACATTGGAACTTAACGCAAAAATCTAGAGGTCTAGGCTAGAGACGTGCTCTGGCATCGTTAAACCTAGTCACTTTTGTTTCACTTAAGGTTGGGTGATTCCTCCTTCCATGACGCAACAAGTGGTCTAGCACGAACTTGAGCTCCCACGTACCATCGAGTATATGGGGAGACCCCACTAGGTTATCATCCTTTATCCACAGGAGGCCGTGTCTGCCGCCTTACAAGCCGTAACACACCGAACACAACATTCGGGAAGATTGACTGTCGTACGGGATGTCCTTGGTTTTCATATGACTGCCAAGGTGTATATGCAGTTTTAAGGATTTGTTTGGTAAACCCCTTTGCCTAGTTTCTCCAGAGTAGTCACTTTTGATCATTTTCGGACTCCTTAAAAGAAAAGGCTCACTTGAGCACTTGTCACTTTGGGCTCACAAAACATTCGAAGGCAACTAGAGTCACCTTTTTGTCCTTTTCTTGACTCTTAAAACATGAAAAGGTCAAGTTTAGTTCCTTTGTCTTAAAATTTATTCGGCCCCATTCACATTTACTCGGTTAGATCTTGTTTGCGTTAGCTTGAGTAGGCTTCTTTTTGTTCTCAATGGCAGCTTTTCCGGGGTTCACCAACCCAGGGATCCCCTCTGATGGGAACCCTGGTCATTTCGCTCCTTTTGGAAATGTTGGTGCTCCTTATATGGCAACGTTGTCCCTCCCAGGGTTAACTGTTGGGTTGCCAGTTTGGTTGTTCTCAACCTCTTTTGTCCCTGCCATCTCACCGTCTAGTCAATCCATCCCTCCACCTGAACAACATCATGTTGATTATAAGGTGGATCTCTCCCCTTCTACGCCCACTTCTACGTCCTCATCTTCTACTTCACCTGGTGAAACTCTAGATTCGAGTAACCAGGTTGCTAAGAAGAAGAAGAAGAATACGAAGAAGAAGAAGGCTCCTAAGGGAGAGTTTACAAGTGCAGCTTCCCCCTTGAGTACACCTGAAGTCGGGCCACCTTTTGCTCCTCCGCGGAAGGTCAAATTTCCTTGTAGATTATGCAAGGGGGACCATCTTCTTCGTGATTGTCCTAGCATCCCCAGGGTCTTAGAAGTATGGTCTCGCAACCCGGCCCTCCCCTCATTGTCCTCTGAAGCTCACGAAGATGCTACCTTATCAGTCGGGAATGGTAAGGGAAAAGGGAAGATTCGAATCCCCTGTAGACTCTGTGAAGGAAATCATCCCCTTCACCTTTGTCCACTCATGGATAAAGCCTCCGTTGTCTTGGAAAGTCTTCCCGCTCCTTTACCCCAACTTCCCACTGGTTATCAACGTCTCTCTATAGCCGCAGATTGTTCCCCTGCTGACAAAGAGATTGATTCATATTCTTCTCTTGTCCAACCTCCTCTTCCTGAACCTGGCTGTGCCAAGCCTGTTCCAGACCAACCATTGGTCAGAAAGCGTGTCGAATCGAGTTCACCACCCATCGATCACTTTGTTTTGGAAGAGCATCACTCCCATGTTCTTTTCGTCTCCTCAGATTCTCCTGAGTCTGGAAATGACTCTCCTATCCCAGCTGCTCTCGAGAGTCCTGCTTCAGTTCCTTTAGAGCAGGGGGTCAATCATATGATTCCCCCACCAAGTAGTTCAGTCGTTTCCTTCGACTGGAGTCGTTTGACTACCTCCCCCCTTCCATCCCATGTGCCTTTCTGGGTCACGGTACATGCCTATAATAAGGCGCTACCTGGCACTGTGTTGGATGAGGGAGCATCGGTTAGTCTTATGCCTGCCACTACTTGGCAAGCCTTGGGTTCCCCACAGCTTGTGCCAGCCGCACCGAATCTGACAGCTTTTGACGGAGGAACTAGTCAACCATTAGGGATCCTTCCACAGTTCCCTGTTACTTTGGGAGGCAAGACCGTCTATATAGACGTATCGGTTACCCAAGGTGCTTTAGACTTCAGTCTTCTCCTTGGCCGTGACTATGTTTATGCTATGGGGGCCCTGGTCTCTTCACTTTTCCAGGTGGTTTGCTTTCCACACGATGGAAGAATAGTGACGATAGATCAATTATCGTTCGTACATCCCCGGGTGCCTCTTCTGCAGTTGTCATCCCCTCCTGGTTTTCATCCACCAGTTGCATCTGCCCCATCATAGATCAACTACGTGGCCACCTATCCCGTGCCTGGATCCAGTGATGCCGCCGTCGTGTATATTGTCCTGGAGGCATTGGGCCCTGACTTCCAAGATGTTGGCCTTCCATCAGGAGTGACACTCTTGGGAGCCTCAACTTCCTCTTCATTATGGTGAAGTTCCATCGGAGCAGAGTTCCTTGTCTTGTGTCAAGCTCGTTAAAAAATGAAACAAAGAGTCCGGAGCATAGTTCGCTTTCCTATGTCAAGATCCTTAAAAAATGAAACTAGGTCTGGTGGAGCATAGTTCCTTTCCGGTGTCAAGCTCCTTAAAAAATGAAACTAGGTTTGGTCGGAGCATAGTTCGTTGTCCTATGTCAAGCTCCTTAAAAAATGAAACTAGGCTTGGTCAGAGCATAGTTCCTGATCTTGTGTCAAGCTCGTTAAAAAATGAAACAAGGGTTATGAGGATAGTTCTTTTACTGTGTCAACCTCATTAAAAAATGAAACAACTCCCTTTCTAAATCGAGTCTTTTGATTAAGATCTCATAAAATACAAGTCGAGTCTTTCATCGATCTCGAGAGTGAACCTTCATTCCATCCACTTTGTTGAAAGTAATGAAGCTTGGGGGGCATGTACCTCGATTTGCGTCATCATGCTGGGGGCATCCGAGCTTATAACAAGCATAGTTTTTCATTTCAAGCTTGTGTAAACATGAAACCGAATCCAAGCAGAGTTCTCCATGGTTCAAGCTTGTGTAAAAATGAACCCATACTCGATTTACATCTCGTGATTTTTGTTTATCCATTAAAATTAGATGAGCCTTGGTTGTTTCTTTCCATCGCCACCATCTCTTTGGCCGATCATATGCTTTCACTTAGTTGTTTATCCTTTCCTGAGGAACCACAATGATGAGTGGTTTTGTTAGAAAACCTCTTAACCATTACATGTTTTGAGTAGTTCCACCATTACTGGAACCAGTTGCTACCTTTTGTATCACTCGTTCCTCTAGGACGAGTCACCTTTAAGCTCCTTTTTGACTTGTAAAATATGAAAAGATTGCCGAGTATTTTTCCCTTTTTGACTCGTTAAAGAGAATAAAAAATGGAGGTCTTCTTTTAGCTCTTTTCCGACCATTTAAAGATGAAAATATCGCCGAGTTACCCCTCTTGACTCGTTAAAATGTAAATAAGAGGCGGTCGCCTTTAAACTCTTTTTTGACCGTGTAAAAACGAAAATATTGTCGGGCCCTTGTCGTTTCAGGCTAGTTAATGGTTACGAAACGACGTGATATCGATCGCTTTTTTACTTTTTCAGGTCGACGTCACTACATATTAAAAGTACTCCTCGATCGTAATGATCAGGCGGTTCTTTCGAGCATTGTTTTATACTTTTTCTGGATCGCGAGACACAACTTTATGAAAAAGGACCCCCCTGGAGTTTCCTTTTCTGCTATCTTTTCAAACTCTCGAAACATGAAAAGACGCCGAGTTCTTCCTTTGTCAGACTCGTTAAAACTAATGACATCGGATTCCGTCGAAATGACGTCTTTCAAGCATATGCTATCCCCATCAAGCTTGTCATCAAAAAATAACCGGGGTACTCGTCAAAAATGGTGGGGAAAGTGGAACCATAATTATTGTCGTGTCGGCAGTATGTTGCTCTTGAACATGGCGCTTGTCTGCTTTCGTGTCTGGGTGGGGACATCTCATCTCGTCTTTCACTTGTCTCCGTGGGTTTGGGTGATCCTATTTGACCTCTCATCTGCTCATTGCCTCGTCACCATGACCTCTGCTCCGTTGATGTCAAATACTGCCACGTCCATTGTCGTGCCGTCGATATGTTCAAGAGAAGTTGACCTCTGTAGAATTACAACCCTCCTCTGATACCTCACATATTTCTGATTCACCACAACATTCTTCCTTTGTCTCGTGTCAATGATGTGGGAAACACTATGGCCCACCTTTGATCAAGGTCACTCCCTCTCGACTTCAGCTCATTATCCAGGAAGCTGATCTAGAGACTCCCTTCCGGAGCCTTGGAGCCTGCATGCCTCAATAGCAGGTTCTTCGTGTTCGATGAGAGGTTTTCATCATTGGCCTCTGATCGAATGATTCTATGGGTGTTCGACGCCAGCTCACTCATTCGCACGTCGTAGATTGTACCTATAGTTCCTTGAGGGCCATTGTCATTATTGGTGGTACATATTGCGTCTGTTAACAATTTTCACTATTGCCTGGTAATCAGACGATGTTCATGCATGTTCGACTCCAACTCATGTATTCGCATGCCTGAACTTGTACTCTGTTTGGGTTGAGATGGAGCGCAAGACCCTGGATTTTGTTTGTTGGAATCCAGGCTGCGATTTGTGGCTTCTTATGTTTATTACATGACTCATTCACTGGATGGCTGCGACCATGCCTGAGTCTATTTATCGATCCTCACTGGATGGCTGCGCCCATACCTTGGATCTATATTATTGTGTACTCTATTGTCGATGGCTGCGCCCATGCCACATATATCATGTACTTGACATATCAGTTGTACCTCTTTACGCTGGTTCTCCGATGGTGGTGTTTTCAGTTACACATGTTCTTGTAAAGTATTTCACCCCTCTCTCTCTCTCGAGCCTCATGCTTTACGAGGCATCTGTTACGCAGTAATTTGTCACTGTTTATCACCGTCCCTGTTTCCCCTCTCTCGTACATTGGAGGACTCATTCCGGGACTTGTGAGAAGTTACATGACCTGAAACCACTTGCATTATATTCCTCTAAGTGTGAGCTTCATGTCCCCTAAAGACATCTCCTGCAGAATACCCATAAAAAGACCTCTTTTTCATTGGTGCGGTTCCACAGTGTACTTCTCGCACCAATGGGGGAAATCTTCTAAAGGGGGCGCGCCAGTTGACGCTCTGTCTCAGAGTCGCACTCGTGCCAACCCAGTTGGGTAAAGTTTTTAACAAATGAACTTCCGAAGGTTCTCCTTAACCCATTCACCAACTGAATCTATGTTGAGCTAGGATGGTTTTGCTTTGAGTCTCCATAGAAGGGAAGTGGTTTGCCACCTTTCATGGAAGCTTCTTCGTGATAAAGCCAATCCTATGAATATTGTGGTTGATCCTATCTCCTTCCCCTCTATCTATAGAAGCTTGTTCTTTTGCCTTGAGCAAGCTAGCTCCAGCAGAGTGCTAGGGATAGTAAGAATTCCAGGAGTTCAAGAGATTGAAGTTGGAAGAGCCTTCTTTGCATCCATTAGGCCAAATCTAAGTGAGGCGATTCTTGTCACCAAGGAGAGAGAGGCTTATTTCCCATCCCAACAAGCTTTGCAACACTTGTGTAGCTGATCACCCAGCCAAAGGAGGATTTGACGTCAGAACTATGGTTGTATTCGTCTTTGTTGTTTATCAATAATAGATGACTATCATTATGGTTCCGCTCTCAATGTCTTTTGTAATGATTGATGTTGAGTTATATCTTTTCTGACTGATATATAATTGCACTTGTTGGATTTTATGCTTGTATTTGTGTTGTTCTTTGCATGTGCAGGTGTCCAATCACGAAGATCGTGGGGACCGTGACTAGCCGAAGCAAAGGAATGAGAGCGACATCTCTTCTACGAATATTAGCGTTGGAATCCAAGTAGGTTCTCATCATCCACCTTTAATTTGCAATTAGGAGCTTGCGTGATAGCATTGTTTGATTGTTGCTAGACCTGGTCTGGGCTAGTAGGGATCGCCTCTATCCGGAGAGGGGATTTACCTCCACAACAATTTTGTACCTCGATTTGCGTCATCATGTTGGGGGCATGCGAGCTTATAACAAGCATAGTTTTTCATTTCAAGCTTGTGTAAACATGAAACCAAATCCAAGCAGAGTTCTCCATGGTTCAAGCTTGTGTAAAAATGAACCCATACTCGATTTGATGTCAAATACTCATTTGATGTCAAATACTGCCAAGTCCACTGTCGTGTCGTCCACTGTCGTGCCGTCGATATGTTCAACAGAAGTTGACCTCTGCAGAATAATAACCCCCCTCTGATAAGTCACGTAATCCTGATTCATAACATTCCTCCTATGTCTCGTGTCGATGATGTGGGAAACACTATGGCCCACCTTCGATCAAGGTCACTTCCTGCCGACTTCAGCTCATTATCTAGGAAGCTGATCTAGAGATTCCCTTCTGGTGCCTTCGAGCCTGCATGCCTTAATGGCAGGTTCTTCATGTTTGATGCGAGGTTTTCATCATTGGCCTCCGATCGAATGTTTCTATGGGTGTTCGACGCCAGCTCACTGATTCGCATGTCGTAGATTGTACCTATAGTACCTTGAGGGCCATTGTCATTATTGGTGGTACCTCTCGCGTTTGTTAGCAGTTTTCATTATTGGCTGGTAATCAGACGATGTTCATGCATGTTCAACTTCAACTCCTATATTCGCATGCTTGGACTTGTACTCTGTTCGGGTCAAGATGGAGCGCAAGACCCTGGATTTTGTCTGTTCGAATCCAGGCCGCGATTTTATGGATTACTATGATCATTACATGACTCATTCACTGGATGGTTGCGACCATGCCTGAGTCTATTTATCTATCCTCACTGGATGGTTGCGCCCATGCCACATATATCATGTACTTGAGATATTAGTTGTACCACTTTACGCAGGTTATCCGGCGGCGGTGTTTTCAGTTACACATGTACTTGTAAAGAATTTCACCCCTCTCTCTCCCTCAGGCCTCATGCTTTAGGGGGCATCTGTTACACAATAATTTGTCACCATTTGTCACTGTCCCTGTTACCCCTCTCCTGCACACTGGAGGACTCATTCTAGGACCTGTGAGAAGTGACATGACCTAAAATCACTTGCATTATATTCCTCTAAGTATGAGCTTCATATGCCCTGAAGACATCTCCTGCAGAATACCCATAAAAAGACATCCTTTTGCATTGGCGCGGTTCCACAGTGTACTGCTGGTGCCAATGGGGGAAATCCTCTAAAGAGGGCGTGCTAGTTGGCGCTCTATCTCAGAGTCGCACTCACACCAACCCAGTTGGGTAAAGTTTTTAACAAACAAACTTCCGAAGGTTCTCCTTAACCCATTCACCAACTGAATCCATGTTGAGATAGGATGGTTTGGCTTTGAATCTCCATAGAAGGGAAGTGGTTTGCCACCTTTCATGGAAGCTTATTAGTGATAAAGCCAATCCCATGAATATTGTGGTTGATCCTATCTCCTTCCCCTCTATCTATAAAAGCTTGTTCTTTTGCCTTGAGCAAGCTAGTTCCAGCAGAGTGCTAGGGATAGTAAGAATTCCAGGAGTTTAAGCGATTGAAGTTGCAAGAGCCTTATTTGCATCCATAAGGCCAAATCTAAGTGAGGAGATTCTTGTCACCAAGGAGAGAGAGGCTTGTTTCCCATCCCAACAAGCTTTGCAAGACTTGTGTAGCTGATCACCCAGCCAAGGAGGATTTGACGTCAGAACTATGGTTGTATTATTCTTTGTTGTTTATCAATAATAGATGACTATCATTATGGTTCCACTCTCATTGTCTTTTGTAATGATTGATGTTGAGTTATATCTTTTCTGACTGATATATAATTGCATTTATTGGATTTTATGCTTGTATTTGTGTTGTTCTTTGCATGTGCAGGTGTCCAATCATGGAGATCGTGGGGATCGTGACTGGCCGAAGCAAAGGAACGAGAGCGATGTCTCTTCTACGAATATTAGCATTGGAAATCAATTTTAATTTGCAATTAGGAACTTGCGTGATAGCATTGTTTAATTGTTGCTAGACCCAGTCTGGGCTAGTAGGGATCGCCTCTGTCCGCAGAGGGGATTTACCTCCACAACTCTATGTATGAGGGAATTGTATTGCGTCTATGTAGATCTATATTCTGAGTGAGAAAGAGAGAGGAGATTGTGTGAGAACGAAGATGGAATTACAACGATCTGTTGTAGGTTGTATCTCTTCATTTTGTTGGATAATATAAAAGGAAGGACTGGTTATTTCTCTGTGGACGTAGCCCAAATTAGGTGAACTACATATATCTATGTCTCTCTTGTTTTATGTGATTCTTTTGTTTATATTTCTGCAATATTTTATGTGTTTCATTGCTCCGTAATATATAATTTTCTAACACGATACCTAGTTAGAAAACGGGGTTGAGAAGATGTAAGGTTTTCAAACTCTTTGGAAGCTTCATCCATAAGAGGAAAAAGGTGAAGGAGACGATTATATTCACAGAACTTAAAGGGAAATTTGGATTTTTCCTTTTCTCATAGGCTTTAATTTTACTAGTTGAGGGCTTTTCACCATCATGATCACTAGAGGTTGATGACAAAGGTTGATGTGAACATGTGGACCCCACTTCTAAGACCTTGGGAATACCAGGACAATTATGAAGAAGGTGGTCACCCTTACATAACATGCAAGGGAATTTTACTTTTTGGGGTTGGTTGGAAGATTTTTCCTCAGTAGTTTCATTAGTAGCAATGGTTTCTCGGTTGACACCTTGCTTATTTTTCTCTTTCTTTGTCATCCTCTTCTTCTTCTTCTTAGCTTCCTTGTTACTAGAATCCAAATTTTCACTAGGAGAAGAGGAATAACAAGGCGAAGAAGCTGAGGGGTATACTTTAGGTTCAACATGAGGTTGATGTTGTTTAGGTGGAGGAGAACTCAGTTGAAAAGAAGTTTCGACACTTGGAACCACTGAGGTTGAAAACAACCAAACTAGTAGACCAATGGTCAATCTAGGAAGGGACAATGTCGCCATATAGGTGTTTGGCAAATTTAGTGTCCTAAATTTCTCTACATAAATTATCAATCTGGGTATCTTAAACCGATGAAGTGTAGTGCACTATTGTACTAGATGGCCCTTCCTACTTCAGTGTTTTTGAGTTTTCTGTTATTTTGGGGGTTTGATATTTTAATTCCTAATGTTTTGCAATGTGTTTAACAAAATCTTAAATATATTGCTGCTAAGAATCTAAAGAAATGAAATCAGAGCTAATATTAAAACTAAAAATGAGATTGCAACTATCTATGATGAACCAAAAATGAAATACTGAAAATAAGATTACAACTATTGTTTAATTTATTGCAGAATCAAAACTTAATGAACAACTAAAAGTGGAATTGCAACTAAATGAAAAAATATGATTGAAAATGAAATTGCAACTATTATGTCATAAAAACTAAATGAAATGTCATGTCACTCTGCTACATAATTTTGGGAGAATTACCTCCTTGTGATAACATTTTGCGGGATTCAATACTTCATTGTTCTAAAACTGAAAATGAAATTGCAACAAAAGTAAATGAAAGACTAAGACTAAAAGTGAAATTGCAACTAATCTACTATAACAGCTAAATGAAGTGCTTTATCACTCTGCTACACAATTTTGGGAGAACTACCTCCTTTTGATAGCATTTTGAGGAACTCCACACTTCATTGTTCTAAGAAAAAGTAAACATAAAAATGCAGAGAAGGAATCATTCATAAATGAAATATTTCTCTACTTAGTTTTAAGATGAACCATCAATTGAAAGGGTTATAAAAAAAATTCACTTACAACATGAGTTATTAAACTAACAAAAAAATGGCATTGAACAGTAAATGAAAGAAACTAAACTAATGATCAACAATTCTAAATTACTCTATGCTACTGACATCAACTTCAAACTACTGATAAGAAACTAGAAAGTAGTGAACCAAAAGAGCTATTATGGGCTAATAAGAAGATTGCACAAGTGGCATTATGAACATAGTTAGAAAACAATTATAAATATCATGGTAAAAACACAGTGAATTTACAGTTAACTATGAAATACAAGACAAAAATAAAATGTAACCTTGACCAATGCAAGGGCCCTCTACAAAGGTATCAGATTATAAGCACTTAATCAACACTCCAACAATGCTTCAGGTACCCATGAAACATAGTCTTTATATTAAAACAGAGAATGAGTTCATCAAACTACGGAGCGGAAATCTGAACTTAATACATAAGAAAAACTAAACTTCTTATGCGTTCTTCACATAGGTGTTTATAGGGAAATTATACAACTGTTTTAAAGAGAGAAATAAGCTACAGTAAAACACGTAGACAGGCAAGTATGCAAAATTCTTGTCCTTGGTTGCTTGGAAACATAAATCTTATGGTAATGGCTATTGGATTCTATTTGCGCAAGTGGCAGATGAAGTGCGTGGGCTCAGGAAATTGCTTCAAATCCCATCATTGAGAAACGTGTACAGAACAAAGTCCTGTTTACCATAGGTTTCTATGTTTGACTTCCCTTTGACCAGACTCTTCCTCATCGATCTAGGCCAGATGAATAGGATATGATCCTGATGTTTTCCAAGCTACCCATGTAGTCCTTTTCTCCTCTTGACATGTGGAACCTGCAAAAGCGTGGAACTAGATGCGGAACAACTGATTAGCTGTAGAATGTGGCTGCGTTCCATTGCTAAAAGACAAAAACTTATTCAAATAGCAAACATAAAAGTGTAACCTGTAAATCACTGAAATGTACTCCTTGAGGCAATGTACAATGGTTTTTGATGATAAGGATGCATTTTTCATGGAGAAATAGATAAGGAAGGATGAGAAAAGTAGCTAAGGGAAAGGTAGTTTTGGAACTCAACATACCCCCACTGCTAGACTATTTCATGTCCCCATGCAATCAAAATTGTAAACTCCCTCCTCCTATTGCATTTGTTCTGAGACTTCAGCCAAAACATCCAACCTCTTCTTGCTTTTCTTTGCACCAACTGCCATCCTAGGCTTCCTCATGAGAAATCTGTACTTGAGGTTAATGAGTGCCCTATTTAGCTTCTTATTCTTCCTTTTTAGTTTTCTATTCTTCTTGTGCCATAAACCCAAGTGAAGCATAGTGTTATCATGGATAATCTTATCCAACCTGTTCTATTCTTTTAAGGCTTCATTTTCTCTTTGGATATGCCTATTTAGAACTTCTAGCTCATAGATTTCATGTTTAAGTGAGCTAGTCAAAGTTTCTTGTGATGTGGCAGGCTGCTCAGGATTAGATGAAGTCCCTGGGTCCACTGATGTACTCTTTTTCTCCAATGACTCTATGTAGTCATAAATCTGTTGTTGGACCGGATCAATGCCTGGAAAGGCTCTTCTTGGACTACTTTCAAAGTTTTGTTGAGGAGAGTTCTATGGGCTTTGCTCATATGGAATATTGTCATGGGACTGAGTTGGAGTTTCTTCCCCCAAATCTATGAACTGTGTCTCTTTTGATTTTTCTTTCTTCACTTTTCCCCTAAGTCTAGAACTTCTCATCAAACTTTGGGAGCCTATGATTTCCTCCTCTATAACCTGTTTCCTTTTTCCCTTCTCCTTCTCTTTCTTGAGCTGATATCTGATTTTGATTAGTCTCTCCGAAAGCAGTTGTTCATCCCCCTTAGATGATGAAGGTTTAGGAATATTCTTTTGGATTTCCTCAAAATTTTCTTTCATTTTCCTTCTCCTCTTTCTTTGCTTTCTGATCTTTGTTAATGTTTCAAAGATGGGCTCTTCTTCATTGTTTTTCTGTGCTGAAGTTTCAGGAGTGTTTTGAGTGGTGACACTAGTCTTCCTTCTCTACTTCTTTTTATAGGACTTCCTTCAGGCAATTCTGGAGCATGTTGGAGGAAGTTTCTAATAAAAAATTCACCCCATGTGTCCCCTACACTCTTTAAGTGATGTTCAACTAAAATTTTTACTAGTCCATGATGATAAAGAGTTGTTTCTATTGCTTCAATTTTCTTCTGAACATTAGTGGCAATTCTTCTCAAACTATTCAACAGGAAAAATAGTAGATTGAGGGTTCCATATTCAAGAAAATTCATTAACAGTCTTATGTCTTATAAATGGAACCAAACCTTCCCTTGCATGTAATAAAATTTTGCAAAATTAATAACATGCTACTCCATTTGCCCTTAAGTGTAGAGATTTGAATCCCTTTCCTAAAAACTGAAGTGTCCATACCAGGATTTTTGAGAATGACCTTTTATGTTTCATCATGAAATTATTTTTTCTTGAACCACCTCTCTCGTAGCCTTGATAGCTTGGTTGCTTTAGCAATAAAAGACTCGGTCATTGCAAATTTTATGTCACCTATTTCCACGTCTATCCCATCAAATAATCTGGCAAAATATTTGGTGATTTCTTTATGGTAACCATTTAATTTTTCAATGAAACTCAACCAACCAGCCTTCTGCATCATTCCTTTCAACTGAGGATAACCTACCATGTACTTCAACCCTATGGGTTCAGTTCTGACGATGAGCCCCATCACCTCTGTTCTCTGCTATTCTTAAAAATTCCCTTCGGTGTTTGAGAAATGTAGTGACTGTGTAGAGAGGACTGTGTATACGGTAGTGGAACAACTGGGATATAGAAATAAAAATAACTATGGATATGGGGACAAAATGACAGAATATATGGAAGTGAAATGACTATGAGTATGGGATAAAATGACTATGCATACAGGGTATACGGAGATGGAGTAGCTGTATGCATAAATTGTGTGGAAACAGAGTGTGCACAGGGTATATGGAAAAAGAGTGGCTGCATATGTAAACTGTGTGAAAAACAGAGCGAATGTTATACACAAAGAATACAAAAATAGAGTGACTATGTGCACAAGGTAATAGTGTGTTTGTATGCACAAAATATATGAAAAGAGAGTGATTTTATGCACAAAAAGGCTACAGAAATATAAGAGAAAAACTTGGTGTAATAAATGAACAATTAGGGTTTTTGAGGAGTCATATTCAAATAGGTTACATCATGAATCTAACCATTTATCAAGTGTGCTGGAGAAGTCCAGTCAAGTATGAGTCATTGAGTTTAAAATGGAGATTGCATCATTATACCGTTGGGTATTAAAGATGGAAGGTATGGTGGAATTATCATGGAAATCAAATCTCATAATGATAAATCAAGTAGTCATGTGATTATACGAGTTATACAAACTTATGTTTTGTATTGATTTTTGAAATAAGTTTTTTTTTACCTTTAGAACCATACCTTTCGCTTGCTAATCTCTTGTTGTTTGCTTCCACAGGTGCTTAGATGTGATTGGTCTTCAAAAGTTGTTCTCTCCTCAATTACCTGCATATGAAATTTTATTATGAACTGGCCTTTTTATGCTTTGACTGATGATCAAATGATTGTTGCAGAATCAGATTGGCTACAGAACAGGATTAGCTATAGAATGGGAACAACTGCAGAATGTAAAACAAAGAATAAATATGACTTTATGAATGAATGAAATGGAGATGGACGTGTGAGAGAAAATATGACAAGATGATAAATGAAAAATTGAGATGGAAGAAATGTTGGAGAGGAAAATTTTATTGGTGGAATATGGTAGTGGAGTGAAGTGAGACTTTGCAAAAGTAAAACAGAGTGAAAATGAGATAAAACAATAAATTTTGTAGAATTCAAAGTGAGTCACGATTTTTTTCAGAAAAAGAAATGGAAAATATAGGTTGTCAGAAGCTTCTAATTTTCACCCTGTATTTTCTGTATAAGCATGCCAATCAGTGATTGGTTTTCAACCTTATACAATTTTTTTTTAGATAGGAAAAACAAAGACTAAGTTGGTGGAGAAGAAGGATTCTTCTTCACCAACTTCATTTCAGAATTGTTCTGAAAGATCTTGATGAACTCCTCCTTTGAGATTGGTTTTTGATAAATTTTCAATCTATGACCATTCACAAGGAGAGGAGTTTGACTTTCATCTATTGTTTTGATCCTTACCACTCCATTATTGAAAACTATTTCAATCTCATATGGCCCAAGCCAATGAGTTTGAAACTTCCCTTAAAAATATTTAAACTTTGAATCAAATAATAGTGCCCAATCTCCCTCTTGAAACTTCTTGTCTTTGATGTACTTGTCATGCCACTTAGCCCTCTGTTGTTGAACTAGACCAGTCCTTTGAATAGCTTCTTGTCTGATTTCATCAAGTTCATTCAATTGCTCTAGTCTATGCTTTTGAGCTTCTGATAAATCCATCCCCAACTGGACTACCATCTTGAAAGTTTTGACTTGGAACTCTATGGGGAACAGGACTTGCTTCCCATAAACAAGTTCATAGGGTGTATGTCCAGTTGTGTTCCTCCATGTAGTTCTATAGGCCCATAAGGCTTCAGGAATCCTTTTTGCCCAATCTCTTCTATGTAGATGCACAATCTTGGTGAGGATTCTTTCAATCACTTTATTTGTAGACTCCACTTGACCATTTTCTTGTGGATGATATGGAGTGGATTTCCTACGCTTGATTTTGTACTCCTCCATAAGCTTCTCTATCATGTTGGATGTGAATTTAAGTCCCTGATCTGTCACAATTTCTCTTGGAACGCCAAAGCGAGTAAAAATATCGTCAAAAATAAAACTAACTACAGAATTTTCATTAGCAAAAAGTAATTCTTTGGCTTCTACCCATTTGGTAACATAATCAGTGCATACCAATATATACTTTTTCTGCTTGGATGGAAGATTAAGAGGTTCAATAAAGTCTAAACCCCATTTTTCAAAGGGTTCGATAAGTACCTAAGGTTGTAATGGCATTTCATTTGAAGGAGTAGGTTTCCCTACACTTTTGCAGTTGTCGCACCTTCTGACATATTATTTAGCATCTTTGAAGATGGATGGCCAATAATATCATAAGGAAATGATTTTATAGGTTGTCCTATTGTCAGCAAAGTGTCTACCACACAACACATCATGACATGCTTTGAGAATATCAGGCATCTCATCTTCCTTGACACACCTTCTGATCATAAGATTTGGCCCTATTTTATACAATTCGCTAATGATCCATGAATATCTTTCACTATCTTGAATAATCTTTCTTTTCTCTCTAGGAAATAAATGTGAAGGTAACTTCCTTGTAACCAAGTAATTAGCAACATCTACAAACCAAGGAGTTTGAGTAGTTACCACAAAGAGATATTCATTAGGAAACTTATCCTCAACCGGAGAGTCTTCTTTACTATTTTGAATCCTGGACAAGAAATCAGCAACTGTGTTTTGTTTTCCAGGTCTATCTAGCATAGTAATGCTGAATTCTTGCAAAAGTAAAAGCCTTCTTGTAACTCTACCATTAGTAATAGGTTTAGTCATCAAATAACTAATTGCAGAGTGATCTGTATGAACAGAGGTTTTATAGCCTGTTATATAGTGTCTGAACTTGTTAATTGCATGAGCAGTAGCTAAGAATTATTTTTCAGTTACAGTATAATTCAACTCAATGGGAGTCAAATTTTTACTTTTATAGTAAATGGCATAAGGAATCAAGTCTTTTTGTACCAATACAGCTCCCAGAGTTGTACCTAAAGCATCTGTAGAAATATGGAAAGGAAGTTTCCAATTTGGTCCTCTTAAGATAGGTGCTTCAGATATTTTTTCTTTCAAGGTTTCAAATTATAGTTGGCATTTAGGATTCGACTTGAATACACAATCTTTTGTAAGAAATTTGAAGAGTGGAGATGCTATTTTAGTGAAGTTTTCTATAAATATTCTATAATATCTTGTAAATCCTAGAAAACTTCTAACATCCTTTTGGAAATTTGGAATTGACAACTTAGAGATAACTTCAACTTTAGACTTGTCAACTTTAATCCCTTTTCTCAAAATGTGATGTCCTAAAACAATACCTTCTCTAAACATCATAAAGAATTTTTCATGGCTTAGTGAAAGGTTTGTTTCTTTACATCTTTTAAGGAATTTTTCCAAATTCTCCAAAGCTTCTTCAAATGTGTTACCATAAACTGTAAAATCATCCATATATACCTCTACACAATCATGTATTAGATCAAAAAAAAATCCTAGTACTACTCTTTGGAATGTTGCAGGTGCATTACATAACCCAAAAGGAAGCACTCGGTAGGAAAAAGTTCCCCATGGTGAAGTAACTGTGGTTTTATCCTGATCCTGAGGTGCTACCTGAATTTGATTATAACCACTAAAACCATCCAAGAACAAGAAATACTTTTTACCTGCTAATGTATCTAACACTTGATCTATAAAGGGCAAAGGAAATAGATCTTTCAAGGTTGCTTTATTCAATTCTTGGTAATCAATGCACACCCTCCATTTACCATTCTTTTTAGGCACAATTACCAAAGGAGAAACCCATTGGCTATCTGAAATTAGGTAAATGAAGTTTACATTGAGTGATTTTTGGAGCTCTTCTTTAACAATTTCTCTAAGATTTGGATTCATTCTTCTTTGAGTGTGTCTGATTGGTCTACTGTTTTCCTCAATATAGATATGATGGATACAAGTCTTAAGATCAATACCTTTCATGTCGGTATACTCCGATGGAAATGTAGCAGAATGTTTTTGTAATATTTTGGTTAGCTCTTCTTGTTGTAGTTCCTCCAAGCTTTTGTTTATGTTCAGTGTCCTACCTGGAAAGATTTCAATTGTAGAGCTTACCAAACTCTTCCATAGAATAGATAGACATCTCCCTAGATGACAAGTATTCAATATTAGATATTTCTTGAAATTGTGCATGATCATATTCTGAAGATGTTTCAAAATTTTCCAATGTGTTCAAAATTTGACTATCTTCACTAATTTTAGATATAGTAAAGAGAGGTTGAATATCATCTTCATCACTAATCCATTCCTTGTCATCTATTTCTATTATTGCTTTTGCTGGAGGATACAAAGTAAATTTCTTTGTTGAATTACCATCAGAAATATACATGTCACCAGATCTACAACTAATAAAAGCATCAGTTGTGGCTAGCCAAGGTCTTCCTAATATGAGTGGGTGTCCTCCTAAATTATTCTTGGGATTTAAAATCATAAAATCAACACGATATTCCCAAGAATATAAGGAGACTGAAATATCTTCTAGCACACCATCTAGTTTGATTACTGATCTATCTGCAAGCTGCAGTAGCGTAGGTGCATAAAGAAGGTTAGGAAGTTTAAGATGCTCCATAGTTTGTCTACTCATAGTTTTTATTGTTGCCCCTAAGTCAATCAATGTATTTGGAATTTCAATCCCATTTATATGTGTCTTGACAATTGGACTTCCTAGATCCACATATTTCTGCATGGCAATATTTCCCATCATGATGTCTGCTATCTTTCCTACCAGGTGAATTCTTTTCAATTCCCTTGGTTTTCTTCCTTGTCTTTTGATGCTCAACTCCTTTATTGTCTTCGCTAGAATAGGAATTTCTCTAATGGCTTGAAGAAAAGGATTTTTGATGCAAACATTCTTCAATTCATATAGAAAATCGTAACTGGTCATCAAGATCTGTTTTTCTACCCCTCTATCAATTTGTAGTCTCTCAGGAAAAGGAGGTGTAGAAGTAGATGTTGGTTTCTCAATTATAGGAGTTGGGTTTATTGATTTTTTTTGTTTTTTCTTTTCTATGTTTTGGTTTTGAAGGGAAGTTCCCTCAAAACTTTTATTGACTTTTAGAGAATCCTCCTCAGAAGTGTCTTGCTCTTGAGTAACTATAGAATGTTTTTCCTTTTCTAATATCCTACCAGATCTAAGTTGAACATCATTAAGATCTACAGGAGTGATCATGTAAGTTGGAAGTTGTTGTCCTTCTACCATGTAAACATTCTGAGGGTTTTTATTATTGGGGTTTGGTAATCCTTTGGCAGGTAGCTAATTTGGTTTTTGTTGAAATGGAAGTAAGAGTTGAGGATTTTGACCTTGTTGTGGAGGTTGTTGTGGAAATGGCAATGAAAGTTGAGGGTTTTGATTTGGAAGTTGCTGTTGATTTTGTGAGGGAGGATAATTTTGATAAGATGGAGGATATTGGTAATATTGGGCAAATCTCCCATATGAATTTTGTACCCCTTGTGCCCATGGTTGAGATTGATACTGAGATTGAGGTTGAGGCCAAGGTTGCTGCCAAGAATTCTAGTTTGGTGGGGGTTGAAGATACATTGGATTGTTGAATCATTGATTTTGTGGCCCCTACCAAGGTCTTATTGCAACAAAACAAAGAGATTCTATAGGATTTGGGACTGTTTCTTCTTGAAAGACAGCCTTAAGATATGGGATAGAAGGACACTCCTTGGTCTCATGACGTTTTGAACAAATCATACAAGTTTATACAATTTTTGCATCTAAAGGGCATTCCCTTAGAGCATGTTTCTTTCTACATTTTGGATAAAATATGGCTAAAGCATCAGGCTCTGTTTTCTACTTGTTTTTATTTTTAAGGGTGTCTAGTTTCTCACTAAGGCTCCCTAAAATGTCAGTTTTAAACTCATCAAGCATATCGCCAATTTTTTCCCTACTTACAGATCCAGTTGCAGATTTGTTTGCTCTAACAAGAGAAGGATCTCTTGGTCCTTTCCCGATTTTAGATTTCCCTCTTGAGAGATGAACACATACTTCTACTATGTCACTCAATGGAAGTTGAGAGATATGTCCTGTCCCCGTCATGTTAAGGATATATATCCATCATCTCTAATGGCCTTCAACAAAAGAGATTCCAAAGTTTCTTCATCTAAATTGTTCATCTTTGCTCTTTTCAAGTTATAGTTGAATCTCTCAAGAAAATCCTCTAAGTTTTCATCTTCTTTTTGCATCATTTTGAACACCTCATCTTTATGATTGGTAGGCATACAATAATCCAAATATCTATCCAAAAATGCATGTTTCATGTCATTCCAAGTTCTAATGGATTGAGTGACTAACCCCATAAACCATTTCAAAGTAGCCCCTTTTAATGTTGAAGGGAACAATTTTAGTTTCTGAGAGTCTTCTAGATAATCACAGGTTCTACACAAGAATTTGATCTGAAATCATTCATGAATGATCTCAGTTAATTAATGAAGGTATTACAGACTCAGGTGATGGGGTGTGCCTATGTTATCTTATGCAATGGATTGATAACACATAAACACAACAAATTTAATAAGGAGTTCACATAATCCTCCTGGACTACGTCTCCTTGTATGGAATCGGGTGGGACTCGGTCGAACCCGCTTATCTCTTGAGGGCCTTCCAATATCCTACTGGTTTTAGCGTGGGGCTCGCCTTCTGATGGAATTGCCGATTTTCGTACGGTTTTACGCTTTTCCCCTAACCAAGCACTCGAGGTTTTCATTCACTGAGTGGGACGCCCTGTGATGTGCGATTAGCACTTATCAGAAACTGCCTCTGTTTTTGGATCTGACTTCCAATTTTGCCAGTTTTCGCCAGCACGCGGTTAGCATAGGCCAACAGTTTGCACGCTTTGATCGAGGGTCCTCGTTGCTCTGTGCTGACTACAAATTGCCATTGTTCAGAGGTTATTTCTGATAAGCTCAACATCCATAGCACTTTGAAACTTTTGTATTAGTTTTACAGAGTTCAGGAAACTTTTAAGAGTGATTGAGGATCTAATTTGGATCATAGCCTTCCCAGTGAAAAATCTTTTGGACCACCAAAAGTTGGTTTTCAAGCATAGACTAAGTGAGGGTATAGTTGTCTCACTTGTCCAATCTCTATCCATTTTGCACTGCTTGGCTTTGAACCCTTGAGTCCAATCCTGAGGTACTCAACATCTCTACTGCGTGTCATCCTCACCTTCCTATCCAGGACTGTATCTTCCTACAATTCATTGAGATATTCAAGTAATAGATCATCAATAGAAGTCAATTGACTCTGCTCTTCGGGATCTTTAATTAATGAAGGCTCAAATTGTATCAAGATGTTTGCATTAATGACTGAGTAGATGTGCATGTAAGCTAGTAAATCAAGTTGAAAATCATTCTCACCAATTTTCTCAAGTATCTTGAGAGGTCCATACCTTATTGGCTTTAGCTTTTTACCTTCCATTTGCATTCTATCTTTGCTGATATACAACCAGACTTATCACCAACTTGCAAACTATGCTCCATCTGATGCTTGTCATGCCTTGCCTTGTATTTCGCTTGGCTCTTTTACAATTGTTCCTGTACTTCCTGGTGAGTCTCTTGGATTTGTTCAATGAACTTGGTTGCCTTGTCCACATCATTGTGTCCATCAATTACTATGTCTTTACCAAAGACAAAATCCAAGGGAGACCTTGGAGTGAAACCAAAGCAGGTCTCAAAAGGAGATCTCTGTGTAGAAGAATGTTTTGCTTGGTTATAAGCATGCTGAACATAACACAAATGTTCATCCCATAGTTTGGGATGCTTGCTGCAATAGCCTCTGAGCAACTGGATCACTGTCCTGTTGACTACTTCTATCTGGCCATCTGTCTGTGGACGAAAGGCTATGCTTTTCTTCAGTTTGGTGTCCATCAGTTCCCATAGACTTGATCAAAAGTTCCTAACAAATCAGGTCAGATACAATGGAAGTGGATAATCCAAAATGAATCCATACATGCTGAAAGGACAACTTTGCAATTTGTTTAGTTGTAATCTGTTTATTACAAGGTATAAAAATACATATTTTGCTGAACCTATCCACAACAACATATAAATAGTCATGACCTTTCCTAGATTTTAACAGTCCTCCAACAAAGTCCATGGAAACACTTTCCCAAGGATGAGAAGAAACTAGCAGTGGAGTGTACAAGCCTAGTTTTCTATTGCTGGGCTTGCTTTTAGCACACATGGTACACCCTCTTACATATCTAGAAACTGTCTCATTCATTTTGGGCCAATAACAAAATCTTTGTAGTTGTGCAACTATTTTACTTACACCAAAGTGACCTGATATTAGAGAAGTGTGTGCTTCCTGAATTATCTTTACTCTTTCAGTTTGTGGAATGCATAGCTTCCCACAATGATGCAAGAGTTGGTCCTTAATGTGACAATCCAATTCTTCAACTCATTTTCCTTGACTTAAATTTGCATATACATCTCTAAAATCTATATCTTGAGCATATTGTTCAATGTAGCTCTCATGCAGTACTGAATTATGCTTAAGTATAGGGGATGCATTTATAATAGGTCTAGATAACATATCTGCAACTTTATTGTGTATGCCCTTTTCATATCTGATAACTAAATGAAACTGTTGTAAAAAACCCATCCATCTATAGTGTCTTGATTGTTGCAACTTAGTTTGGGAGTGTAGATATTGAAGTGGTTGATGATTAGTATGTATAACTATCTCTTTGCCCATTAAGTAATGTTTCCA
This sequence comes from Pinus tabuliformis, assembly GCA_031772625.1. Lineage (NCBI taxonomy): Eukaryota > Viridiplantae > Streptophyta > Pinopsida > Pinales > Pinaceae > Pinus > Pinus tabuliformis. The sequence goes on along the minus strand of CM062815.1, from coordinate 268,761,835 downwards.
CTTTTTCACACTTTGTACTAATGCATACAATTCTTTATCATATGTGGGATAGTTAACTACTATATAATTAAATGTCTTAGAATGATAACATACAGGTTTACTGTGTTGTATCAACACTGCTCCCATGGCATAGTCACTGGCATCCATTTGGATCTCAAATGGTCTTTGAAGATCAGGTAGTGCTAGTACTGGTGTTGTACTAATCTTTTCTTTCAAGGTGTCGAAGGCTTTTTGCTGTTTGCCTCCCCACTGAAACACCTTGTTCAATCCTGTTAAAGCATGTAAGGGAGCTGCAATTAAGGAAAAGTTAGGAATGAGGTTTCTCGAATATTGTGTTGCTCCTAAGAAGCTTCTAACTTCTATAGCAGATTTGGGTTTAGGCCGGTTTACAATGACTGCCACCTTAGAGGGATCTATCTTCAATTCATTACCCCCTACTATATTTTCCAAATGATTCAAAGATGTTTTGTTGAATTCACATTTTTGAGAGTTTAACATAAAGTTTTTCTCTTTTCAAAACATCTAGTGTCTGCTTAACAAGCTTTTAATGTTCTTCCCAAGTTCTACTAAATATAAGAATGTCATTCAGATATACAATAAAAAAATCATCAAGAAAAGGTTTGAGTACATCATTCATTATTCTCATGAAAGTAGCAGGAGCATTAGTTAAGCCAAAAGGCATAACCAGCCACTCATACAATCCCTGCTTTGTTTTGAAGGCAGTCTTCCATGCATCTTGTTCTGCAACTCTAACCTGATGATATCCACTATACAAGTCTAACTTGGAAAAATAAACAACTTCTTTTAACTGATCTAATAGATCATCTATGCGAGGAAGGGGATAATTATTTTTTATTGTTATCTTATTTAATGCTTGGTAATCAATGCACATTCTCCACGAGCCATATTTCTTCTTCACCAAAACGATTAGAGATCCACATGGTGATGTGCTAGGACTGATGAAACCCTTCTCGAGCAACTCGTGCACCAGCTTCTTTATTTATGCATTCTCTAAAGCGGACAAATTGTACATTATGATGTTAGGCAATAAATCATCTTGCTGCAAATTAATATCATGCACTATTTCCTTTTTGGGTGGTAGACCTTTAGGTTCTTGAAATAAGATATCATATTCTGAAACAATTTTTTCTAAATGAGCTTGTTGTTTAGCATCACAACCCTCACATACATTGGTTTCATTAGGTTTCTTTTCCTTTACAACCATCAGTGAAAAATGTTTGCATGAATTTAACATTCATTTTATCTACCCTGAGTTTATGAGAGTGCAATTATTCTTGAGCTTATGAGCCCTTACAAAGTATTCGATTCCATCATTAATGAGTAGATACTTGTTCTTAGCTCTATAGAAAATAGCTTTTCTATCATACAAGTAAAGACTTACTAAAACAATTCCACATATATCCAAAGGAACTATATCTAACTCAACCTCATCTACAAATGCTGACCCAAAAGAAAACTTAATTTTACATTGTCTAGTCTCTTGTAGTTGTGATTTATCACTTAACCAACCTAATGGGTATGTTTTCTTGTCAGGTGTAGTCAGTAATCCCAAATTCTTTACAATTGCTTCAGAAATTAAATTACTTGTGAGCCACTATCAAACAAAGTATCAATCTTTTGATGTTTGGAAATAACTAGAATATGGAAAAGCTCATGTCCTTTCCTCTCCTTTTCTTCATCATTAATAGATTGTGTAGAATTACTAGTAGATGCTTCAGAATTTTTAGCTTTTATACCTGTGGCTGCAATGGTTGTTTCACTTCCTAAGTCCGACCCCAAATCTTTCTAAATAGATACAACAGTCTTCTTCTTCTTGCCCTCGAACTTCTTAGGTCTCAGCTCTGGATGTAGAATCCAACAGTGCTCATCATCATGCCCATCCTTCTTACAATGAGTGCATGAAGACTTGCTTTTCTGTGCAATGTTGGCCTTCCTCTCTTTCCATTTCTATTTTATTTTCTCCTTATTCTTGCTTGCAATGGGCTTGGATGATCCTCCAACTTCTGGGTTCCCATTTTTTCCTCTAGCTTCTAAATGCGTAGCTTGAACAGATACCTTATCTATACTAGTGGGATTAAACATGAGGATAGTGTGCCTCAAGTAGTTATGTAGACCACCTATGTACTTCAACAAAGTCTCAGGTGAGTCTAATGAAATTCTTAGAATCAAAGCTCTTTTCCTAAATTCTTGGGTGTAACCTTGTACACTTTGCCCTTTTGATTGGTGAAGAGTTTGCCAGCTCATCATGGCTTGTTGCATGTAAGCTAGTGGATAGAACTGCTTCTTGATTTCAGAAACAAGTCCACTCTAGACAGAAAGAATCTTACCATGTTTCTTCATGTCAGCTTGTGTCCTACCTTCCAACCATACCAAGGTAGTGCCTCTGAGGCATAGGCTAGCGAACCGAATCTTACTCTTATCTGAGTTGATACTTTGCACTCTGCAATAAACATCAATTTGTTTGATCGAATTATCCATCTTCTCTGCATTCAACTCTGCATCATATATTGGTAAATCAAATTTAACATCTAATTTAATCAAAGATGTTTTCTTTTTATGTTCGGGGCTATTAGGAGGTGTGAGAAAGTTTTCTTCTTTCCCTTTGCCTTTTGGGTGCTCATGGAGGAGAGATTCCTCGTCTCATTTTTCTTTGGAGTGTGATGAATCTTCATCTTTACCTTTCTTAAACTCCCTATACATTTCCTCTACCATGGACCTCATGGCCAAGAAACTATCTATGAATTGGGGGTCTGGTCCCAAGGGACTTTCTTCTGACATTTTATTCTTAGGATAGACTCTTCCAATTTATGGGCTAGTTTCGACCAACTCTCCTTCTCCTAATTTAAGCTTTGATCTAGTTAGCATTCAATAACAAAATCTAGCACAAGCTTATCTAACCTTAACAACCTAGGAGCTCTGATACCACTTGATCTAAAATCACTCATGAATGATCTCAGTTAATTAATGAAGGTATTACAAACTAAAGTGTTGGGGCGTGCCTATGTTATCTTATGCAAAAGATTAATAAGATTGTGAAATACAAAAAAACTAAAATATTAAGAGAACATAGTAAGCAAACACATAAACACAACAAAGTTAATAAGGAGTTCACCCAATCCTCACGGGCTACGTTTCCTGGTCCAGCCTTCAGTGGTGGCCTTTCTATTGTGTCTTAAAAAGACAATTTTTACAACAGTGAGCTCAAATTGAGTCTCACTTAATAGATAATGATTAGTAGGACTGTACTTGGATTCCCCAAGTCTCTAGAGTACACAGACTCCCCTTACTAAATCTTGACCTCAACTGGTCTCAGTGGTATGAGTCCAATTTGGTACTCAATACCTGACAGGTATACAAAGAGGAGTTGCTTGAACCTCTCAAGCTTTTGCTGGAGTTCACAGACTCTCAGACTCTCTCTGTCTTTGTTTGCTCAATGTTGCCTTTGCTCTGCAGGTCAGATCGACTTCTCTGTTCTTTTCAATTTTTGCTTCTCTCTCTTTGCTCTCTTTTACTACTTCTTTTGCTTTCTTTTTCTGTTCATGGCTTAAAGCCAATCTTCTCCATGAATGTTCATTTCTGCTTCTCGGCTCTCTGGATCTCCTACCTCTCTCCGCTAGAATTCCCCTACTCTATGCCATCATCACTATAATGCTTCACAGAGAGGTGGCCACTTGTTTCCTCATGAACTGAGTTTCAGTTCTCTTTGAATGATTATTATTTCCATTGCTCCAAGATTTCCTATGAAACTAATTCCTCTGCCAACTCATCGGTCATGCCGGATCTCAAATCTTATCCACCTCAGCCAATTTCCCTGTCAAATCTGGTCACCCATCAAATTTCTTCTTTGTCATTGATCTGGGGTCTCTAGATCTTACGGTCTCCATCCATATCACATGGGTAAGTAGCATGACCTTTACCAACGTGATGAGAGCGGTTTTCTCTCTCATCCACTAGACACGTGTCACCTGTTGTATGGAACCGGGTGGGACTCGGTCAAACCCGCTTATCGCTTGAGGGCCTTCCAATATCCTATTGGTTTTAGTGTGGGGCCTGCCTTCTGACGGAATCAGCGATTTCCATACGGTTTTATGCTTTTCCCTGTGAGCAAGTGCTTGTTGCTTTCCTTCACTGAGGGGGACGCCTTGCGATACGCGCTAATCACGTATTAGAAACTACCTTTGCTTTTGGATCTGACTTCCCGTTTTGCCAGTTTGCACCAGCACGTGGTTGCCATGGGCCAATGGTCTATGTGCTTTGACCAAGGGTCCTTGCTGCTCCATGCTAACCTCAAATTGCCATTGTTCAGAGGTTATTTCTAATGATCTCAACATCCATATCACTTTGAAACTTTGGTATGAGTTTTATAGAGTTTAGGAAATTTTAAAAGTTTTTGAGGATCCAATTCAGATCAGACTTCAAACTCAAACAATTTTTTTTCAAGATCCTCACTTCTCAACGTATAAAAGTTTGGGAGGACAGATGGTGAAACGTTTTTCATTGTGGTATGTGTTTCATCATATACTATAGGGAATCCAAATGAGTTATCTACTTCCATATTTCCCTTGCCTCCTCCATTATTACCTCTACCTCCTCCATTGTTTCTTCTACCTCTCCCTCTACCCCCTCCAAATATTATGAATTCTCCATATTGTTCTTCTTCTGCCATTATAGTTTCTTCAGAGTCAGTATAGGGCTCAACCTGCAAGGTTATTCACTCCTCCTTTGGTTCTTCTATTAATGGACTATGAGAGAGAGTTTCTACTTTTTCTTCCTCACCAAGTATTCCTAATTCTTCAACTACAATAGGTTCCCCTGTGGAGGTAAAACATGTCTTCTCTTCTAGGACTATTTTGGTGGATGATATAGGAGAATCTTCTGATTGAATTTTTTCTCCTTGAATTCCAAGAATCCTATGGTTGGGAGTATGAGTCTGGGATGGAGATGTGTCTTTTCTAACTCTTTGTGGAGTAGGTGGAGTTGTAGGAATCGAACTGCTGCCCCTAGCTATAAATCTACCTCTAGAGTCTTATTCTCTATGCATGTCATTCTTTTGTTTTGTTGTTGTTGTTGTATATTTTTATTTTTATTTTTTTTATGAATGTAAGGGATAAGGCTACCTAGTTACACTTCCCTGGAAATGGCGCCAAAATGTTTGGTCAATTTAGTGTCCTAAATTGCTCTACATAAATTATCAATCCGAGTATCATAAACTGATGAAGTGTAGTGCACTATATGTGCTAGATGGCCCTTCCTACTTCAGTGTTTTTGAGTTTTCTGTTGTTTTGGGGGTTTGATCTTTTAATTCCTAATGTTCTGCAATGTATTTAACAAAATCTTAAATCTACTGCTACTAAGAATCTAAAGAAATGAAATGAGAGCTAATATTAAAACTGAAAATGAGATTGCAGCTATCTATGATGAACCAAAAATGAAATACTGAAAATAAGATTACAACTATTGTCTAATTTATTGCAGAATCAAAACTTAATGAACAACTGAAAATGGAATTGCAACTAAATGAAAAACTATGATTGAAAATGAAATTGCAACTAATCTATCATAAAAACTAAATGAAGTGTCTTGTCACTCTGCTACACAATTTTGGGAGAACTACCTCCTTGTGATAGCATTTTGAGGGATTCAATACTTCATTGTTCTAAAACTAAAAATGAAATTGCAACAAAATTAAATGAAAGACTAAGACTGAAAGTGAAATTGCAACTAATCTACTATAATAGCTAAATGAAGTGCTTTATCACTCTGCTACACAATTTTGGGAGAACTACCTCCTTGTGATAGCATTTTGAGGGACTCCATACTTCATTGTTCTAAGAAAAAGTAAACATAAAAATGTAGAGAAAGACTCATTCATAAATGAAATATTTCACCACTTAGTTTTAAGATGAACCATCAACTGAAAGGGCTTTTGGAAACATTCACTTACAACATGAGTTATTAAACTAACAACAAAATGGCATTGAACAGTAAATGAAAGAAACTAGACTAATGATCAGCAATTCTAAATTACTCTATGCTACTGACATCAACTTCAAACTACTGATAAGAAACTAGAAATTAGTGAACCAAAAGAGCTATTCTATGCTAATAAGAAGATGACACAAGATGCATTATGAATAGAGTTAGAAAACAGTTATAATTATCATGGAAAAAACACAGTGAATTTATAGTTAACTATGAAAGATAAGGCAGAAATAAAATGTAACCTTGACCAAAGTAGGGGCCCTCTACAAAGGTCTTCAATTATAAGCACTTAATCAACGCTCCAACAATGCTTCAAGTATCCATGAAACAAAGTCTTTATATTAAAACAGAGAATGAGTTCTTCAAAATATAGAGTGGAAATATGAACTTAATACATAAGAAAAAAATGAACTTGTTCTGCGTTCCTCACACAAGTATTTATGGGGAAATTATACAACCATTTTAAAGAGAGGAATAAGCTACATCAAAACACGTAGACAGACAAGTATGCAGAATTCTTGTCCTTGGTTGCTTGGAAACATAAATCTTATGGTAATGATTATTGGATTCTGTTTGCACAGGTGGTAGATGAAGTCCGTGGCCTCAGGAAACTGCCTCAGATCCCATCACTGAGAAATGTGTACAGAACAGATTCTTATTTTCCATAGTTTTCTATGTTTGAATTCCCTTTGATCGGAGTATTCCCCATAGATCTAGGCCAGATGCATAGGATACGATCCATGGCGTGATGTTTTCCAAGCTACCCATGTAGTCCTTTTCTCGTTTTGACACATGGAACCTGTAAAAGCGTGGAAGTAGCTGCAAAACAACCGATTAGCTGCAGAATGTAGTTGTGTTCCGTAGCTAAAAGACAGAAACTTATTCAAATAGAAAAAATAAAAGTATAACCTATAAATCACTAAAATGTACTCCTTGAGGAAATGTATAATGCTTTTTGATGATAATGATGCATTTTTCATGGAAAAACAGAGAAGGAAGGATGAGAAAAGTAGCTAAGGGAAAGGAAGTTTTGGAACTCAACAATAGGGAGCACCAGTACTTCCAAAAGAAGGAAAAGGACTAGGATTGCCATCAAAGGGTTTTCCTTGACTGGTAGACTCAGGAAATGTTTCCATTGGTATCAAACTAAGATCTACTAAGGAGTATTTCCATATGAAGGATGTTGGTCTGCGGTCAATTAATTTTAGAATTTGAAACAAAAAATTTGGCTTTTCACGTTTTAAGAGTCGAGAAAAGGAAGAAAAGGTGACTCTAGTCGCTTTCATTGGTTTAACGAGCTTGAAAGGACAAGTTTCTCAATGATATTTTCAAATTTAAAGAGTCAGAAAATATCAAAATGACCACTCAGGTAACTATAGGCAAAAGGAGTACCAAGTAACCGTGAACTACAATATACACCTCAGCAAATAATTTGCCAAGGACTTGACATACATGCAGGAAATCTCCCCGAACATTGTGTTTGGTGTATCACTTTTACAAGGTGGAAGACTCCTCCTCCTATGGATAAAGGTTTGCAATCTATGAGGGTCTCCCTTTATATACACAATGGTACAAGAAGCACAAGTCTATGCTAGCACTATCTAATGCAAGAGAGAACAACAACTGCTAAGTTTTAAATACATTGGAACACATCTCTAGCCTAGACCACTAAGTATGAAGCATTAATGTTTCAAATGCTCCTTATATTAATTTATAGATTTGAGTTGATCTTGAAATTATGTTTTAGTTTTGAGGCTCAAAACGTTGTCACCTGCACACCTACGATGCAACTATATGAGAAAAGGAAATTTTCACTTCAATGAAAGCTAGACGAACCAAGGGGAGAAATTTCAATCAATAATGCATAAAAAAAAAATGCATCATGAAAAATGCCTTCCACTAACTTTCACTTTCATCTTCCAAACGTAAAATGTGAAAATGAAATCTAATCTTTTATTTCACCAAATGCAATGCCAAAAGTAAAAATAGTTTCCAATTTTCACTATCCTAAATGCAACTTTTCAAAAGAAAAATGATTTTCACTTTACTATGATGCATTTATATGAATTATGCTTTTCTTTTCATTTTGAATGATTTGATGCACCTAATACAATTTTTAGCTTTCAATCACTGAAAAACGTGATCTATAATCTCAAAAATAACTTCTCAATGCAACTAATCTAATGCACTTTCACGAAAAGTAAATTTTGAAATACAAGCTAAAACAGATGCAAAACAATGTTTTCAATGATTTCTATAGAAAACAACACTCAATCAATCAACAAAACAAACATCTCAATGACACCAACAAGCAGAAAATTATGACCAATGACTAGAAACCCTAGAATTCAATCTAATTTCACTTCGAAGCTAATGAGAAAAATTTTGCAAATTAATCAAGGCAATCAATCAAAACATTGACAAATCCAAGCATATAGGATGGGAGAAGACCATAGGGGCCAAGACACACTAGATTCTTAGGAAGAAACCTCAAAAATTCTCACATTCAAGGATCATCTCTACCTTATATACCCAAACCCGCAATTATCGGTACTTTGCATAGGAAAACCCGTGATGGCATCACTACTTTGTATAGAAAAAGTAGTGATGATTTCATCACAACCAAATAATGAACCAAAAAAATTTCATCACAACTGTAAAGGTAAAAACCGCGATGCCATCGCGACTATTAAGGCTAAACCTATGATGGGTGAGGTATATGGGAAAGAACTAAAAATATTCCATGAAACAATCTAGAATTAACACTCTAAGGAAGTAATCAGTGATGGTATACACCTAGACTAATGCAAACAAGCCGAAAAATCAATGGTTGGTCAAACTAGTCAAAAGATTAGGGTGAAGGATTGGATGGAAAGGATCATAGGCTCCCCAGCAGAGTCACCATTTTTTTGACAAGGTTAATCCTCTCTGCAGATAGAGACGGTCCCTCTAGCCAAATGAGTGGGTCTAGAAACTGAAGTGGCAATCAAATAGACATATTCCTAAGTTATAATTGAAAAGGAGAACGAAGGAGATGGCCTACCTCCTTCTGATGCTATTCTAATTTCCTTTGTTCAGGGCCTAAAACCGTTTGTGTCACAGACTTGTTCCTACTTATCTTAGCATTTAAGTACCTGCAAAAGTGATCAAGAGACAACAAAGCATGCCAAAGCCAATAGAAAATCCAATAACAACCTTCTTAAATCATCAAGGAATGTCAAGCTAAACAAATACATGAACATATATATTTTGAGAATATGAACCAATGTTTTATATTATTAGGAAACAAAGGGAAGCTTACAACCAAAGCCTTTATGTTGAAAAACTCTCTTTGAGTTGTAATCCAAGTCCAATCCAAGAACTCTCCAAGCACTCCTTCTCCAAGTCCAATGAATAGCCTCTAAGCACATGCTTAGCATAAGGGTGCAAATTGACATAGACCAACAAACTAACCATTTGGGAATGGGAGAGGAGGAATTTATAGGCTAGGAGAGGGAGTTAGGAATCCTTCAAAGATAGGATTAGGCCCACATCTCAAGGAGGTAGCTCATAGGGATAAGACAAGGAGGGTAGGTTGGGATAATTCAGCCTCATATATGTGAAACAACCTCTAGCTCGCCGCTTTGGAAGCTTTTAGATCATCAAGCTTCTCATCTCCTTTTGGAAAATTACCTCTTTGGGATCATCGTGGGTATGCAAGGGAATAGAGTGATGCCATCATAGGTCAAGAGTGATGCAGAAAGTGACCATCACAATTTTAAGCCATAGAAGAGTGATGATCCTCATTTTAGGGTCTTAAGAGCTATTTCTTCAGGGAAAGCTTAGGGCATTTTCCAATCAAAGACTTAGGAGGTATCTGAGCTGCATACATGGATGAGTATACTATATAATTGTCATGTTTCAGGCACTTTGAGGTATGTCATAGGGAAATGCAGGAGGCGTGACAAAATATTGTGTAATAACTTCATATCATGATGATTACTAATTAAGCTACCCCCTAAGAGCATAGTGGACATGTGTAATCATCATCATCATCATATATTTAAATTATAATAATTATGTAAATGAATTAATGCATGAAAAAGAATTATATATATATATATATATAGCCTTCTAAACAAGAAATTACATCAAAGTATTGAAAATTATAGGTCGGTCAATCATTAGGAAAACTTGAGCATACCCAAAAGTTCACTCTCCTCAGAGAGGAACAAGAAATCAAAGTTCCTAGAAGTTCAAAATTTACCATACAAAGGCTAAAATATAAGCCTTTTTAATCATGGAGATAAACTGACAAAATAATGGAACTAGAAACTAGGGACATAGCAGGAGACTAGATCGAGGGGTCTGAATGAGTAGTTGTGACCTAGATGGGATCCTTGTTGTCGCCTAGTGCACCTCCAACTAGGTGAGTGATGCCAAGATGTTTCTCAATGCACTCCAGTCATCGATTTAGGTCCTTCATGTGTCAATGAAAGTGTTTCATGAAGTGGAGAGGATTTGTTCAATGCTCATATTGGTTCAGGATAGCCTTTCCTAAGAGAATTTCATATGCCAATATAGATCCACTATGTACATGTACTAGTTAAAGAACCTATGTGTATGCCTCATGTCTAGCACTCAATCAGGTAGCTCATCTAGAACCTCGATATTTGAGAGATGTTTCCTTTGGGAGGTCCCCTCTCTCTCGACACAAGTGAGCTCATCCTGAATAGGGCCTAGAGTAATTTATTTCAACCACATAAGAATTTCCTCCGATTAGTGATGAGTACATGTACTACCCCATGTGCCTCATTCTTGGTAATATGATGCTCCCTTGTAGACATGGGTGCATTGACAAGGCATGAGAGGAGCAAAATAAAGGGGAAATGGCCAAAAACCTAAAAGATGGACATTAGGTGGCAAACAAAAACTCATGTGCCGAAAATTTAAGTGAGTAGGAGGGAGCTCCAAATCTAACCCAAATAGAAGAGTGAGGAAACAACTGACAAGGGATATGGGATGGGAGCCTACGAGGAAAAGTTCGTAATGGGGGATATGCTGCTACAGAAGGAAAGCCATGACGGGGAGAGGAAGTGCACATATAATTAACTAGGGTGACAAGACTATGTGTCCATAGGGGCTAGAAATCCAAGCAATAAGTCTATGAATAGAAAACTAAAAAAGGAACCAAAAGGGAAGAGGTATGACCATGAAAAAGAGAAAGGCTCCCTAACATGTACAAATTCGTTCCAAGGTGGTGGGATGCTCTATCCAACATTGAGAGATACCATAACCATTTAGGAAATGAGTTATGAGCTTGAAAACTTGGGGAGCACCCAACAAGCTTGCAGGGACAGAGTTACAACTTTATGGAGAAAAGTTTGCGAGTGAATGGAAAACAATTTCCTCATAATTTATGTTCAAATGAGGAATGGGAGGGCCTGCCTCACTATATTTCTTTGGATAGACTGATTAGGTGATCATGTTCTAAGTGAGGAAAATGCTCAAAATTGGAATTGCTCAAAATTGGTTGAAACCAGAATGATAGGATAGCCCTCGTCAATACAATCTTGTAACCATGAATGACACTCAAATCCGACACTATATGTGAAAGTTATTCAAGTTTGAATTTTACAATTTCCTTTAAAAATCAGTTTGACCAGGATTGACTTTTGACTTTGGCAAATATTAAAAAAAGAATATTCCATAGAATATTCTCTGCTGGCCAGTTGATGGATGCCACGTGCCCTACCTGGAGGCCACCACGTGGCTCCAAGACTACAGGTTTATGGTGGAAAAATTATTGTGTGTTCATAGGAATCGACCCCAGGTCGGGTGGCTGCTAGCACATAGGCTCGACTGGCCCGCCTACACATTAGTTCTTATCATGACAGGGGCACAGGTGATATTTAAGGTGTTAACCATATGCTGTTGGGGTAGACCACCAGTGGTTACCAGCTAGCAGTCCCAACAAGTCACACACCATGGTCAGCCGATAGTTTGTTAACCACCCACCAACCCAAACTGTGACTGTCACCGAAGGTCACATGCACGTAGTTCCACCGGAGGTTACAGTTCCCTATCCGCCAACCTCAAAAAATGTTAACTGCCCGGAGATTGCGGTCACATGCGCATCATTTAAGCCAACAGTTACAATCAACATTTGGTGGTCAGCTTGGCAAAGTCTGCCTTTTTAGGTGCTTTTGCCAATTTTAGTGGGGTTAATTGCAATTACTCCAAGTTTAGGGGAGTTTTCTTAGGCCAATTTGGACAAGACTTCAGCTGGTCATAACTTTCACTAGGGAGAACCTTTTTGAGAGATTTTTTTATTTTTTTTATTTTCAGTATTCTGAGCATTCCATAGCTAATGGTATAGGTTGCAAAACCAACAGAGATGATCTTCAGATAATTTTTCCACAAATAAGCTTGGAGAGCCATCAGGGCCTAGGGATTGTTGGAGATGTATTAGGCTATGGTTAACCATTAGAGGTGAAACAAAAGCCATTCTTTATGGTTCTCTATGTTCTGAACTCATTTCCACGACTTATTTTGCTTGTTTAGGCTTTTTTATCATTGTATAACCAATTTGAGCATCTAATAAGAGCAAGGACATGCCCATATGGGGGCCTTGGACCCGAAAAACGTAGCCTAGGAGGGGTGAACTGCCTTACCAACTGTTGTGTTATATTATGTGAATTTATCTTGCTGTGTTTTTCAGATTTAATATGCTAAGCAGTAAAAGGAAATAACACTCCTTCACACATAAGACTCATAAATTTACCAAAAACACTTTGTTTTAATTGCAAGACATGTAAAACAATTTGCACATATAATTTAATGGAAATGAATACCTTGAACAACAATTACAAGTAGTTTCATTTTCAGATTAGTTGGTATCAGAGCTCAAGTTTTGAGTATTAGTTTTGTGCAAAGATATATTTGATTGTTTTGCAAGTTTTAATGCTTACTAGGCTTAAACTTCAAAGAGGGAAAGGACAATGGGTTAGAGCACAACATAATCCTCAACCAAGGAGGGCTAGGGTTCCATTATATCCACCTTGTAATTCACCCTCAATAGCCTCAGAAGAAGCTTCAAGTATGTCTAAAGGGGAAGGAGAAGTTCCTGAAGACATGGATCCAAAAGAAGAAGAATGGGTATTCAGAAAAGCTTTTTTGGACATGACTGAGATGGTAAGAATATTATACTAGGAAAGGAATGATAGGTTGGTTGGAGAAGGGTCTAAGCATAATAAAGAAGGAGAGGGCTCTTCACGATGAAATAAAGGTGATGATCATTCAAATAAAGGACATGGAGGAAATGGTGATCCACCATCTCCATCGTCATCCTCTTCCTCTACATTGTCATCCTCTTCCTCTACATCGTCATCCTCTACCTCGGTAAATCAACCTCATAAGCTTAAATCTTCGGGAAAAAAGTCCATTTTTAAAGCTAGATGTTAGATTTGAATTAACCACATTTAACAGTGAAGTCAATGCAGAGAAACTTGACAACTGGATAAGACAGTTGGAAGTTTATTTAAGGATATAGAACTTACAGGATGATGACACCAAGATTCAGTTAGCCTCTTTAAGAACGGATGGAGTATAGGGAAAATTTTAAGAACCCCCCCAAATTTACATGTATAATAAATGGGCGAATCTCCATGGTATATAGGAAAAATGGAAGGCGATTTTATCAATAATATGATATGTATATATAATTTTTTGGCGAATCTCTCACCAGGGATGGCGAATATTTTAATCAATTATAAAATCTTGTGTTTATTGAATACACAAATGAAATCATTGCATTTCTTTAAAATATCTTTTGAAATCAAAATTACCGAAATTACATATCAATAACCTAGTGGGTGTAGGATAAAATTCACCCGTGCCATTCACAGAAAGCATGAGAAAAAACCTAATACTATATATAAAACCAAGAAAAATTCAAATTCATCACTTCTAGGGACCTCGTAACCACCCTGCCGATACACAAGTATGTTCCTGTTTTCAATTAGAAAAACTACCCAAATTACAATCTGTTTACTCCAGCATATGTTGGAAAGTTATAGAAGGATGACTAGTGCAATCAATCCATTCCTTTTAGCCCTGGATTTGCTTCAGTTTAAAACAAAAGTATACAAATATACTTGTCCAATGTCTATGCTTTAACCATTCACCTTAAGATGTTTTTACAATATAATTTCCTAAGTCTATTTAATATCTTCATTATCATAAAATCCAACCTATATCCATATTAACTCCACATCTACCACTCTTAGGGGGATGAAATCTATTTATCCCTCTCAGCACTTGGTAGACCCAGAATTAAGATGGATCTAAGATGATAGAATTTCCCCTTTAAATAGTCTATGCTCACATGAATACCATGGTATTATAATGTGCCAATACCATGGGTTATCATAAACCTGGAGCTTAAAAATTACTATTAGTAATTTATAAAAATTAATAAAATTAATAGTTGATTTTTATTTTATTTTTTATTTTAACCAAGCTAAAATGTTTAACATACATTAAATTACAACATCCATTTTTACTCTTGATCGGATCAAATATTTTTTCACTCTATGCTAGTTTGCATATAACAATATTTGATACCTCTCGGGGGTTAGTAGATCCAGAGTAAAGATGGATCTATGCTGGCTTAATTCCCCCATTTAAATAGGCTACATTCTAGGTCAATACCATGGGTCAATACCATGTGCCATTTTGGTGAATACCGTGGGTCAATACCATGTGCCATTTTTATTTTTATTAATACTAATATTAGGGTTAATAATGTTTTTTTGCCTGGTATTAATAACAATCTAGTCCATGGTATCTGTCCCATAGTATTTTTCCCATAGGTTTCACCTAAATATAACGCATTTTCTGAGTGTTCGTAAATATAAGGTGACTTACGGAGTAAATATAAAAAAATGTTTTATTTGTTTACCATACCTCTCATTTATTTATATTTTTATTAATTTACCATACCTCTTTTACAAATATGGTATTTGGCCCATAGGATTCACTTAAATAAAGCCTCTTTCTTGAGCCTTCATAAATAGAACGAGGGTTATGGACTAAATATAAAAAGAGGTTTTATTTATTTACCATGCATCTAGTTTATTTATATTTTTATTTATTTACCATAAGTATTAAAAGACATTTTATTTATTTACCATACCTCCACTTTACTTATATTTTTATTTTTTTAGACCCTTGCATGTATATAAGGTGACTTATGGACTAAATATAAAAAATGTTTTACTTTCTTACCATAACTTTCATTTATTTATATTTTTATTAATTTACCATACCTCTTTTATAAATATGGTACTTGGGCATTTGGCCCATAGGATTCACTTAAATAAAACCTATTCTTGAAAATGGGCGAATGGATTCACTTAAATAAAACCTATTCTTGAAAATGGGCGAATGGAAGGTTGTAACTCCTAATTTCAAGGGCTAAATTTACCTTTTTTACCCTCTCCCTTAAAATAAGGTGGGCTATTTGAGGTGATTTGTGAAAATGTACTATGATACAAAATATTCGCCCACTAAAAATTTAAATCCCCTTAATTTCGCCAAAGGGCGAACATTCGCCGCTAAAATTTTCTATGATGGAGTAGCATTGGTATGGTGGGAAGCCAAGACCAAGGATGAAATTAAGAAACATGCTAAGATTACTTTAACATGAGCTGAATTTATTTCCACAATTAAGAAGCAATTATACTCTTGCTCATTTACAAAAGGTTATAATGAACTGGCAAAACTTTAGACAACTAAAGGGACAAAATGATCAAGACTACACCCAAGAGTTTAGGAGAAGAGCACTCTTATTAGGGGTAGACTTACAAAGTCAAGACACTTTTTTGAAATATATAGGTGGTTTGCATAGCTACCTTAAACATACTATCCTTGTGTTCAATCCGACTAGTCTAGATGAAGTTTGTGTACAAGCTACACATTTAGAGACTAGAGGGAAAAACACTTTTGATGAGGGTAGAAACAAGCCTTTTAAGGGGACAAACAAAAAGAAAACCTTTAAGAAAAAAGGCAAAAAGAATGCATCTATCAAAAAGGAGGGTGAGAAAGCGATATGTAAACATTGTTCAAAAGAAGGCCATGAAGAGAAAATTTGTTGGAAACATTATCCTGAGAAAAGAAATCAATTTAACAAAAACAAAGGAAAGAAGAAAAGTATAGTTACTACAACTACACCTCGAGATTTAGGTGATGATTCCGGGGATGAAACCAAAATTGCAGCCATGGTTTTGAACAGTATGAAGGGAAAGGAAACTGAAACTAAATCAAGCACTAATACTTCAAATTGCCATGTACAAGCTCCTAATGAGGAAGAAAGAATTGAATTTTTCCATGTGAGGGTAGTCTCAAAACATACAAAAATTGACACACTGTTTGACAGTGGGTCACAAGCAAATCTCATATCAGAAGACTTGGTCAAATAGCTTAAACTTCAGACCATTCCACATCCAAATCCTTATCCACTTGGGTGGATATGCAAGGATGCAAACTTACAAGTCTCAAGAAAGTGCATATTGCGCTTTGCAATCACTGCACACTTTATTGACACAGCTGAACTTGATGTAGTACTTCTCGATATATCAAGAATTATTTTGGGAAGTCCTTAGTTATTTGACAGGAAAGTGATCTTCCATCACCAAGGAAATAAATATCATCTTTTCAAAGATGGCAAGGAGTACATTGTCAGAGCACATCGCAAGAAGGAAAATATAGTGATGGTAAATGCGGGACAAGTGAAAATGCTAGTTAATTCAAGTAAGAGTTTTGTACTTCTTATGATTAAGCCTAAGGTTGACGTGAATCATGAGTCATTTGAAAATTCTGATTCCAAGCTTAAATCGGATTTATATGATGTCATTGATGCACATCATGAGATGTTTCAGGAACCAACAGGTTTGCCTCCAAAAAGGGAGATTCAGCATGAAATCCTAACATAGGCATGTACCGCATGTCTATCATGGAGAATGCTGAAATAAAGAAGAAAATTAAATACTTGTTGGTCAAAAGTTTCATAAGACCAAGAACTTCGTCATGTGGGTCAACGATAGTGTTGATTCTAGAGAAATATAGAACTATTGTTAGATCAGCTGAAAGATGCTAAATACTTCACTAAGTTAGACTTACGTAATGGTTATCATCAAGTTAGAATTGAAGAAAGTGACATTTGGAAGACAACTTCTAAAACCAAACAAGGACTCTTTGAGTGACTTGTTATGTCGTTTGGTTTAAGCAATGCACTTGCAACTTTCATGCGGGTAATGGATGATGTCTTACATCCTTTTCTTGATGATTTCATTATTTTCTACTTAGATGCCATCTTAATTTTCAGCAAGACTAGAGAAGAGCATGTCATGCATGTTAAGAAAGTACTTGATATTTTGAAGAAAAATCAGTTATTTCTTAAAATGTCAAAGTGTGAATTTGGAAAGACTTCTTTGGTTTATTTGGGACACATAGTAGGAGGAGGTGCTTTGAGAATTGATCCTTCTAAGGTAGAAGCTATTGTGAATTGGCCTACTCCCAAATCCATTACAGAGGTAAGAAGTTTTTTGGGTGCAGCTCAGTATTGGAGGAAGTTTATTTCTAACTTCTCTGCCATAGCAGCTCCTATGCATGCAGTGACAAGTGTGAAGCGTGCTTTCCAATGGGGATGCAAGAAACATAAATTTTTTGAGTCTTTGAAAGAAAATATAAATTTAGCTCCAGTTCTTGCATTACCAGACTTGAGTCAGCCATTCGAGATTCAGACCGATGCTAGTGATTATGCCATGGGTGCAGTTCTCTTACAGCATGGTAAGCCTATCGCATTTAATTCTAAGACATTTAATGGTGTTGTTGTGAATTATCCTACATATGATAAGAAGTTGATGCATTGGTACAAAGCATCAAAAAGTGGAAACACTATTTGATGGGCAAAGAAATAGTTGTTCATACTGACCATCAGCATCTACCGTACTTGCAATCGCAAAGTAAATTGCAGCAATCATGACATTTCAAATGGATGGGCTTCCTACAACAATTTCACTTGGTAATAAGGTACAAGAAAGGTATTTTCAATAAATTGTTGATATGCTTTCAAGGCCTATTATTAGTGCTACTACTTTATTTAAGAATGATTCTATTGTACATGAGAGCTACATAGAACAGTATGCATCAGATGTTGATTTTAAGGATGTGTATGCTAACTTGCTGTTTCATATGGGCAAGTTATGTATACCACAGGGAGAGAGACTAAGTATCATGAGAGAAGCTCATTCTTCTCTTATTGCTAGACATTTTAGGGTAAGCAAAATGGTGGCACATTTACAGAGGTATTGTTATTGGCCGTGCATGGTAGATAGTGTTTCACATTTCATTAGAGGTTGTTCATTATGTGCTAAAAGCAAGCCTAGAAATAGGAAGCTTGGATTATATACACCATTGCTGATACCTTCTAAACCATGGGAAAGTGTTTCTATGGATTTTGTAGAAGGTCTACCATTACCTAGAAAGTAGCATGATTATCTTTATGTAGTAGTTGATAGATTCAGCAAGATGTGTATTCTTATGCCATGTAAGAAAACTATAACTGCTAAAAAAACTGCTAATTTACATTTTCAACATGTATGGATTCATTATGGCTTGCCTACTTCTATTGTTAGTGACAGGGATTCTAGATTTGTTGGGAATTTTTGGCCCAATCTATGGAAGATGATGGACACCAAGTTGAAGAAGAGTACTGCTTTCCACCCGGAAATAGATGGCCAAACAGAGGTAGTGAATAGAACCATTGTACATATTTTGAGAGGTTATTGCAGAAAGCATCCTAAGATTTGGGATGAGCACTTGCATTACATTCATCATGCTTACAACCGGGCCAAGCACTCTTCTACAAATACCTCACCTTTTGAAGCTTGTTTTGGGTATTTGCCTAAGTCACCTTTAGATTTCATTCCTGAGAAGGATGTTTCCATTGATGGGCATAGTGACATTGACAAAGCTCACATGTTCATTCAAAGAATTCATCTCATACATCAGCAAGTTCAAGAAAAACTTGAAAAGTGTCAAGGCAAGTAGAAGGAGAGACATCATAAACATAGATTTGATCATAAGTTTCAAGAAGGAGATGAGGTATGGCTGCATATTAGTAAGGAAAGAATGCAAGGAGAAGGTAAAAAGCTAAAGCTTATTCATTATGGTCCATTCAAGATCCTTAAACAAGTTGGAAATAATGCTTTTCAACTAGATTTGCCTTCATATATGCAAATGTATTCTGTTGTGAATGTGGAAAATTTACGTTTGTATGAACCTCCTTTAATTTCTGATTGTGAAAATGACATTCAGCTGCCTTCCATAGATGATTTCTTGCTAGAATTTTTGGATGAGATGAAAGAGGATGCTATCCTTGGCAGAAGGACATGCACTTCGAGGAGGGGAAATTTTGATTATGTTCGAGTTGGTCTTAAAGGCGGCAAACCGAGTAAGGCAAAGTGGATGGAGGTGGAAAAGGTGAGGGAGCTGCACCCTCACCTTCTTAATAGGTAATTGAAGGTTTTTGGGTCCAAAAGCTTCCCATTTGGGAGGTGTGATCAGGTGATCATGGTCTAAGTGAAGAAAATACTCAAAATTGGAATGCTCAAAATTGGTTGAAACCAGAACGACAGGATAGGCCTCGTCAATACGATCTTGTAGCCATGAATGACACTCAAATCTGACACTATATGTGAAAGTTATTCAAGTTTGAAGTTTACAGTTTCCTTCAAAAATCAACTTGACCAGGATTGACTTTTCACTTTGGCAAATATTATAAAAAGAATATTTTGGGAATATTCCTTGGAATATTCCACAAAATATTCTCTGCTGACCAATTGATGGATGCCATGTGGCCTACCCGGAGGCCGCCACATGGCCCCAAGGCTGCAGGTTTACAGTGGAAACTTTTTTGTTTGTTCGCAGGAATCGACCACAAGTCGGGTGGCCAGCAGCCCACAGGCCCGACCGGCCCACCTACACATTAGTTCTTAGCATAATAGGGGTGGGGGTGATATTTAAGGTGTTAACCGTATGCTGTTGGTGGTAGACCGCCCGCGGTCCCAATAGGTCACATGCCATGGTCAGCCGGTAGTTTGTTAACCACCTGCCAACCCAAACCATGACTATCATTGAAGGTTTCGGTCACATCATGTAGTTCCGCCGGAGGTTACGGTTCCCTAACCGCCAGCCTTAACAAACGTTAACCTCCCAGAGATTGCGATCACATGCGCATCGTTGAAACCAAAAATTACGGTTAGCATTTGGTGATCAGCTTAGCGGAGTTCGCCTTTTTAGGCGCTTTTGCCAATTTTAGCAGGGTTAACTGCAGTTACGCCAATTTTAGTGGAGTTTTCTTAGGCCAACTTGGACAAAACTTCAGTTGGTCATAACTTTCACTAGGGAGAACCTTTTTTAGTGATTCTTTATTTTTTATTTTTAGTATTCCGAGCATTCTAGAGCTAATGGTAGAGGTTGTAGAGCCAAGAGCTGATCTTCAGGTAATTTTTCCACAGAGAAGCTTGGAGGGCCATCAGGGCCTATGAGTGTTGGAGCTATATTGGGCTATGGTTAACCATTGGAGGTGAAACAAAAGCCATTATTTACTGTTCTCTTTGTTCTGAACTCATTTCCATAGCTTATTTTGCATGTTTAGGCTTTCTTATCACTGTATAACCAATTTGAGCATCTAACAAGAGAAAGGACATGCCCATTTGGGGGCCTTGGACCCGGAATATGTAGCCTAGGAGGGGTGAGCTGCCTTATTAGCTGCTGTGTTATATTATGTGATTTTAACTTGCTGTGTTTTTCAGATTTAATATGCTAAACAGTAAAAGGAAATAACACTCCTTCACACATAAGACTCATAAATTTACCAAAAACACTTTGTTTCAATTGTAAGACATGTAAAACAGTTTGCACATATAATTTAACGGAAATGAATACCTTGAACATCAAATACAAGTAGTTTCATTTTCAGATCACAGACCAAAGTCTTTTGATCCTCACCTAGCAAGGTCTCGTGATTTACAAGGAGATGAAGCAAAAGAACATCCCAATAATTGCTTTTTGGTAATTCCCATGGAATATAATTCTCCAAAAATCGACATCATTAATACTATGGAGTGCTAGAACCACGATTAAAGTTGACATGCTTGGAATTTGTAGAGAGTGATGATTCATACAAGAGAAATTCTAACATAGAAGCTAGAGAATTAGGTTCGAGTCAAGGAAGATGTGACCGGCAAGGGTTGAAAATGTATTTAATAGCCATGGTGTGGGTTTCCAAAGTGGTGTTGTCATGTGCTAAATGAAACCTTTGATATCCACTATGGAGGCATGCTGCCACATCCCCCAATCACATAACCAAGTGGGATAGTGGTAGCACCCCATTTTTTCTCAAATAACACTCACAAGATATTTATGTAAGATAATTATAAAGATTAAAATAATTAAAATAATTAAATAAAAATTTGGATAACAATATGAGTTAACATTATCAAATAATAATTATTTCTTATATTATTTATATTTTAATATGTCAAAATTTGTATAACTTTTTATAAAAAAAATAAATTATTATGTCATTTCTTATGCATTGACATGTATGATCGGTTCAAAGCTATTAGTTAGTCCATGCTAGTGAAAATTTTCAAATATCCATAGTTAGCATTAGGTTTTTGGCTGAAATTTTGGTGTGGTGTTAGCGTGCCCCCACATCCCTGGGTCTAGAATTCGACGGTCAACATCATCCTACCATGCACGGTAGATCAGATTTGATAGTGTAGGTATATGGAAGGGCCAATCTTCGTATAGCTTGGAGTTAGTTTATTTGAGCTCTGGTTGTGTTAATTTCATTTTAAGAGTGTTGGTGGATAATTTATTATTATGGCTAATGGATCATGAAGAAGTAGATTTATCTATTTTTGTTGTTCAAAGTGGCTGTTTTATTTTTTTCTTGGTGTTGTGGCTCTCATTGAGGCTGGATTTTTTGTCTCTTACTTTACTTCTCATTTTCAAAATTACCATGTTACTAGGTGAGTTTTTTTTACTTCGGTGATGCGAGAAGTAAGATTTTTGTATGAAAGGCTGAAATTGTTTGGCTATGTGGAAGGACATAGGTTTGCTAACTTCCTTGATGACAATTTGACAGGTGAATGTATGAACATTAATTTCTAGTTTAATGGTCATTGTGTATAATTTGGAGTTCTAAGGTTCGTTGTTTCGTAGAACTTGTAGGTGAGGCTTTATAATTTAGAGCATAAGACTTGTCTAGGTAAGAAGATTACTAGATTCTAGTGGCAAAAACCTAGAAATTTTTTGAGTCTTTTTGTCAGAAAAGTCGGTTCTAGGGGTCAGAAGTGTTAAATGCATTTTTGGCTCAATTTTCGTTGGTTTGGATGCAATATTGTAGGAATAAAAAAATATTGACTAACCAATTCTAGGTCGCAAGTTGACCCATATTTGCATTTGTAGAAGTTGTGTGGGTAAGGTGCCAAAGCAAATTCCATATGTTCTAGTTTTAAATTGTTTGTCGACCCTAATTCCATGATTTTTTGTAGCGATTATGGTGAATATTTCCTGGGATTTACTCTAAAACATGGGAAGTCGAGAGTATAGGGATATTTTCATTTCCAAAAGACTTGTGAGTAGGGTGGTGGCTCCAACTGCACATCATGTTGTTTTAGATAGGCAGGGGGCCTTGGATTTCTATTGGCATAAACAAATATCTTGAGAAGAAGATAAGTCTGAGCTCAGTTGAGCGTGATGGTTTGCGATGCCAAAAGTTGATGCATGTTTGCGTTTTAGCAGACCTGTATATGCAATTTTTTTATATTCTTTTTACATTCAAGTGTCATGTACACGAGTTTTTATAGGGGCCTCTATCTCCATTTCATATCTTTCATTTTCTTTGGAGTCAAAGGAAACCAGTAGTTGAGGTAGGGATAGATTTTTTGGTCAAGATTGGTGGCTTTTTGTAGAAGAATCATAAGGAAAAGGTCAAGCTCTGATCCAGCTTGGCACAGCTAGAGGTTCAAGAAGTCTTGAAGTTGCAACTAATGTTTAAGTTACTTGTTTTCAGTTTTGTAATTTATGAACCATATTCAAATTGTTTTATAATTTAGAAGAGGTTTGGTGGGTCCTTATCTTTTAATTATTTTAATCCTAATTTTCTTTTTATTTGTAGGTATTTTTTGGATTTTTTATCTTAAACTTTTAGATAAGAAGCATAATAATCTTTCTTTAAAATTGCTTTAAATAAATGTCCTACAAAATAAAAATTTTGAATTTGTTTCTTTGTTGATAAAAGAATAAAGTATTTTAAATTAAATTTATTAAGTAATATTTTATGTAAAAAAGGAAAAATAATAAATTATAGACACATATGTTAGTTTTTTGGGGATTCGTAGAAGCAAGTCGAAGGTCGTGTTGAATATGAGGTCAGAGGTGGTTGTTGTTAACACACGTATCTATATGCATATATTTGTTTTGTGGCTCCTACTAAAAGAAAGTCGAAGGTCGGCCCCCACTATGAGATCAGAGGTTGGCATTTTCATTTGAATGGTCTCTCTAAACACTCCCGACTACTAACACTCAGCCAATTCAACAAAGAGTTTAGGTTCAATGTTGTTATTATTACTATTTCCTATAAACGACTTAAATGAGGTCTATGATGAGGTTTATCATGAGTTGATATGTTATAAAGTAAATGTTAAATGTCTTATAACTAGCAAGTGCACAAAATGTTGCAAATAAAACATTGTAAGTCAATAGCATATGAAAAAAGAGTATAGATGAAGTGATTTCTAGCCATAGAAGTAGATTCTTCAAGGGAACCCTGACCTCTATTTTAGATTGAATGTTTGTTTTTATCCTTCTGAAGAAACAATTCAGACTCGACATTCCCCATTGGTTCAACTTCCAAAAACATATCATTGTAGTATTTGATTACCCAAAACAATGCATTGTCATCTATAAAGGCCACATCAAAGACATAAACAATATCGGGGATATCTTAACTTATTAGTATTAAATAAAAAATTGATAAGGTGTTGTCAAAAATAGTGAAGTGTGAAAAGATAAGGGAAAAGGATTGAGTTACTTACTCAGAGATGCATATGGATGAAGTGGCTTGTAGTTGAAGGTGAAAATTTGGGCCAAGTTGTTGAACTTTGGATGTTTAGAAACAATATTCCAATCATTGTAATTCATCATGTAATTGAAGTTTGTGATAGGATTTTCACTCTCCAATACTCTTTGTGGTTGAGATTGACATGCAAATGTGTTGTAATTGGGCACATGTGAGAAGTGCATTGTACGAGAGATGTATTTCTATTAGTGGGTGTTTGTACACCCATAATCATCATATGTGGGGAATCTCTTCTATGAATGAATTGAAGAGCATGAGCTTTCTATCCGGTCAATTGATTCAATTAAAAAAAGAAGGAATTAATAGGACTACCAAAGTGAATAGGGTTTACATACTCAATACAAGCCCCAGGAGAAGTGAGATTGTTGTGGAAGCCACAAGAATGTGTAGGGAAAGAGACAATAATGTCATCTTTTTGACACAACGATTGAGTGTCCTCTTATCTACAAACTATGAATATATACAGATCACATTCCAATTCAATGCAATATACAGATCACATTCCAAGTCAATGCAACAAAACACAATTTGCCACATTGCACTGATTTAATAAGAACTCTAAATTCAAACTAATTTGACTTTCATTAATGAATTAATATTTCCAAATTTATTAATTACTAAGCCATAAAATAGGGGGTAGTCACTATCGAGTTATGCTCAAATTATTAACTACACATAAGGTATGTTTTTCCTTTTTAAGGCATGCAAAGATAAACTATTGTATTTTTGCTGCTTACTATCATTTGGAGCATTCGCTTGGAGTATGTTCAACATCACTGCTAAAATTCTATGATAAAAATCATAAACTTCAACTACAAATCACATGGGAATGAAACACCAAGTTCTTCAATTTACAGTATGCACATGGTAATGGGCCACCATGTTTGACATCTTTGGAAAAATAGTGTTACACTTTTATGATCAATGAAGACACATTGTAGATGGTTAGGGTTAAGAATTCTTATCCTAGGATGAAAGGAGTCTACAAACTCCACTTTGTGTCATAAAAAAATGTGAAAAAATGATAAGCTAACATGCTCTATACATGGTATCACAATCCTAAAAAACATTTGATTCCATAATTGTTGCATATTCTGAAGTGGGATTTTGCATGATGAATTCATCTTCAACGAGATTTGGAATTTCCAATACCATGAGAGAGAAGGAATGCCCATGAGAGAGGAGGAATTCCTAAAGAATATTCCTTCTCTTTGTTTTGTTCGGGTACCCCATATAGAGGATGGGAATTCAAACGAATGACGTGATCTTATCTAGAGTGATATTCAATCCCATAACAAAATCTTGGTTGTAGCCATGTGTTGCTATCATATTGAACAAATCTCCTCTTAATCAAATATATGACCTAACCTGCTTTGGATTCACTTGCAAAATGACAAATATTTTCAGAACTTATACGACTACAATCCAATGAATTACTCTGAGCATACATATTGAATGTAACAAGACTTACAAGAACATACAGACCTCATTTGTCTTTGTAATAGTAATTTTCATTCATTTGGATTATATTGTAGGGCTCATCAATGAAGGATGCAGATATTTCAAATGAAGGCTGAAGATCTGAAAGTAAATGTGCTTCAAGCAATGCCCAGTACATGGTGATAATATGAAATCAAGAGGTGGGATTCAATAGGCACTAAAGTTGACATAGAATGTTGTTCTTAGCCAAGCACTACATTAAAGTCATTGGATACAACAACGACCCAGTCTAGATAAATGTATATAGAAGTAACCTAGTTAGGGTAACTTCATATAATGGTAACCCATTTCGGATAATAGCATATAGTGGTGACTCAGTTGGCAATACCCTTACTTTAGCAAAACCCAAGCTTGAAATATCTAGCAAGCACAGATCCCCAAATGGGAAAGTTGAGACATTTATATGGGAGAAAGAGGATGAGAAATGGGTGAAAAATTTGCCAGTTTTGGAGGCAGACAAGACATGGCATGTTCTTAGTGGATGTTTAGAAATTAACACTGAAGGAAATTAGACTCAAATGGGTCATCTCTGCTAAGATTGAATTTCAAATTGTTTGGTTGGATTGTTGCTACGATTTTTTATTATTAATCACATCCTTGATTTTTTCTCCAAATGTTGTAGTTGACATACGCTACTGCCTTACGCCATTCCCTTTGCAATATTTGGTGTAATTGCTAATATTAATAGTTTATATTTATTTTAGTTTTGGATCTACTAAGTGTTGAGAAGGATCAAATCTCTCACAGTTCAAATCTTTTCTCAAGCGTCACATTCAAAAGGAGGTTTAAATCTTGAAAAATTTCATCTCTTTTGATAGATATAGAAAAAAAATCAACATTTCCTTGATTTTGACCTATTCAGCATAATATTTTTTAACCATAAGATTTTTTAATTATATAATTGGCATTGAAATATTTTTCTCAACATGGATATTGACTCTCTCTCTCTCTCTCTCTCTCTCTCTCTCTCTCTCTCTCTCTCTATCTCTCTCTCTCTCTCTCTCTCTCTCTCTCTCTCTCTCTCTCATATGAAAATTGAAACATTTTTTTTTATTATATTTGCTTTTAAAAGAAAACTTCTTAACTTTGGTCCACTAGTTCCTTGGTCATAGACAATACATTTATAATTTTCTCCATGATATATGATTTTTGCTATAAACAACACCAACAAATTTTAAAGTAATTTTAAACTACCAATTAAAACAAAATACAACACAAAAACATAAACAACAATAATTTGGTAAAAATTCTTCTTTATATTTTAAATTTATAAACATACAAGATAAATACAAATAAATTATTAGATAAATAAATCTCATTTTTAAGTGAAAATTTTCATATAAATCTTTGATTTAAATAAATTAGATATTTAACAACTCACTTCCTTTAAAAATAAATCTTTTTCACTAATTTGTAATAGATTAATAAGAATATTGATATAAAATTTTATATTTTCCAATTTAAAAGAGACTTTTAAAATATAGAAAATTGCAAATAAAATTTTTTATTAAAAAAAAATAAATCTCTTTATTTTCTCCATTTATTATCTCACCTTTTATCAATACTACTTTACGTGGACTACCTTCTAATTCATTTTGATCATATAAAATCCCTATGCAAAGAAACAACATAGAAGTGTCTCACCTAAACAGAACATGTGGTATTGAAACTGGTAGGACTAGATCAACTCGAACATTTTTCCATTCCCTCTGCACTTATAAATGGTTGACTAACAACAGGTTCGAAAGGGTTCCCTATGACAAGGTTTTTTACTTGTTTTTAATTGTTTCGATTCTGCGAAGTAGGGGAGCGCGGTTCGAATCCCCATATTGTCTGTGTACCTACCCTCAATGGAGTTCAAATGCTAGGAGGAGACTAGTTTAAAGAAAAAATACATAGCAAAGAAATTGGTGAAACAACAGAGATAGAGAACTAAAAAACATGTTGGAAGAGATGTAAGTGTGAAGAGAAGTTGGGGAGGAGAAGGAGAAGGCCAAGTCAAAGTTTGGTCGTTCCGAGAAGGATAAGTGTTGCCTCCATTAGCTCTAGGTAAAGGGCTTTTACCATCTCCTCTATAACTCTTGTGTCCTCGTGACTCATTGTCACATGTATTTCCCCTATTGTCTAGATGAATGCAATAGCTCCACCCAGGGTCTCTTGAAATTCTTCACCTATCCTTGCAGTGTCCATATCAATTGGTAGCACATGGCAACCACCACTCTACCCACGGTAATTCCCATGAGTGAACCCTTCCTATGTCTGCACTGCCAGAACCCTAATCTACATGTCATGCCCTTTGTGTTGTTGGAAAGCCACAGTTAAGGCCCAGAAAAGGCACCCCAACAACAAGTTCAAGGGTGCCCACAGTCGCCCCATTAACACAAAGTCGGATTTTGTCTCGGCCAAAGTGGTCTTAACCGCGGCTAGAATTTCATTCGCTTCAATGCACAAGGTTGTGGTAGCCGTGAGCGTGCAGGCCCAGAAGGGGGCCATGGAGGTTACTTAACTGAGGAAGGAGGCTAAAGAGGCCATCCACACAATGCTCAATATAGCCATGTAGGAAGAGCCTAAAGTGCATGCAACCTATTGTTTACATACATGTATACCATACTTCATAATCTTGAGTTGTTGCAGACCGTTGTTACTGTAACCACTTGTAACAAAATTACTATAACCACCTATGATATCCGACAGTGGGAATCTGTTTAATCATCTAACACATCAAATCAACAACTCAAAAACAGTACATGATGGTACGAAAGTTTTTACATTCAATTTATTTCTCTTTATACTTAATACTTAATATGGAAATTGAAATAATTAATTTATGGT
Organism: Pinus tabuliformis; assembly: GCA_031772625.1. Taxonomy (NCBI): domain Eukaryota; kingdom Viridiplantae; phylum Streptophyta; class Pinopsida; order Pinales; family Pinaceae; genus Pinus; species Pinus tabuliformis. The sequence continues at coordinate 268,733,304 of CM062815.1, read as the reverse complement.
TCACATTGAAACATTATTTTTAATTAATATTTTCTTTTAAAAGAAAATGTCTTAACTTTGGTCCACTAGTTCCTTGGCCATGACATGATTTTTTCCATCGAAAATACATATAAAATTTTTGCCCTGATATATCATTTTTGCTATAGACAACACCAACACAATTTAAGGTAATTTTAAACTACCAATTAAAACAAAATACAACACAAAAACTTAAACAACAAATAATTTGGTAAAAAATCTTCTGTATATTTTAAATTTATAAAAATACAAGATAAATATAAATAAATTATTAGATAAACAAATCTCATTTTAAAGTGAAAATTTTCATATAAATCTTTGGTTTAAATAAATTAGATATTTAACAACTCACTTCCTTTAAAAATAAATCTTTTTCACTAATTTGTAATAGATTAATTAGAATATTGATATAAAATTTTATACTTTCCAATTTTAAACAAACTTTTAAAATATAGGAAATTGCAAATTAATTTTTTTATTTAAAAAAATAAATATCTTTATTTTCTCCATTTATTATCTCACCTTTTATCAATACTACTTTACGTGGATGACCTTCTAATTCATTTTGATCATATAAAATCCCTATGCAAAGAAACAACATAGAAGTGTCTCACCTAACCAGATCATGTGGTATTGAAACTGGTAGGACCAGATCAACTCGCCTATTTTCTTGTTCCCTTTACACCTATAAATGGTTGACTAACAATAGGCTTGAAAGGGTTCCCGGTGACAAGGTTTGTTACTTGTTCTTAATTGTTTCGAGTCTGTGAAGTAAGGGAACACGATTCGAATATCCATATTGCCTGTGTACCTACCTTCAACAGAGTTCAAATGCTAGGAGGATTAGTAAAAAGAAAAAATCCATAGTGAAGAAATTGGTGAAACAACAAAGACAGAGAACTGAAAAACATGATGGAAGAGATGTAAGTGTGGAAAGAAGTTGGGGAGGAGAAGGAGAAGGCCAAGTCAAAGTGTAGTCATTGCGAGAAGGATAGGTATTTCCTCCATTACATCTAGGTAGAGGGCTTGTACCATCTCCTCTGCAACTCTTTTGTCCTCGTGACTCATTGCCACATGTATTTCCTCTATTCTCTAGATGAATGCAATTGCTCCACCCAGGGTCTCTTGAAATGCTCCGCCTATCCTCGCAATGTCCATATCAATTAGCAACACATGGCAACCACCACTATACCCAAGGTAATTCCCATGAGTGAACCCTTCCTATGTCTACACTACCATAAACCTAATCTGCATGTCATGCCCTTTGTGCTGTTGAATAGCCACAGTTAAGGCCCAAACAAGGCCCCACAACGACAAGGTCAAGGGTGCCCAGGGTCACCCCATTAACTCACAGTCAGATTTTGTCTTGGCCAAAGTGGTCTTAACCATAGCTAGAATTTCATTCACTTCGATGCACAGGGTCGTGGTAACCTTGAGCGTGGAGGCCCAAAAGGGGGCCATGGAGGTCACTCAGCTAAGGAAGGAGGCTAAAGAGGCAATCCACACAATGCTCAATGTAGCCATGTACGAAGAGCCTAAAGCACATGCAACCAATTCTTTACATACATGTATACCATACTTCATAATCTTGAGTTGTTGCAGACCGTCATTACTGTAACCACTTGTAACAAACTTACTATAACCACCTATGATATCCAATGGAGGGAATCTGTTTAATCATCTAACACATTAAATCAACAACTCAAAAACAGTACAAAATGGCACACTCGGAGTACATTTCACAGAGAAACCCCTTACGATGTAAAAATAGTTTGTTGAATTTGTTTCTTTATTGATAAGAGAATAAATTATTTTGAATTACATTTATTAAATAATATGTTATGTGACCAAACAAAATAATAAACTATAAACACATATGTTTGTTTTGTGGGCCTTTGTAGAAACAACATAGGTGTCGGGCTAACTATGAGGTTATGCACAACTATATGCACATATTTATTTTTTGGATCCTATTGAAATCAAGTCAGTGGTTGGCCCTGACTATGAGATCGGAGGTTATATTGTGGTTTGAACAGTCTCTATAGACACTGCCGACTACTGACACTCCCCAACGAATTCAGCTCTAGCTTCAATATTTCACTATTTTCTTTAGAGAATGACATGACTTCTTCCAATCTTTTAAACATTATATTTTATAAGTATAATTTATTCAAATTATGTTTTTATTGATAACAAAAAAAAAATACAAAAATTGTCTTAAATTAGTTTTATCAAATAATCTGTAATATGAAAAAAACAAAATATGAAATTATAAAAAGGCCAATTGTACATATATGTTGCTTTGTGGGCCCTACCAGAAGAAAGCTAATAGTCAAACTGGCTATGAGATCGGAGGTTGGCATTTGGTTTTGGATGGTGGTATGACATTTTGCCACAAATTAGCTTCGTTGTAAACACACCCAACTATGTGTACATATTTATTTTGTGGTCCCTACTAAAAACAAGTTGAAAGATCGGAAGTAGAAATTGTGTTTTGAATGGCCTCTCTAGACACTCTTGGTTGTTGACAGTCCCCAATCAAGTTGGCTCTATCTACAATACTCCATGGAAGCATTCTAAGTCAATATTGTTTTAAATTTTAAATTATTTATTTAACTTACAATTTTAGAGAATGGATTCTAAAATATTAAGTATATTTAGATACTTAAAAGTGCGTATATATATATATATATATATATATATATATATATATATATATATATATACACACACACACACACACAGTTTTATAAATTTATTTTTAAATAATATGTTATGTGAAAAAACAAAATAATAAGTTATAGACACATATGTTTCTTTTGTGGGCCTTTCTAGAAGAAAGTCGGAGCTCGAGTTGACTATGAGGTTATAGATAATTATATGCACATATTTCTTTTGTGGCTCGTACTAAAAGAAATTCGGATGTCGATCCCAACTATGAGATATGAGATCATCATTATGGTTTGAATGGTCTCTCTAAACACTATTAACTAGTGACACTTCTCCACCAATTCGACTCCATGTTAAATATCTATTTTTTTCTTTAGAGAATGGGATAATGGGTTCATGTATTTTAAACATCTTATCTTGTAAGTATAATTTATTCAATCTATGTTTTTATTTATAAAAAAAGTTATTTTGTTTAAATTAATTTTATCAAATAATATAAAATGATAAATTATAGAGAAGTCAATTATAGATATATGTTTCTTTTATGGGACCTTCCATAAGAAAGTTAGTGGTCGGGTTGGCTATGAGAACAGAGTACGGCATTGTGTTTTGGACGATGCTATGACATTTTGTGATAAATTGGCCTCCTTGTAAACACGCCTAACTATATGTACATAATTTTTTGTGGTCTGTATTCAAAGAAAGTGGAAAGACGGGTCCAGGTATGCGGTCGAAAGTTAGATTTGTCATTTGAATGGTCTCTCTAGACACTCTCAACTAATATAGAGTCCAATTTTTTTTTGGACCCTATATTAGGTGGGTGGACCTACCTACGGTTTTATGCATGGGTTCTGCACATGGTTTTGGTCATGATGGTTTTCTTCCCATTGTATTTTATAGATTTCATCAAGGAAACTACGGTTATGTTCTAATCCAGGGTTAATGGATTGAGGTTTATGGATGCTTCGACATGTATATATATGTATTGTAACATTGAAAGGAATATGATGAAAAATCAATCTAGTATTCCTGTTTTTAGGATCTAGGGGAAAATATTTGTGTATATCTATTTTATGTTTTATGTTCTCGCTATTATTTATTTAATGTTCTTAGAATTCGTGTGCAAGTAGTTTAAATACAATTTTAAAACCTATATTATAAGTGATTGTGACTTCATTCATGTTGAATGTTGGACACAATATGATTTCTATAAACCTGTTCGTCTTAATTGAGTAGATGGAAAGAGTCATAGCCAATGAATCGTTCATGATGTTGTCATAAGAAAGATAACATATGAGGATAAAGATGCAAAAAGAGAGATAGTTAACATTTAAAAAAGACCGCAGGCACTGATTAATTATCTTATAGATTTATGTTCAAATGAAGGAGATTGGGTTTTGGATTTATTTTCAGGTTCAGGTAAGTTTTATTATATAAAATCGAATTTTAATATTTTCTTTTTTAGTTTTTAATTGTTTATACTAATTTACTTATTTATTTATTTTGTGCTTGATGATTAGGTACAGCACTAGCATGTTGCTTACAGAAGGGAAGAAACTACATTTCAATTTCTTCAAGATGCAATGCAAGAAGTTGGTTTGAGAAAAGAATAATTTAATGAATCATGTGTTGCAAAAAAGACAAAGGAACCTCAACTATCATTATATGGAACGATTGAAAAATGACACTTTGGGAGATTTGTAGACATGAAAGATCCACTAGAAGAGGAAAATGACGAAAGTCAAGTAGGAAATATTATGGAAAAAGAAAATAATTAAGTTGTATAAGATGATGAACATGGATTATATGATATTGTTGATGAACTTTAATTTTTATGTATGCAAATCAAACTCAACTTTGAGAGATATTCATTAGTTTTACTTGTAATGTTTTGACTTTGAGATTTTCTGAGAAGAATGAACATTTGATTACTATTGTTATATATTCAATATTTGTATTATCTTATTTTCAATATAATTTTTATGTGAATCATTTTTTTGTAAAGACACTGTGATTCCTCTAAATTTTCAACATAAAATTATCTATATATATATATAAGATTTTTTCATTAATATTTTCCCACAAAAATAGTTTATTTGACATGTAATTTTTTGACCAAAAAAAGAAAAAAGAAACTGATGTGATTAACATTACATAAACATATAGAAAATACATACTTTAAATATTCACCATTTTTTTTAACTATGTTAAAAAAATTAAGATTTCATTAAAAAAAATTAAAAAGAAAAATAAAAAAACACATACACATAAATACACTTAAAAATAATACATTAAATACACTTAAAAATAAAAATGTATTAGTATCCATTTTTTAATATCCATGGATTGTGTAACAATGTTCTCTACCGTTGAATGCAAATGCCCTCCATCTCTGCAGCGTGGCACATATTTCCAGAATTTTGAAGACAGTGAAAAGTGGTGGGAATTTGGGGAAAAAATAAATAAAAAGGAATTTTGTAGTACATGTAGTCGAATATATATTTTTTTTTACTGTGAAAATAGATTTATCACTATACCAAATCTTGAAATTTGAGAATTGTAATTTAGATTTACAAAAGTCCCTATCAAAGTTGATAAAAATCTTATCAAAATTTCTCTAATTTTCTAATTAAACTCAAATCATCTCTGCTTTCTAAAATAAAAATCAATCGAATTACTACTAATTTCAGGTGCTACTGTGAGCTATGGGACGTGAGGTTGTCGTGCACTGATTACAGGTAAACAAGGAAGTCAGGAGGACTGTTTACTGCCAACGCTAATGCATGGGAGCTTGGAAAACAGATTTTCCACATCACCTACCCTTATCTCATTTTCCAGATTTTCCACATCACCTACTCTTTCTAGACACCACCACCACTTTTGTCTTTTGTAATCAGTGGCCAAGAATCCGTTCCTGCATGTATCTGATTTTTTTCACCGACTAATGTCTGGAAACCCGACAATTACAGCTGCTTTCCAGCTTGCCGGTCTGTCCTATCTCTGTGGGTTGCCACGGAACTGCCTTTCTATCAATTTTTTTGTTGTTTGTTGTTGTTTTTTTTTAATAATCTAGAATTAAATGAAATAAATAATTTTACAATTAAAATTTTAAATTTTAAATTTTTTCATATTTTTGTTTTTAATTAACTAAAAAATAATTATTATTTTTTTCATATAAAATTTTTCCTAGTTTATAAAAAAAAAATCTAAAACCATGAAGTACTTATTTTAAAGAAAAATTTGATTTACTTTATAGTGGTTAGTACTTTAAAATATGAAAATTAATGTCAAAAATACTTTGAAATGTTGCTTTAGACAAGAGGGATGAAAAACTTAATTTACTTTACAATATTTAGTACCACGAAACATAAAAATTAATGCCAAAAATATTTTAAAGTGTTATTTTAGACAAGGAGACATATTAGATGCATGAATAAAAAACCTTTTGCGTGTTCTTCTTTAAAACAAAAATGAGAAATACTAATTGACATTTTACGCATTATCTAAAAGATTTTAGAAATCATTATGTTCATCATCCTTTTTGGTGGAGGTGAGATAGAGAAAGAAGAAATGATTAGAATGATTGAGTATTTATATGAATTTTATGAGATAGACATTAAAGATTGGATTCTAAAAGATAAAGAACTGGAGAAATCTATTTGCAAGATAAATCCCTAGATATTAAAGGCTACTTATAAGAAAATAAGATTCTATAAACGTAAGACCTAATATTCACTTTACACTTAACAAAAATGTCCATACTTAATAAATAAAAAAAAAAAAAAAAAAAAAAAACTAAAGTAAAATAATGTAATAATATATTATCTTAAATACACTTAATTCAAAAATAAATTATTAAAAATAAAATTACATATATAGATTAATAACATAACTAAAAATGAATATAGAAAATTAATAGATATTTAAGATATAAAAAACTAAAATTGTAAAAAAAAATTATACCTCAAAGTTATATAACTCTAAATAAAAATTATAAATTTAAAAATATATAAAATTTTATTAATACTATTTATGTGCTTATATAACTCTAAAAAAAATTATAAATTTAAAAATATATGAAATTTTATTAATACTATTTATATGGTTTTCCATGGTTTTATTAATTATTTTATATTTATTTTAATAATAAAATAATAATTTACATTTTATACTTTTAATAATGTATTTAATTCATCGATCATTTTCAAACTTCTAAACTTTATTTTGAAAATGGTTAGCATACAACTCTATTCTTTAAACCACTTTTCATATAATATTATAAGACTTCAAACTTCTAAACTTTATTTTGAAGAAAGTTAGCATACAAATCTATTCTTTATCCCACTTTTCATATAATATTACGAAACTAACTTAACTTTTTTTTAAATAACCTACGAACCCACTCTCTTCATAATATTATATGAAAACTAATTTCCAATTTAATTTCCTACCCGATCGCTATTGATAATTCCGAAATTTCATATTTAAAAGGACAAACTTTATAATAATAATAATAATTTGTTTTTGGATAAATGAATGATAAAATAGAACCAAATACTATAATTTGAAGTGTTTTTTTTTTCTTCGCTACACTAAAACTTACCCGGCTGTCACTACGCGATTTTTCATGTCTCTCAGCAGCTACACTAAAACTTACCCCACCGTCACTGTTCGATTTTGCTGACATAGAAATGGCTTGCGTGAAAACTGAAGAGGGCGCCTGATGGAATCGACGTAATGACAAATGAAAAATCTGAGGTTAAGGTTGGTGGAGTGGTTCCCAGTGAAGAAACAAAGGCCACCATTCCTTCTTTACACGTCGCTTAGACATGCCATGACCTCATGTGGTCCATGATGGAACCGAAAGCTGTACCTCGTGAATTCCTTGGTCTAAATTCCTGTATAAATATCTCTGAATCCCTTGGCCTATTGCACCATTCACAGAGCACCATTGCCTCGATTCCTCCTCTGTCTCGTTACCCACACCATTTGGGTTCTGTTAGACTTTTCACAGAGAAAAAAATGAGGAGCTACCTACTTTTAGTAGTTGGCATTCTAGGTTCTTGTTTCTCTGGTTTCTCTTGGGGCTCAGAAGGATAAGAAAAAGCTGGTAGGGATTTCGGGGATGGGTGTCACTGTGGTCATTCATGCTTCTCCACTTTCTGATGCTGTAAGTATCTAACTGCATCCTATGCCCTTTTGTCACTTATCTGCATCAAAACATTCTCTAATAACATTCTACTTTGACATTGTTGTTCAAATTGGAAATAGGAGTACCTCCTTCCTTGGATTTTCAAGGGTCGATCAGAGTTTGTTTAACCTCATTTAGCAACCTCTAATGATTTAGAGGGAGATGAACCAACAGAGCATCCTAAAAATTGTTTGCAAAATTTTCATTTTTTGGTAATGTTCATGGAACAAAATTCTCCAATGGTCAACATCATTAAAATTGTGGAGTGCCAAAACCAAGATTGAAGTTGCCATGGTTGGCATTTGTAGAGAATGATTCTTTGCACCGGAGAAACTATGGCATATAGAGTGGAGAATTACGTTGCAATTGAGGTAAATGTGACTAGAATGAGAGTTGTAGAGATATTTAATGACCATGATGTGTGTTTGGAAAGTGGTGTCCCCTCATACCAAACCTAACATTTGACATGTTCTATGGGGCTGTGTTGCCACATCCCTGATCTCATGCTTAGGTGAGGCAACGATGACCCACCCCTAACCCTTTCTCTCACATACACTTCATCCAAAATATTTATATAATATAATTATAAAAATTAAAATAATGAAATAAAAAGAAAATATCAAGTTGGATTGGCATTATAAAACAAGAATTATTTTTTATATTATAATTATTTTAATATTGCAAATTTTATACTTCTAGTTTAAGGTTATATATATATATATATATGTGTGTGTGTGTGTGTGTGTGTGTGTATGTATTTTTATATGTAAAACTAATAAAAAAGATAAATATAAATACTTTAGATATATTATGTGACTAATTTGAAAGACATCTATCTACATTATGGATCACAAAAGTCTTAGATCTAACATATAAATACTTATCATGAATGAAATTTCCGTATTTGATAAAATGAATTTGTCAAATAATAATAGATAATAATTTTTAAAAATAAGAAAATAATTTTTTTATTAATAATTCAAAAATATAGAAAATATTTATTTTAATTTTAAAATTTAATATAATTAATAAATAGAAGTTAAAATTCTTATTGTACCAAAAATTCACACAAAGACACCATTCAAAATTATAAGAATAAGAGACTCTTTAGATATATATATATATATATATATATATATATATATATATATATATATATATAGAGAGAGAGAGAGAGAGAGAGAGAGAGAGGCTAAAATATACGTCTTTTTAGTCATGAAGATAGACTGACAAAACAGGAGAAGTAGAAACTAGGGACATAGCAGGAGACTAGATCAAGGGGTCTAAATGAGTAGTTGTGACCTAGATGGGATCCTTGTTGTCACCTAGTGCACCTCCAACTAGGTGAGTGATGCCAAGGTGTTGCTCAATGCGCTCTAGTCATCGATTTAGGTCCTTCATGTGTCATTGAAAGTGTTCCATGAAGTGGAGAGAATTTGTTCTATTCTCATATTGGTTCAGGATAGCCTTCCCTAAGAGAAATTTCATATCCCAATATAGATCCATTGTGTACATGTACTAGTTAAAGAATCTATTGGTATGCCTGATGTCTGGAACTCAATCAGGTAGCTCATCTAGAACCTCGGTATCTAAGAGATGTTGCCTTTGGGAGGTATCCTCTCCCTCTCAACATAGGTGAGCTCATCATGAATAGTGCCTGGATTAATTTCTTTGAACCTTCTAAGAATTTCCTCCAATTAATGATGAGTACATGTACTACCTCACGTGTCTCATTCTTGGTAATATGATGCTCCCTTGCAGACATGGGCGTGTTGACAAGGCATGAGGGGAGCATAAGAAAGGGGAAATGGCCAAAAAACTAAAATATGGACATTAGGTGGCAAACAGAAACTCATCTGTAGAAAATTTAGGTGAGTAGGAGGGAGCACCAAATCTAGCCCAAATAGATGAGTGAGGAAACAACTAACAAGGGATATGGGAGGGGAACCTGCGAGGAAAAGTTCCTAGTGGGGGATATGCTGCAAGAGAAGGAAAGCCATGAGGGGGAGAGGAAGTGCATGTATAATTAACTAGGGAAACAAGACTATGTGGCCATAGGGGCTAGAAATCCAAGCAATAAGTCTATGAATAGAAAACTAAAAAAGGAACCAAAAGGGAAGAGGTATGGCCATGCACAAGAGAAAGGCTCCCTGACATATACAAAGTCGTTCCAAGGTTGCTTTATCCAACATCTAGAGATACCATAACCATTTATGAAATGAGTTATGAGCTTGAAAAAAGGGGAGAACACAACGAGCTTGCAAGGAAAGAGTTACAACTTTATGGAGAAAAGTTTTCAAGTGAATGGAAAATAATTTTCTTCATAATTTATGTTCAAATGAGGAATCAGAGGGCCTCCCTCACTGGATTTTCGGGGATAGACCAAAGTCTTTTGATCCTTGCCTAGCAAGCTCTCGTGATTTACAAGGAGATGAACCAAAATAACATCCCAATAATTGCTTCCTGGTAATTTGCATGGAATATGATTCTCCAAAAATTAACGTCATTAATACTATGAGTGCTAGAACCAAGATTAAAGTTGACATGCTTGGAATTTGTAGAGAGTGATGATTCATACAAGAGAAATTCTAACATAAAGGCTAGATAATTAGGTTGCATTCAAGGAAGATGTGACCAATGAGGGTTGCAAATGTATTTAATAGCCATGGTGTGTGTTTCCAAAGTGGTGTTTTTGTGTACTAAACGAAACCTTTCATATCCACTATGGAGGCATGCTGCCACATCCCCCAATCACATAACCAAGTGGGACAGTGGTAGCACCCCACATTTTTCTCAAATAACACTCACGTGATATTTATGTAAGATAATTATAAAAATTAAAATAATTAAATAAAAAATTGGATAACAATATGAGTTAACATTATAAAATCATAATCATTTCTTATAATTGGCCAGACCTAGAGGTTGGCTCTGCAACCTAGGGTTTTTGTGTGCCTCTACAACGGTGAAATCTGTAATTTCTCTGCCTCTACTTGCCGCTCGCCTACCTCATTGAGACAGGCGATTGCTGGTACAATCTGAACTACAATGGCTTTCCCCCGGTGGGGCTTCAAAGCCTTCCCCTTCAATAGAAAGCGTCCTCAAGAAAATAATATGACCAAGCCTTTGTGTTGTGGGGAAAAGTATCCGATGTGGATGACCCTATCCCTACTCTAAAGGTGACAGTCTTTAGCAACAACTGAAAGTAAAGCTTTGATGTTTTCCTTTATGAAAGTACAGAGAGAAGGAAGAAAAGATTAACCAACCTGGTGTCTTTCGCTTAGTCGATCCTTGTCCTCTCTCTTTGTCTCTTGTTCCCAGCTCTTTGCTCTCTTTGCCGGTCCAGCTACACACAGATCCTGCACAAAACAAGAGAGGAAACTACAAGATACAAGTACTCATAACTGATGCATGGATTAGAGTGAATCAAATATACATGTAAATACAATACATCAATGCAATACAAGTATATAGGAGAACATGCAAAACTTTATTGATAGAAGTAACAGGGTTCTGAGAAGGTTACAACCATTGATGGCTCCAATCCAGCAGCAAGAACTCTCCTCTTCACCTCTAGTAAAACAATCACCCAATAGCTCTAACTGTAAACCAACAGCACCTCCTTGCTTAACACAAAATTCCAGCCTCCTTAGACCTCATAGAAGAGCTCTATATATAGGATAGAAGAAGAGAAGATGAGTCAGCTTGAGACTGACATGAAGCTGCCTTGTGTCCTCTCCCTCTTCAGTTAATCTTCAGTTCTTGAGTCCACTTGGAGATCCTTGTTTACACATGGTGATCAAGTACCTCTTACTCATCACAGGGCGAATCTCATGAACCAAGTGTCAGTTTGGAAGCTTCCTGGGCAATTGACACCTTGCAAAATGACTGTGCCACTTGGCCAATCTCGCCCAGCGCAGGTAGCCTTCATTAAATTTGACTTCCAGCGCAGGTACAAGGAGGGACAGTTGCATTCCAGCGCAGAAGCTCAGTGGAGCAGCTGACATGATCCAAAATAAGCCTGTTTTGAAGTGTTTTCAGGTGGAGAACTGATTGGAAGTGCTGTTGTTTGATGACCTTGTTCTTTTAGGGGTAAGAACAACATGTTTAGGGACTGAGGATCTCTGTAATTATCGAAATTTCATGCTCCATGATGCGAGGCACAAAAATGTCTATAACAGTTGCCCCCTAAAGTATGAGGCCGTTTATCGGGTGAAATGCTTTATCTAGAGGGTCTGAAGTTCATTCCAGTGCTGAGGAGGCGCCCTGTAATACAATACAATACAATACATTATTTTTCATTCTATTTTCATGATCTAGCTGAGGCGGGCATTCCCATGCTCAGCTTTTATAAATACATTTTGGTACATATGACAGACGATCGTCTGAAGGTAGACTGATAATTTTCTGCTGAAATTATCATCCTTTGAATAGGATGATCATCTGCTGCAATGATGTACATGGCAAATGCTTTTATATTTCCTGAATATATATCGCAGCCTGGATGGATGAAACTAGATCCGGGGTCTTCAAACTCGTTCGATCTTCACTCTAAGTACAAGTCGATCCATGTGAGAATTGCGCTGAAGTCGAACATGGAAAGACGTCGCTTGATTACCGGTCAATAATGAAAACCGTTAACAAGCGCGAGAGGAATCACCAATAATGACGATGACCCTCAAGGTACTGCAGTACAATTCACGTGGCGTGAATAAAGGACTTGGCGTCGAACGCCACGCAAAATCTTCTGGTCGAAGGTCATTGATGTATACCTGTCGCCGGAAGTGAGAAACTTGCCATTGAGGCATGCAAGCTTCAAAGTACTGATGGGGGTGTTCCTAGATCAACTTCTTGGATAATGAGCTGAAGTCGACAAGAAGCGATCTGTCAAAGGAGGGCCTTAATGAATCCCACATCAATGACACGGAACGGAGCTAATGATTTTAGTGGAGGTGAAAACAAACTGTGACATATGATTCAGGGTGGCGATCATGAATGGATGAAGGATAATGTATGGCAGTGGATGGGACACGGTTGACACTTTCAGAATGACCCCTCTTGAACATATAACGACACTGATGCGATGGATCGGTAGCATTACCCCAAATGTGGATGGTTTGGCGAGGACCATGGCGATGAGACCGGTGAATGAAACAACCCAACCCGATGTGGTACGAAGGAAAAGTGTCATGTTCAAGAGTGACTTGCTACCATTAAACTTTGATGTTCTCCCAATTTTTCCCCAGTCATTTCTGACCAGTACCTCTTTATTTTTGTCAAGCTTGAGGAGGATAACATATGCTTGTTCTATAACCTGCCCTTCGGGCAATCCCATCGCTATGATTTAACGAGCCTAGCGATAGGGAAACTCGTTCTCGTCTAAAGACAAGTTTGTCGCTATTTAATCATTTTAACGAGTCTAACGACAAGGAAAACTCAGTCCTTTTCATTTTTAGAGAGTCTAAAAAGGTACAGAAAGTTAACTCCATAATTCCTTTTTCGTCAGCTAATCCCTTAAGTCCGAAAAAGTATAAAACAATACAGAAGGGATGGCTGTTCGGTACTTTTAACGAGCCGAACAAGACAAGCGCTCGATCCTTTTGTGCAATAATCCCTCAGGTCCAAAAAGATTAAAATTTAGAGGAGGGATAGCGTTCCGGTCATTTAACGAGCTGGAAGGCCAAAACTCGGCAAACTTTTCATATTTTACGAGTCAGTGAAAAGAGCTCAAAGAAGACTCGTCTTTTGAGGAACGAGTGATAAACAGGGATAGCAGCAGATTCCAGGTACAGGTTGGAATTTTCCAATCATGGCAGTGTCACGAGGATGGCTAGGTGAAATCACTCTTCGCAGCTGTTTCTCAAAAGAGGTAAACACACAAATGGAAGTGAATGATCGGCCTAATGAATAGTGGAGGTGATGGAAACACGATCAAGGTTCTTATGGCTGATGAATTTACAATCTCAAAAGGTTATTTACCGGGATAGGTTCATTTTTTCCATGAGCTTGAACTCTGGGGGAAACTTTTGCTCACACTTTTCTATTTTTTAACGAGCATAAATTCAGTCATAAAACTGCTCGAATTTTGCGTTTATTTTTTAACGAGCATGAACTATATGCTAAAACTGCTCGATATACCAGTCATAATAAGAACGCCTCCTATGAGATAACTATTTTTTAAGGAGCTTTATCTCACAAAGCTATGCTCCAATTTTGGCAAATTTTACTTTTGCCCCACAGGCTTTCTTCATGCAAGGTCGGAAACGGCTAATCCTACGAGTTTAAAGGGTTAGACCTACAGGTTTAAAGGGAGGACCTAAAAATTTAAAAAAATAAATAGTCATCCCTTGCTTGCATTCCAAAAGTTTGCATGCCCCCAGGTATAGGTAGAATTTCGAGACTGCCCCTTTATCAACGAGGTTTGCCTCTTTCTTATTATCCGAAGACGGTTCTATTTTCTGCCGCAAATCAATCTCTTTCTTCGGCGGTGTCTATCATTGGGTTGTCCAAAGATGGTTACCCTTTGTCACAACAATATAGTCCCCTTCTTTGTAGGCTGCCCCTACTTATCCTTCAAAACATATGTTTTAATGGGCGAGGCTTGAATTCAAAGATGGTTACTATTCGTCGCGATAAGGGAATTCCTACTTGGGCATTGCCCACTTTTTTAGACAAAGGTGAATGACTCTTTTGCCAAACACATAACTTTAACAAAAGAACACTATTCCAGAACAACCCCACTTCCTTCCACGGACGGGGTATAGACTAGTCATATTCTTCTGCGGAAATTCTTCCTTATACCCGGAGTTTCTTCTGCCCGAAGCAGACCAGGGTGCATGCCCCCTGGGTCCTAGTCTTTCTTTCCGAATCACTCGCATTCATCGGGAAGGAGGACCGGGGGTGGAGGCGAATCTTGAGTGAACAGACCATTTAGGAATGGTATTTGACTATTTGCGATGCGAGATCCCGGAAATGAAAGTTGGTCTATGAGCTTGACCACCCTTCCTTCGTGTGGAAAACACATTACTCTAAAGAGTGAGGAGACTATCGCTCCCATGCAATAAATATAGTCGCGTCCAAGGAGTAGGTTATAATCCAAGGGTCCTTGGACGACCATCACGTTTATATTAACGGTCTTCCCTTTCAATGTAACAGGTACATTGGGGAGGATTCCTAATGGTCGACTGGTTCCTTTATCAAAACCTGAGAGATTTCTCAACTCAGGTAAAAGCGCTGGGGAACCCAGTGCTTTCCAAGCAATAGAGGAAAGGATACTCACAGACGCCCCTTCATCAATGATAGTACCAGCCATAATCATTCTATAGATCTGGACAATGATTCTGAATGGTGTACTGGCTGGTAACCGGGGTCTGCCTAGTTGATTCCAATCAAAGGATACAACCAGGTTGCTTGGCGGTGGGACCGAATATACGGCCGGATATGACTCTGATGATGTTCCTTCCTGCGATAAAGGAATGGGCGCATTGCCCTGACGCTCATCGGAGTCGGTGCTGATGAAAAGAACCTGGATGGTGTCATCCTTATTCTCTTCAGTGAGGGCGTCGCATGAAGATGACTCTTTAGCGACGGTGTCATTTGAAGACGGGTCTTCAATGACAGAGTCATTGGACGATAGAACCTCTGAAGGAAGAACCGGGTCAACTGCCGTTTCGACCTTTAGACTTTCGTCTGGTCTAGATTCAGTAGGTTCATTCTCAATGACCGACACTTCAGCTGACCACTTGAGCGGGTCAACTGTATTTTCAACTATCGAGGGATTAGGCGCGAGTTTTTGATATCCAGGAGGAAGTCGCAACGGTGAAACCGGGCGATCTTCCAAAACTCTCTTTGCCTCATCTAAGAATGGACATTTGTGGATGGCATGATTGCCTTCACACAATAGACAGGGTGATCTTGGTCCCCTTCTTCGTCCTTCACTCTCGTTAGTTGACGGATTGCAATCAACATGACAACCAGAGGTTGATGCTACCGGATTGTGCAACCTTGGGGACCAGTCCCTTAGTATCCGGGGAATACAAGGACAATCACGATGGAAGTGGATCCCTTTGCAAATGACACATGGTGATTTAGGCCTGGTCGGTGCAGTGTGTGGGTTTTTGTCAGCTTTCTTCTGCTTGCCCCCAGTCGCCTTCGCCAGAGGCTCCTTCTGCTTCTTTTCTCTCTTCTTCTTTTCCTTCTTCTCCTTGGGAGGCTGACTTTTGCCAGCTCTACCTTGCGAAGATGAAGGATCAGAGGAAGTATCATAAGAAGTGGAAGGCTGGTGGATAGTTCTAGATTGTTCTGACTGTTGATTCGACTGCTCAGGATTAGTGGCGATCTGGACTACATTAGTTGAAAAGAGCCATACAGGGAGGCCGATTGTCAATCCTGGAAGTGACAATGTAGCCATATGAGGCGCACCAACATCTCCCCAAGAGGAGAAGGGATTTGGACTTCCGCCAAGGTTACTTCCTTGGTTGGTGGGCTCCATACTTTTCAACTGAAAGATCAACGTGGGAATAACAGGTGATTATGTTCCGCTTAAAATAAATTTTATTAACGACGCTTTTAGACACAAACTTGCTTTTTCATGTTTTAAGAGTCGAGAAAAAGCTAAAGATGACTCTAGTCGCCTTCGATGTATTAACGAGCTCGAAGTGACAAATGCTCGGTTGGACTTTTTCAGTTATAGAGTTTGAAAAAGGCCAAAAGAAACTGCTCTGGAGATCTAGGCAGAGGGTGTGCCAAACCTTTCGCGAAACCACAGAATACGTTTTACGGTACGGATGGTAGATCTTCGTGAATGCTGTGTTCACTGCATCGCGATCAGTAGGGCGGCCGACACAGTTTCCTAAGGATAAAGGATAAAAGCCTATAGGGGTCTCCCAATATACGTGACGGTACGCGGGAGCACAAGTCCGTGTTAGTGCCACTGACTCTCAGGAGGAATCACCCACCTTCGTAGAGATCGACAGTCACTATGTTTAACGACGCCGGAACACGTCTCTACCTAGACCTCTAGATGTTTGCGTTATGTTACAAAGCGTTGTTATGTAAATTGGGTTTATTTTAATGTTGATCTTGCTTAACAGTTTGCCTTTCAGGGTCGCCACGAGATGTATATATACAACTTCCTATATGCAATCTAAGATGAGAAGCAAATCTTTTCAATCTTTCAACTTTGAAAACCTTAATCTACTGAGGGAAAAGAAAGACACAACTTTTTCAACAGATCATAGAACACACACTAAAATGCACATTTTCCTAAATCGTCAAGCACACAGTCAAATGCAAAATGCACAATGCATGTATTTCTTTTCGTTATCCTTAATGTTGATGTAAGACAAAAAGGAAACTGTTGTATAATTTTGAATCTAATTTCAAGTAGAAATAAACAAGCTTGTCCAATAATCAAAAAGACACCTTATGATCGACTTGTTTAAACACAGGAAATGTATAGATCCAAACCATAAAATGAAAAACAAACAAACTCAAACAGCCATGAACAATAATAAAACTGGCTCTTCAGATCACAAAGACACTTTTACAGTTCAGGATCTAAGAGGCCACAGCTATACTGGTTCGCTTTTCACAATGGGAAACTGTAACTAAAACAAGAAATACTGAAAGAACATTCACAGTTTCATCACACAACTGAGGCGGAATAATGTCAAGGAGAATGGTTTACAGCAAGTACAATGACCAGCAAGCAATCAGCAAAAAATCAGTGAAAACAAGGCCAAGACACAAAGGGAAAGCTGAGCAAGACAATGGCTAATTGGACCAGCGCAGGTTCTAGTCTGCCAGTTTGACTCTCAGCGCATTTCCCGAAGGGAGCACCTGCGCTGTAATGCAGACTGCCTGTGGACAGCCTGCACTGACACACGAGAGTCGCGTCTACAAAGAATTCCGGGTCATAAAAAGCTCAAAAATGCATTGTTTTTGCTGAAATAAAAAGCTATAGGTCAAGTACAGGCTAAGGGATGATCAAGAGGATGAAAAGCTATCACAAAGAGTAAAGAGTCTTTTGTAGATAAGCTCTTCAAATCTTGAATTTGCTCAGCAAATGAGCAAGAGTAGCAGTCCCTCTACTTCGCTTTTGATATAGTCAAAAGCTTTTCGATTTGGTACTCTTTTCTTCAAGAAATGAATAGCAAAATACTACAAACACCAACAAGATACTAGGCTCCCCAGCGGAGTCGCCAGTTTGTTGTGGGGAAAAGTGTCCGATGCGGATGACCCTATCCCTACTCTAAAGGTGACAGTCTTTAGCAATAACTGAAAGTAAAGCTTTGATGTTTTCCTTTATGAAAGTACAGAGAGAAGGAAGAAAAGATTAACCAACCTGGTGTCTTTCGCTTAGTCGATCCTTGTCCTCTCTCTTTGTCTCTTGTTCCCAGCTCTTTGCTCTCTTTGCCGGTCCAGCTACACACAGATCCTGCACAAAACAAGAGAGGAAACTACAAGATACAAGTACTCATAACTGATGCATGGATTAGAGTGAATCAAATATACATGTAAATACAATACATCAATGCAATACAAGTATATAGGAGAACATGCAAAACTTTATTGATAGAAGTAACAGGGTTCTGAGAAGGTTACAACCATTGATGGCTCCAATCCAGCAGCACCTCCCCAGCAGCAAGAACTCTCCTCTTCACCTCTAGTAAAACAATCACCCAATAGCTCTAACTGTAAACCAATAGCACCTCCTTGCTTAACACAAAATTCCAGCCTCCTTAGACCTCATAGAAGAGCTCTATATATAGGATAGAAGAAGAGAAGATGAGTCAGCTTGAGACTGACATGAAGCTGCCTTGTGTCCTCTCCCTCTTCAGTTAATCTTCAGTTCTTGAGTCCACTTGGAGATCCTTGTTTACACATGGTGATCAAGTACCTCTTACTCATCACAGGGCGAATCTCATGAACCAAGTGTCAGTTTGGAAGCTTCCTGGGCAATTGACACCTTGCAGAATGACTGTGCCACTTGGCCAATCTCGCCCAACGCAGGTAGCCTTCATTAAATTTGACTTCCAGCGCAGGTACAAGGAGGGACAGTTGCATTCCAGCGCAGAAGCTCAGTGGAGCAGCTGACATGATCCAAAATAAGCCTGTTTTGAAGTGTTTTCAGGTGGAGAACTGATTGGAAGTGCTGTTGTTTGATGACCTTGTTCTTTTAGGGGTAAGAACAACATGTTTAGGGATTGAGGATCTCTGTAATTATCGACATTTCATGCTCCATGATGCGAGGCACAAAAATGTCTATAACACTTTGGGACCAGAACAAGACAACACAGATAAATGGGACCCCATGATGCAAGAAACGACAAAGGACTCCACTGTGCAGTCTAACAAAAGCAATGAAGAACAAGAAGGAAATACCAAGCAATAGGAAACATCAAAGGTTACCTCAACGACCTGCAGACCCATAGCAGCTGAAAGACCAAAAATAGAACTTCCCAGCCACAGAATCAATAGTCAGATCCAGTACATGAAGGACCATGCGCTCATTGGCAAATTTATTGGATTCTGGCCGATGGAAAAATCTCTGGAAGGATGGATCTCTGCCAAATGGAAACCCAAGGGACATGTCACCCTGCAGCTAGGACCAAAGGGGTTTTTTACGGTGATTTGTATTTGCATCAAAGATCGGAACAGGGTTATGGATGAAGCTATGAAGCTCTCTACTTCTTCAACTCTGCTGGTTTGTATTTAAGAGCATGGGTAGAGCGATTTAACCCTAACAAGGAGGATCTCAGCTAGGCACCAGTTTGGATCAGGATGTACTTGCTCCCATTGGAATATTTGGATGAAGAATTTCTTAGAGACATTGGTAAGGGGCTGGAAGAGTTTGTCAAAATTGTTGAGGAAACAAAGCTGCATAGATACACCTCTTACGCCCACATTTGTGTCTTCATGCACCTGGACGAAGCGCTTTCGGACTCGGTAAGTCTCTTCCATAATGACTATAAATGGATCCAACCCTTATATTTTGAACATGTTCCTTTTCGTTGTCATAAGTGCCATGCCCTTGGGCATCCTTTTTGGATTTCCCTCTAAATGCTAAACCTCAAGCCTCTGAACCCTCAGGAAAGGCAGACCATGATGTTTTTATCAAGTTTTCTAACTGTAAAAGATCACATAAAAAATCTACCTCAGGAAAAAACCCGAGCAGGACGCTGCCTCCATCCCCTCCATTAGCAGTAGCTTTGAAGTTCTTGCCAAATCCTTAAAGGATCCACCCCAAAACATTACATTAATCCCGCCGCTGATCATCCCTTCCCCTCCTCCCCCTGCCTCCTCACCCACTCCCCTGCCTCCAAAAGTCATCATTAGGACTCCTAAGGTGTCTCAAAAGAACCCTGGTTGGAAATCCATTGAAATGGATGTTGATGGTCTCCCCAGCCAATCTCTACCCTTAGCACTCACCTCAGCGGAAAGCAGTCAAACGCAACACATGGAAGAAGAACCGGAAAGCATTGATTTGGGAGGATTAGACATTTTTGAGCTGGAACAAGTATGCAGGAAGAAAGAATATGACAAGATTCAAGCACATCAGCTCAGTACTTTGGAAGTCATCATCTCCAGGGCCTATCAGCAACAACAATTGGGCATACAGCCAGGCAGTCAATGGGATGGCAGCTTCCTTCCTAAAGACTCCAAAAAATGTAGAAGAAAGACAGATCTTCAAAGAACTATTGCCATAGGGAAAATCCTGGTTGACTCAAGTAGATATGCTAAATTGACGAAGTATTACAAGCCCACTACTACTAGTGAATCATGAAGCTCACTTCATGGAATCTAAGAGGGCTCAACAGCCCCGGGAAACTCAGAATGATTAAAAATATGATAAAGCAGGAGCAGCCCCAGATTTTCTTTTTGCAGGAAACAAAATGTAATAGTAACACTCTTGGAAACATCCTCTCTAAAGCATGGCCAGGTTGTCACTCGGTTGCAGTGGATGCTTCGGGTGCCTCCGGGGGACTGGCAATTGCCTGGAACACACAAGCTATAACGCTTTCATACTTTCATGCCTCCCATCACATTATACAGGCAACGTTTCATATAATCGGCACCAACATTCATGGACATCTCACTAATGTTTACTTCCCATAGGAAGTAGCCAACAAAATCGCTCTTCTAGACACAATAGAAGCTCTCAACTTCAATAGAGTCCATCCTCTATGGATCATTGGGGGAGACTTCAATATGATCACCAAGCTAGAGGAAAAGAATGGAGGCCAAGCCAAGTTGGAACAGGAAAATGGCCGCTTCAAAGAATTTATCCAAAACAATTTGCTAATAGATATGCAAACCCCGAATGGAATGCAGACTTGGAGAAATCGCAAGGCTGGGCGGCAACAAATTGCTTCAAAACTCAATAAATTCCTCATCTCGGATAATGCAGTGCATCTCGGCAGTGACCTTAGCATCAATTATTCCATATACTGGCTCCGACCATTGGCCTATCTCTCTCCAATGGCAAAGGCTAGGCAACTCAACCAGATCTCCATTCTGGTACGAGGCATTCCGGCTCTCCCATCCCACCTTCAATGATCTCATCAGATCCATTTTGAACAACTTCTTGGCACCAGAAGGATAAAAAATGTTTCAATTTCAACAAAATCTCAAATTCTTGAAATCCCAAATCAAACACTGGAATCAAGAGACTTTTGGCAATATCTTTCAGGCTCAACAAGATCTAAACAAAGAAATGAGATAACTCCAGCAACAGATAATTACAGAGGGATACAAGGAAGGGACTTTGGAATGGGAAAAGCACATTCACAATCAATTAGAGGAAAGAAGAAAACAGGAAGAAATTCTCTGGAAGCAGAAATCTAGGATTAGATGGCTGAAAGAAGGCGAAAGGAACACTAAATTCTTCGACATAACTAAAATTCAAAGAAGAATGCACAATACCATCTCTTTTATTCAAAAGCAAGGAGGGGAAAGAGTGGAAAATCATGCAAATATTGAACAGGAATTCATCAGTCACTTCCAGGAGGTCTGTCAAGAACCCCAAATTAATAGATGGCCTACGACAAAAAAGATCACTGAAAATGTGCCGAAAATTATCACAGAAGAACACAACCATCTCCTTCTTCAGCCTGTATCACCTCAGGAGGTGGATCTGGCTATGAACCAGCTCAAGGAGGGCAAAGCTCCTAGTCCAGATGGCTTCACTACCACTTTCTTCCACTCTTTCTGAGATCTTATAAAAGAGGAGGTATGGCAAGTGGTGGAGGAATCACGCACTCTACATTGGCTTCTACCCTCTCTAAACTCAACTTTTATTGCCCTCATTCCCAAAGAAGAGAACACCCATACTCCGGACAAGTTTCGCCCAATCGCTCTTTGCAATGTTATATATAAGGTTATATCTAAAGTCATTGCCAACAGATTGAAGCCACTTCTGCCCTTGCTCATATCGCTTGAACAATCTGGATACGTAGAAGGAAGACAAATTCCGGATGGAATTATTCTCACTCATGAAATCATACACTCCCTCAAGCACTCCAAATAGGCAGGCATGATTCTCAAGATTGATCTTTCCAAAGCTTTCGATAAGTTAAGTTGGACTTATATTCAAAGAATGTTAACTACCTTTGTTTTTTCATCAATGTGGGTTCGTTGGATTCTCAGTCTAATATCTACAACATTCTTCTCAATCCTCATAAATGGCATTCCCTCTATACCCTTCAGTCCCTCCAGAGGCATCAAGCAAGGGGATCCCCTATCCCCATTCCTTTCCGTTCTAATGGTAGAAGGTTTGGGTTGCCATATCAAGCAGGCCCTCCTCTCCCAGCATCTCAAATAAATCTCTATTCACAACTCTCCAACCATCACTCATCAATAATTCATTGATGACAATATGCTTTCTGGGTACCCTTATGTTCAGGAAGCCTCCATTTTCAAATCCCTCTTGAATTATTTCTGTGACACTTCAGGAACAAGCAAAAATAAGGAAAAATCACAGATTTTCTTCTTTCATACCCCTCCTATTACTCAGCATGCTATTGCCCGCATTCTAGGCTTCTCCATAGCCTCCCTGCCTTCCAAATACCTGAGCGCCCCTCTTATAGACTCTGCAATCAAGCACGCCTCTTGGCATATTCTCCTTCAGAAACTTGAATCTCGTCTCACGTTATGGACTCACAGAACTCTGAACATAGCTAGTAGATTGGTGCTAATCAAATCTATGCTTCAGGCAATGCCTCTCTACCTCTTCTCAATCCTAGCAGTGCCTAAATGGGTCCTTAAAAAAATCAGAACTCTACAGCACAATTTTCTTTGGGGTGCAACTGACACAAATTGGAAATGGGCCCTTGTCAAATGGACTACAACTTGCAAGCCAAAAGAAAAAGGGGGCATAGGTCTGCGAGATCCTAATCATAGTAACAAAATCATGGGCACAAAAATATGGTGGCACTGGCTCTCTACATCCGATAAGTCATGGGCAGCCATCTGGACAACCAAATACGCCAATCACAGACCTGTGGACGAGCTTATTAGATTCACTCCTACTAACAAAGGATCACTAATTTGGAACACTACTAGACAACACTTCTTGTTGATCCAACAACATAGTTTTTGGGAAATTAGAAAGGGCAGCATAGCCCGATTCTAGATGGACACCTGAAATCAACTTCCAAAGCTCAACGACATCCTCAAACCACCTCCATGCCAAGATTAGGAGGAGCAACAAAAGGAAACTGTTAAGAACCAGTGGACTCCGGAGACAGAACAAGGGTACAAACAATGGAAGCAGATCGACAGGCTGATCAGGAATGCAAATATCCAAACTAAAGAGATCCTAGAGAGTGAGCTCCACAAACGTCGCATTAGATCTTCCGAAGGCAGAGATATCTTGAGATGGGGATATACCCCTAGAGGCTCCTTCACTACCAAAGAGGCTTACAAAATTATATGCAAAGATCCAACGCCTCTGGATCCTCTCTGGGGAAGAATCTGGGCTCCGGGTACTTGGCCCAAAGTATCTTTATTCCTCTGGCTCACGGGGCACCGGAAAATCCTAACTTGGGACAATTTAAGGAAAAGAAACATTCATGGGCCCTCCATTTGTCCCAATTGTCAATCTCAGGAGGAATTGCTTCAACATCTCCTAGACTCCTGTACTCTTGCCAACCAACTGTGGGAGAAGGCTAGCTTCTGCTACCAAAGAAAATGTCGAGTGTCCAAGGATATCATCAACTCCATTCGACATTGGCACCAAAGCCCTTACAAAAGCGCACTTCTCAACCAATTATGGAGAATGATTCCCGGCCTCCTCCTATGGACAATATGGAAGGAAAGGAACAAGCGTATATTCAAAGACCAAAGCACTCCTTTAGAAATCATTTGGGGCAACTTCTGTCTCAATCTTAAAGAGACCTTGGCGCTTCAATCTTGGCTTCCGGAAGATTTTCCAACGCTGGCAAATGAGAAAGCCATTTGGGAAAACTGGAACATACAACTCCCTCAAGGAACTCACCATCACAGATCGTCAGAAGGCATCAACATCAGACAGCACTTATGGACCCCCCCTCCAAAGCATAGTTTGAAACTCAACTTTGATGGGGCTTCGAAGGGAAACCCCAGCAAAGCAGCATTTGGCGGCATTTTCAGAGATCATAAGGGATCGCCTCTCCTTCTTTACTTCGGCACAATTGGATGGGACACGAACAACTCGACTGAGCTGGAGGGTCTCTGGCAAGGATTACTTCTTTCCCAGAGACATGGTTTCCATCCTCTAGAGATAGAAGGTGACTCCCTACTCCTCATCAACTTGGCCAACCAACTGCTTAATGGGGCTCATGTGCATAAAATTTCCAACAACTGGAGACTTGAAGCCTGACTTGATGCTATAGAACAATCACTTAACTCCAACCGAACCATCATATTCAATCATGTTAAGTGGGAAAGCAACAAGGTTGCCGATCTACTGGCCAACCTGGTAGTGGAAAATGAGCATACCCTTCTCACTGGAGCTCTAGACATAATTCAGAATCATGATCAAAAACAGGAATGCAAAACTCTGGTCCAAAAGGATGCAGCTCCCCTAGATGTAGGTGTTTAGCCAGGTTGTAAATGCGATGGGACAGGGGTGGGGCCAGGTGGATCAACACCTGCCTACCCAGTACCACACAAATAAACATATGTTGAATGCAGAGCCTCGGCATTTGAGGAATGTAGAGTTCATTTGTTTCATCTCAAGCGGTTATGATCCTCCCAGCCTGTCTTCCAATATGGTTATCTCCTCCGCACATTCTGGACTGCCCTGGACCTGGGCTCTCTTCAATGCCATAGTTATGGCGGGTGCGTTTCGAGGCATGACTGAGAATGATAAATTATGGCTCAGCCATGGGATTGTTGTTGCGCCTCTGTTGATTCAAGCGCACTACTACCCAGCCTCTGATTTCTGTTCTAGTTATGGTCTGTATGGTGCTGGCTTTCACGGCTTGAAAGGGGCGAATAAGCTGGAGCCATGTTCTGGTCTTTCTGAGGAGCAGCCTCCGCCATTTCTCTGGTTTCTCTCTTGGGCTTCTAGCCCTCGTTTTGACATTTCTCTGATTTTCCCGTGCTCAGCCATCGTTGTCGCTCAGCCTTGTTTTCATCTCGTCGTTGTTGTTTCCCCTATGCCTTGGTTGCACCATAGAATGCAGAGCCGCAGTGGCACTCCCCGGCGCGTGCCGTCCAGCCTGTCCTTCCATTCACCCTCCCTCTCCAGTGAATTCATAGCCAGCCATTACCCTCATACTCGTAGTGGGAGAGGGCGCCTTCATTTTCCCAACCATTACCCGGAGCCCCGTTCCCCAGACTAGATGTTTTCTCCCTCGTTCGGCTCTATGTTTTTCACCTTCAATTTCTCCCTGAACCACCCAAGAATTTCAGCTCACATTTCGGTGGCCTTTCATGAGGAGCCCCAAGTGGGAGATTCTAGCTCTCATCAGGAGGGCCCTGGCTCTGTCTTTGCTCCAAATCCATTTTCTTTGAAGGCTACGAAGATTCATGCTCGCAATACTCTTGACATTGGGATGGCTCCGGTGGATCCTGGCCCTTCTGATCCTGAAGTTTCTCGTGCAAGTGATATGGCTAATTCCATTTGGTGCAAAATTTTGGAAGACCCTCCAGATGACTAGTTCGTTCTCTGTTGCCTTGGTTTCCTGTCCTAAGGCCCCTAATAGTGGACAAGTTTTTGTTCAAACTGATATGTGGGTTCATTTCTGCAAGTCCTGGTTCAAATTGCAAGTTTTTGTGAATTTCTGTAGACTCTTTAGTATCAAGAAGGTCACCACTTATTCCCCTACGTGGTCTCTGCTTTCTGGTTCTAGACTAAGCTTCTTGTCATGGGCAGTGTTTTTGATATTCGCTGCCTCTCCTTCAAGGCAGTGTTTTTGACCTCGTTCAAGTTGTAATATTATCCCTTTTATGTTAATAGAGTAGTCTTATTTAGAAAAAAAGAAATATTTCTCATATTATTTTTATTTTAATTAGTCAAAATTTGTATAACCTTTTATAAAAAAATTATTACGTCATTGCTTATGCAGTGACATCTATGACCGGTTAGAAGCTATTAGTTAGTATACTAGCACAAAGTTTCAAATATTCATAGTTAACATTAGGTTTTTAGCTGAAATTTTGGTGTGGCGTCAGCGTGCCACCACATCACTGGTTGTAGAATTCGACAGTCAACGTCATCCTACCATGTATAGTAGATTGGATTTGACAGTGTAGGTACAGGGAAGGGCCAATCTTCGTATAGCTCAGACTTAGTTTACTTGAGTTCCAGTGGTGTTGATTTTATTTTAGGAGTGTTGGTGGAGAATTTATTATTATGGTTGATGGATCATCAAGAAGAGGATTTAGCTATTTTTGTTGTTCAAAGTGGTTGTTTTAGTTTTTCTTGGTGTTGTGGCGCTCATTGAGGCTGGATTTGTTGTTTCTTACTTTACTTCTCGTTTTCAAAATTTCCATGTTACGAGGTGAATTTTATTTTTTTTACTTCGTTGGTGCGAGAAGTAAGATTTTTGTGCGAAATGCTGAAATTGTTTAGCTATGTGGAAGGACATAGGTTTGCGAACTTCCTCGATAACGATTTTATAGGTGAATGTATGAACATTATTTTCTAGTTTATGAACATTATTTTCAAGTTTAATGGTCATTGTGCATAATTTGGAGTTCTAATGGTTCATTGTTTCGTAGAACTTGTAGGTGAGGCTTTATAATTTAGAGCATAAGACTTGTTTGGTTATGCGGATTACTGGATTCTAGTGGCAGAAACCTAGCAAGTTTTTGAGTTCCTTTTGTCAAAAAAGTCAGTTGTAGGGGTTCGAAGTGTTAAATACATTTTCGGCTCAATTTTTTATTGTTTGGATGCAATATTGTAGGAATAAACTAGTGTTGACTAAGCAATGCTAGGTCGCAAGTTGTTCCATATTTGCATTTGCAGAAGTCATGTGGCCAAGGTGCCAAAGCTGATTCCATATGTTCTAGTTTTAAATTGTCTGTCGACCCTAATTCCATGATTTTTTGTAGTGATTATGGTGAAGATTTCCTGGAATTTACTCTAAAACATGCGAAGTCGAGAGTATAGGGATATTTTCATTTTCAGAAGGCTCGTGAATAGGTTGGTGGCTCCAACTGCACATTGTGTTGTTTTAGATAGGCGGGGGGGGCTTGAATTTCTATTGGCACAAACAAATAGCTTGAGAAGAAGATAAGTCCGACCTCAGTCGGGCGTGATGCTTTGCGGGGTCGGAAGTTGACACATGTTTGCATTTTAGCAGACTTGTGTATGCGATTTTTTTATATTCTTTTTATGTTCTAGAGTCATGTATGTGATTTTTTATAGGGGCATCTATCTCCATTTCAGATCTTTCATTTTCTTTGGAGTGAAAGGAAACTCGTAGTTGAGGTAGGGACAGATTTTGTGGTCGGAACTGGTGGCTCTTTGGAGAAGAACCATACGAAAAAGGCCAAGCTCCAATCCAAGTTGGAAAACGTTGAGGTTCAAGTAGTCTTGAAGTTGAAACGAATGTTTAAGATAGTTGTTTTCAATTTTTGTTATTTATGAACAATATTAAAATTGTTTTATTTTTTAGAAGAGGGTTGGTGGTTCGTATCTTTTAATCATTTTAATCCTAATTTTATTTTAATTTGTAGGTATTTTTTGGATTTGTTATCTTAAACTTTTAGATAAGAAGCATAATAATCTTTCTGTAAAATTGCTTGAAATAAATGTCTTACAAAAATCAAATTTTCGAATTTGTTTCTTTGTTGATAAAAGAATAAAGTATTTTAAATTAAATTTATTAACTAATATTTTATCTAAAAAAAAGAAAAATAATAAATTATAGGCACATATGTTAGTTTTTTGGGGCTTCGTAGATGCAAGTCGGAGGTCGTGTTGAATATGAGATTAGATGTGGTTGTTCTAAACATGCGTATCTATATGCATATATTTGTTGTGGCTGCTACTAAAAGAAAGTCAAAGTTCAGCCCCCACTATGAGATCAGAGGTTGGCATTGTCATTTGAATGGTCTCTCTAAACACTCTCGAC
The DNA here is from genome assembly GCA_031772625.1 of Pinus tabuliformis. NCBI lineage: Eukaryota > Viridiplantae > Streptophyta > Pinopsida > Pinales > Pinaceae > Pinus > Pinus tabuliformis. The sequence goes on along the minus strand of CM062815.1, from coordinate 268,704,858 downwards.
TACTGACACTCCTCGGCCAATTCAACAAAGAATCTAGGTTCAATGTTATTATTATTATTATTTCTTATAAATGACTTAAATGAGGTCTATGATGAAGTTTATCATGAGTTGATATGTTATAAAGTAAATGTTAAATGTCTTATAACTAGTAATTTCACAAATTTGCAAATAAAATGCTGTAAGTCAATAGCATATGAAAAAAGAGTATATATGAAGTGATTTCTATCCATAGAAGTAGATTCTTCAAGGGAACCTTGACCTCTATTTTAGATTGAATGTTTTCTTTTATCCTTTTGAAGAAACAATTCAAACTGGACATTCCCCATTGGTTCAACTTCCAAAAACATATCATTGTAATATTTGATTACCCAAAACAATGCATTGTCATCTGTAAAGGCAACATCGAAGACATAAACAAGACCAAGGATGTCTTAACTTATTAGCATTAAATGAAAAACTGATAAGGTTTTCTCAGAAACAGTGAAGTGTAAAAAGATAAGAGAAATGGATTGAGTTACTTACTCAAAGATGCATATGGATCATGTGGCTTGTAGTTGAAGGTGAAAATTTGGGCCAAGTTGTTGAACTTTGGATGTTCAGCAACAATATTCCAGTCATTGTAATTCATCATGTAATTGAAGTTTGTGATAGGATTTTCACTCTCCAATACTCTTTGTAGTTGAGCTTGACATGCAAATGTGTTGTAATTGGGCACATGTGAGAAGTGCATTGTACAAGAGATGTATTTATATTAGTGGGTGTTTGCACACCCATAATCATCACATGTGGGGAATCTCTTCTATAATGAATTGAAAGAGCATGAGCTTTGTATCCAGTTGATTCAATTAAAAAAAAAATTAATAGGACTGTCAAAGTGAATGGGATTTACATACTTAATACAAGTCCTAGGAGAAGTGAGATTGTTGTGGTAGCCACAAGAACATGTAGGGAAAGAGGCAATAAAGTCATCTTTGTGACACAACAATTGAGTGTCCTCTTATCTAGAAACTATGAATATATACAGATCACATTCCAAGTCAATGCAACAAAACACAATTCACCACATTACACTGATTTAATAGTAACTCTAAATTCAAACTAATTTGACTTTCATTAATGATTTAATATTTCCACATTTCTTAATTACTGAGCCATAAAACAGGGGATAGTCACTATCAAGTTATGCTCAAATTATCAACTACACATAAGCTATGTTTTTCCTTTTTAAGGAATGTAGAGAAAAAATATTGTATTTTTAGTACTTACTCTCATTTGGGGCATTCGTTTGGAGTATGTTCAACATCACTGCTAAAATTCTATGAGAAAAATCATAAACTTCAACTACAAATCACATGGGAATGAAACACCAAGTTCTTTAATTTACAGTATGCACATGGTAATGGGTCACCATGTTTGACATCTTTGGAAAAATAGGGTTACACTTTTGTGATTAATAAAGACACATTGTAGATGGTTAGGGTTAATAATTCTTATCCTAGGCCAAAAGGAGTCTACAAAATCGACTTTGTGTCATAAAAAAACATGAAAAAATGATAAGCTAACACACTCTATACATGGCATCATAGTCTAAAAAAACATTTGATTCCATAATTGTTGCATATTCTGAAGTGGGATTCTACACAACGAATTCATCTTCGATGAGATTTGGAATTTCCAATACCATGAGAGAGGAGGAATTCCTAAAAAATATTCCTTCTCTTTGTTTTTTTCGAGTACCCCATATAGAGGATGGGCATTCAAACGAATGACAAGATCTTATCTAGAGTGACAATAAATCCCATAACAAAAGCTTGGTTGTAGCCATGCATTGCTATCATATTGAACACATCTCCTCTTAAGAATATATATGATCTAGCCTGCTTTGGATTCACTTGCAACATGCAAAATATTTTCAGAACTTGCACGACTATAGTCCAATGAATTACTCTGAGCATACATATTGAATGTAACAAGACTTACGGGAACATACAGACCTCATTTGTCTTTATAATAGTAATTTTCATTCATTTGGATTATATTGTAGGGATCATCAATGAAGGATGTAGACATTTCAAATGAAGGCTTAAGATCTAAAAGTAAATGTGCCTCAAGAAATGCCCAGTACATGGTGATAATATGAAATCCAAAAGTGGGGATTCACTAGGCACTGAAGTTGACGTAGAATGTTGTTCTTAACCAAGCACTGCATTAAAGTCATTGGATAAAACAATGACACAGTCTAGATAAATGTATATAGAAGTAACCTAGTTAGGGTAACTTCATATAATGGTGACCAATTTCGGATAATTGCATATAGTGGTGACTCAGTTGGTAATACCCTTAGTTTAGCAGAATCCAAGCTTGAAATATCTAGCAAGAATAGATCCCCAAATGGAAAAGTTGAGATATTTATATGGGAGCAAGAGGATGAGAATTGGGTGAACAATTTGCCAGTTTTGGAGGCAAACAAGACATGGCATGTTCTTAGTGGATGTTTAGAAATTAACACTAAAGGAAATTAGACTCGAATGGGTCATCTTTGCTAAGATTGAATTTCAAATTGTTTGGTTGGATTCTCGCTATGATTTTTTTATTATTAATCACATCCTTGATTTTTGCTCCAAATGTTGTAGTTGACATACGCTACTACCTTACGATGTTCCCTTTGCATTATTTGGTACAATTGCTAGTATTAATATTTTAGATTTATTTTAGTTTTGGATCTACTCAGCGTTGAGATGGATCAAATCTCTCAAAATTCAAATCTTTTCTCAAACATCACATTCAAAAGGAGGTTTAAATCTTGAAAGATTTCATCTCTCTTGGTAGATATAGAAAAAAATATAAACATTTCCTTGATTTTGACCTATTCATCATAATATTTTTTAACCATAAGATTTTTTTATGATATAATTGGCATTGAAATATTTTTCTCAACATCAACATTGAAATATTGTATTCACATTATCCGCATTTTTTTTTCTTATATATATATATATATATATATATATATATATATATATATATATATATATATATATATTGCAATTTTGTATGTCAAACTCTATATTAAATACCTCTCTCTCTCTATAGTATGAATGTTTTTACATTCAAATTATTTCTCTCTATACTTAATATGAAAATTGAAATAATTAATTTATGGTTGACATTGAAACATTTTTTCTATTGATATTTTTTTTTTTCTTAAATGTCTTAACTTTGGTCCACTAGTTCCTTGGCTATGATATGATTTTTTCCATCGACAATACATATATAATTTTTTCCATGATATATGATTTTTCCTGACAACACCAACAAATTTTAAAGTAATTTTAAACTACCAATTAAAACAAAATACAACACAAAAACTTAAACAACAAATAATTTGGTAAAAAATCTTCTTTATATTTTAATTTTATAAAAATAGAAGTTAAATATAAATAAATTATTAGATAAGAAAATCTCATTTTAAAGTGAAAATTTTCGTATAAATCTTTGGTTTAAATAAATTAGATATTTAACAACTCACTTCCTTTAAAAATAAATCTTTTTCACCGATTTGTAATAGATTAATAAGAATATTGATATAAAATTTTATACTTTCCAATTTTAAAGAAACTTTCAAAATATAGGAAATTGCAAATTAAATTTTTTATTTAAAAAAAATAAATATTTTTATTTTCTCCATATATTATCTCACCTTTTATCAATGCTAATTTATGTGGACGACTTTCTAATTCATTTTGATCATATAAAATCTATATGCAAAGAAACAACATAGAAATGTCTCACCTAACCAGAACATGTGGTATTGAAACTAGTGGGACCAGATCAACTTGCCCATTTTTCCATTCCCTCTGCACCTATAAATGGTTGACTAACAATAGGTTTGAAAGGGTTCCCGGTGACAAGGTTTGTTACTTGTTTTCAATTGTTTCGAGTCTGCGAAGTAGGGGAGCGCGGTTTGAATCTCCATATTGTCTTTGTACCTACCCTCAATGGAGTTCAAATGCTAGGAGGAGATTAGTTTAAAGAAAAAATCCATAGCGAGGAAATTGGTGAAGCAACAGAGATAGAGAACTGAAAAACATGATGGAAGAGATGTAAGTGTGAAGAGAAGCTGGGGAGGAGAAGGAGAAGGCCAAGTCAAAGTGTAGTTGTTACGAGAAGGATAGGTGTTGCCTGCATTAGCTCTAGGTAGACAGCCTGTACCATCACCTCTACAACTCCTGTGTCCTCGTGACTCATTGTCACATGTATTTCCCCTATTGTCTAGATGAATGCAATAGCTCCACCTAGGGTCTCTTGAAATTCTCCACCTATCCTCGCAGCGTCCATATCAATTGGAAGCACATGGTGACCACCACTCTACCCATGGTAATTCCCATGAGTGAACCCTTCCTATGTCTGCACTACCAGAACGCTAATCCACATGTCATGCCCTTTGTGTTGTTGAACAGCCGCAGTTAAGGACCAGACAAGGTCCCCCAACAACAAGTTCAAGGGCACCAACGGTCGCCCCATTAACTCAAAGTCGGATTTTGTCTCGGCCAAAGTGGTCTTAATCGCGACTAGAATTTCATTCGCTTCAATGCACAAGGTCGCGGTAAATTTGAGTGTGAAGGCCCAGAAGGGGGCCATGGAGGTCACTCAGCTGAGGAAAGAGGCTAAAAGAGGCCATCCACACAATGCTCAATGTAGCCATGTACGAAGAGCCTAAAGCGCATGCAACCAATTATTTACATACATGTATACCATACTTCAAAATCTTGAGTTGTTGCAGACCGTCGTTACTGTAACCACTTGTAACAAACTTACTATAACCATCTATGATATCTGACGGAGGGAATCTATTTAATCATCTAACACATTAAATAAACAACTCAAAAATAGTACACAACAACACATAGGGGAGTTCATTTCGTAGAGAAACCCCTTACAATGTAAAAATAATTGGTTGAATTTGTTTCTTTATTCATAAGAGAATAAATTATTTTAAATTACATTTATTATATAATATGTTATGTGACTAAAAAAAATAATAAACTATAGACACATATGCTTGTTTTGTGGGCCTTTGTAGAAGAAACTCGAGTGTCAGACTAACTATGAGGTTACACGTAACTATATGCACATATTTATTTTTTGGATCCTATTGAAATCAAGTAAGTGGTTGGCCCAAACTATGAGATCGGAGGTTGGCATTGTGGTTTGAAAGGTCTCTCTAGACACTCCCGACCACTGACACTCCTCGACGAATTCAGCTCTAGCTTCAATATTTCACTTTTTTCTTTAGCGAATGACATGACTTGTTCCGATCTTTTAAGCATTATATTTTATAAGTATAATTTATTCAAATTTTGTTTTTATTAATAAAAATAAATAAATAAATAAATTGTCTTAAATTAGTTTTATCAAATAATCTATAATATAAAAAAAACAAAATATGAAATTATAAAGAGGCCAATTGTACATATATGTTTCTTTTGTGGGCCCTACAAGAAGAAAGCTAATATTCGGACTGGCTATGAGATCAGAGGTTGGCATTTGATCTTGGATGGTGGTATGACATTTTGCCACAAATTGGCCTCGTTGTAAACACACCCAACTATGTGTACATATTTATTTTGTGGTCCCTAATAAAAACAAGTTGAAAGAACAGAAGTAGAAATTGTGTTTTGAATGGCCTCTCTGGACACTCCTGGTTGTTGACAGTCCCCGATCAGATTGGCTCTATCTACAATACTGCATGGAAGCATTCTATGTCAATATTGTTTTAAATTTTAAATTATTTATTTAGGTTACAATATATATATATATATATATATATATACACACACACACACACACACATGCACACACAAATAGTTTTATCAATTTATATTTAAATAATATGTTATGTGAAAAAAAAAAAAAAAGTTACGGACACGTATGTTTGTTTTGTGGGCCTTTGTAGAAGAAAGTCAGAGCTCGGGTTGACTATGAGGTTATAGATAATTATATGCACATATTTCTTTTATGGCTCATACTAAAAGCAATTTAGATGTCCGTCCCAACTATGAGATATGAGATCATCATTATGGTTTGAATGGTCTCTAAACACTACCAACTAGTGACACTTCTCCACCAATTCGACTCCATCTTAAATATTTATTATTTTCTGTAGAGAATGGGATAATGGGTTCACGTATTTTAAACATTTTATCTTATAAGTATAATTTATTCAAACTATGTTTTTATTGATAAAAGAAAAAATTAATTTGTTTAAATTAAGTTTATCAAATAATATAAAATGATAAATTATAAAGAAGTCAATTATAGATATATGTTTCTTTTATGGGACCTTCCATAAGAAAGTTAGTGGTTAGGTTGGCTATGAGATCAAAGTACGACATTGTGTTTTTGACGATGCTATGACATTCTGCGACCATTTGGCCTCCTTGTAAACACACCCAACTATATGTAAATATTTTTTTGTGGTCTGTATTCAAAGAAAGTGGAAAGATGGGTCCGAGTATACGGTCGAAAATCAGATTTGTCATTTGAATGGTCTCTCTAAACACTCCTAACTAATATAGAGTCCAATTTTTTTTGGACCCTATATTAGGTGGACGGACCTACCTATGGTTTTGTGCACGAGTTTCCCACATGGTTTTGGTCATGATGGTTTTCTGCCCATTGTATTTTACAGATCTCGTCAAGGAAACTATGGCTATGTTCTAATCCAGGGTTAACGAATTGAGGTTTATGGATGCTTCAACATGTATATATATGTATTGTAACATTGAAATGAATATAATGAAAAATCAATCTAGTATTCCTAGTTTTGGGATCTAGGGGAAAATATCTGTGTATATCTATTTTATGTTTTATGTTCTCGCTATTATTTATTTAATGTTCTTAGAATTCGTATGCAAGTAATTTATATACAAGTTTAAAACCTATATCATAAGTGATTGTGACTTCATTCATGTTGAATGTTGGACAAAGTATGATTTCTACAAGTTTGTTCGTCTTAATTGAATAGTTAGAAGGAGTCATAGCCAATGACTTGTTCATGATGTTATCATAAGAAAGATAACATATGAAGATAAAGATGCAAAAGGAGAGATAGTTAACATTTATAAAAAACCGCAAGCACTGATTAATTATCTTATAGATTTATGTTCAAGTGAAGTAGATTGTGTTTTGGATTTTTTTATTTTTTTATTTTTTATTTTTTTTTTTGTGTAAGTGAGTAGATTATATTATATAACAAGTATAATACAAAAAACTGCCGAAGCAGTGTGAGCAGGGATGTACAATATTCTTGGGCTGATCGCCTGCTCAGAGGAAGTGATACAAGTAAACCAAAACGTAGCACACCACGCAGGGTGGCGAGGGACAGAACAAAACATTACTAAACCTCAGGAACTACCGTAAGTAGACAGGAGAAGTAACAACAGAACAACAGACAAACACTAAAGCCGAGATAACAGAGTGAAAAGATAACAGAGAAGCAAGAACCCGAGTCGGTAAGAGAGCCAACATAATGACCTTAGAAGTGGTAATTCCCCATCTGGGCGATGGTGTCCAAGCCGATGTCCCTGACGTGGCTGTCGACCTTCGCCTGCATTTCTTCCAGGGAAGCAGGCTGAAACGCTGCAGAAGTGGCTGGCTGAGCAGCATGGTTCGCACTAGAAGTGGCTGGCTGAGCCGCAGGAGCAGTATTGATGGAGTTTTTGAGAAGCTGGATGAGCAGCATAAGCATACGGTTGTGGGTTTTGATCGCTTCATTCACCGAGGTGATTTTGCTGTCCAGGGAGCTATTGTAGTCTGTAATCTTGGCCATCTGTTCTGTAGTGAGATTAACCTGTGTAGTGAGATTAACCTCTGTGACGGATTCCAGCGCCTTTGCAATTAAGGTTTTCGTGCGCCAGCTCTCCGCCTGGGTTCGCACAAATTGTGTGGCCCTCTTCGCGGGAGTACCGGGGTCTGTTAACCAGTTGACCTCAGCAGCAATTTCCATGTCCGAACGACCACCCTCCTCAAGCTTCGCCTGAGCCTCTAATTCTGTAATTTTGCGCTTGATTCTGGTCGCGGTCCTGATTTCGTAGCCACCTCTGGCTGCCTGAAGTTCCCTATTAGCTGCCTTGCAGCGACTACCTCTCGCTTCCATGGTAAACCTCTTGTGACTTGCCCGAATTAAACCAGACTTGTAAGCGGACCCGCTCTCAACACGAACTCTAAGAACAATGAGGAGAACAGGGCAATTGCCCATGTTTTTATAATGAAAGCAATGATGTTTCCTCAGGAGATTGGAGTAAATGCCTCTGATAGTGGTGGTACCTTGCTGATGGGTAAGCTGAAGAATCGCACAAGCGAGCCTGTCACTGGAAGAATTGGAGCTCATGATGTAACTACCAGGCTGACGAGCCGGGCGCCAAGTGTATGGTGAAAGCCTTCTTAAGGGATGGTGGCGCGTGAAGGGAGATATGCCCCGTATGCTGGCATGCTTGATGTTGTTCCTTCGGGCCTTGTTCCGCCTCCTTCCACTCAGAATTGCCATTAATGGTAATGAAACCTCTCCATACGGATCCTCTCCATGCGTGCTGAAAGGACGGTGTCTGATGTATTGGATCTCGTCGCTTAATTCATTATGATCGCCTATCTGCAAGAGCCGCTGCCGCCAGGAGCTCCACCTCCCCCTATGTCCAATCAACCCATTGAGGGCTTTGGGTTGATAATCCTTGCCGATCTCCTCGTGATTCCGAGACTGTGGCCAGGTGCCGTCCTCGATTAAGGTTGGGTGACCTGGATTAGATCCTTCGCTGCCAGTTGTATGCATGCTTCCTTTATGATTGGGTCGTCAAACTCCCGCCAGCACCTGTCCATGGCAATGTTGGGGTTGTCTGCTCCACAGTTTGCCAGATGGTCAGCAAGACCATTCGCCTTTCTTCTGGTTGTTTGAAAGATTAGACCTTTCATCCCCATAACGAGCTCAGCTATGTTTTCCGTAGCTTTGGCAAGCCTCCAATGCTTGGTTTCTTTGCTTATGGTCGTACCTGTCTGTAGGCGTTTAGCCGCCAGTGTTTTGGATTTATTTTCAGGTTCAGGTAAGTTTTATTATATAAAATCGAATTTTAATATTTTCCTTTTTAGTTTTTATGTGTTTATACTAATTTACTTATTTATTTATTTTGTGTTTCAAGATTAGGTACAACACTAACATGTTTCTTACAAAAATGAAGAAACTGCATTGCAATTGAAAAAGACCCAATACAATGCAATTTTGTTCAACAAATAATTGATGCTCTTCATATTAAAAAAATTGTTTTTTTTTTGAAGTTTTTTTCATTAATATTTTCCCATAAAAATAGTTTATTTGACATGTAATTTTTGACAAAAAAAGGGAAAAAAAAGGAAATAATGTGCATTCAAATATTAATTAACATTACATAAACATATAGAAAATACATACTTCGAATATTCACCATTTTTTTTTTAATTATACAAAAAAATTAAGATTTTCTTGAAAAAAAATTCAAAAGAAAAATAAAAAACACAAATACATAAATACACTAAAAATAATACATTAAATACACTTAAAAATACAAATGTATAAGAAAATTTAATATCCATGGATTCTGTAACAGTGTTCTATACCGTTGAATGCAAATGCCCTCCATCTCTGCAGCATGGTACATATTTCTGGAACTTCTGCAGCATGGTACATATTTCTGGAACTTTGAAGACAGTGAAAAGTGGTGGGAATTTGGAAAAAAAAAAAAGAAATTTTGTAGTATATATGGTCGAATATATATTTTTTTTTACTATGAAAAGAGATTCAGCACCATACCAAATCTTGAAGTTTGAGAATTGTAGTTTAGATTTACAAAAATCCCTACTAAAATTGATCAAAATCTTATCAAAATTTCTATAATTTTCTAATTAAACTTAAACCATCTCTGGTTTCTAAAATAAAAATCAATCAAATTACTACTAATTTCAGGTGCTACTGTGAGCTATGGGACGTGAGGTTGTCGTGCACGGATTACAGGTAGACAAAGAAGTCACGTGGAAAACAGATTTTCCACATCATAAACGCTGTTGCAGTTTACCTCCGCACGTAGTTTTCATCGGGCTCTGTTCGATTTTTAATGGAAAGTGCGCAGCCCTTCCTCTGCTTATCTCATTTCACCACTTTTGTTTTTTGTAATCAGTGGCCAAGAATCCGTTCCTGCATGTATCTGATTTTTTTCACCGACTAATGTCTGGAAACCCGACAACTACAGCTGCTTTCCAGCACCATTCCACGCTTGGAATCTGTAATTCGATTATTATTCGAATTGCCGTACGTACCAACTATCATTCAAGTCAAATTAAAGTTTTCTTTTCCATTCGACGTGGATTTCAGGGTTGAGGACATCGTGGTGCAGAAGCATTTGGGCACTCTCTTGATTTAAAAATGGAATAGGATGTACCATCCCTGAAAGTTGATAAAGGATGATAAGACTTTACCTTGTTTTGATGTGTAGTTAATTTTACCTTCCCATGTTCGCATTTATACGATGTTATCACATACGTACCATCTCAGAAAGTAGATCAACGATGATAAGAATTTACTGTGTAGTTAATTTTTCCTTTCCCATGTTTCCATTTATACGATGTTATCAGATATTTTTAATATTTAATTATATATGTTTTTTCGCCGGATTTAATCGGTAAGAATTTTTCTCAAAATGTTACTTCTTCATAAATCAAATTTTTGGTTGACACCTTCAAACCACTTATGAGGAATCTTAGGCTTTAAGAGTTAGCTGTGTATCGGGAAATAAACTGGTGTCCGTGTAGGACTGAATAGCTTCTTATCTGCTTGCCGGTCTGTCCTATCTCTGTGGGTTGCCACGGAACTGCCTTTCTATCAATTTTTTTTTTTGTTGTTTGTTGTTTTTTTTAATAATCTAGAATTAAATGAAATAAATAATTTTACAGTTAAAATTTTAAATTTTAAATATTTTCATATTTTTGTTTTTAATTAATTAAAGAATAATTATTATTTTTTTATATAAAAAAGAAATTGTTTCCTAATTTATAAAAAAAAAAAAAATTAAAAACCATGAAGTACCTATTTTAAAGAAAATTTTGATTTACTTTCTTAGTAGTTGGTACTTTAAAATATGAAAATTAATGTAAAAAATACTTTGAAATGTTGCTTTAGATAAGAGGACATTAATTTTGACGAAAATCTTAATTTACTTTATAATATTTAGTACCATGAAACATAAAAATTAATGTCAAAAATATTTTGAAGTGTTACTTTATACAAGTAGACATATTGGATACATGAATAAAAAACTCTTTGCATGTTCTTCTTTAAAACAAAAATGAGAAATATTAATTGACAGTTTACACATTATCTAAAAGATTTTAGAAATCATTATGTTCATCATCCTTTTGGTGGAGGCCAGATAGAGAAAGAAGAAATGATTAGAATGATTGAGTATTTATATGAATTTTATGAGATAGACATTAAGAATTGGATTCTATTAAATAAAGAATTGGAGAAATCTATTTGCAAGATAAATCCTTAGATATTAAAAGCTATTTATAAGAAAATAAAATTTTATTAACGTAAAACCTAATGTTCACATTACACACAACAACATTTTTTTTTTTAAATATTTACATCTCCAAAACATTTAGTTCAAAGAAAAATGTCCATACTTTATATTAAAAACAAATAACCTAAAATAAAATAACATCATAATATATTATCTTAAATACACTTAATTCAAAAATAAATTACTAAAAATAAAATTATATAATATAGATTAATAACCTAACTAAAAATGAGTACGGAAAATTAATAGATATTTAAGATATAAGAAAACGAAACTTGTAAAATATATTTTTATACCTCAAAATTATATAACTCAAAAAAAATTATAAATTTATAAATATATAAATTTTATTAATACTATTTATATGCCTAGATAACTCTAAAAAAAATTATAAATTTAAAAATATATGAAATTTTATTAATACTATTTATATGCTTTTCCATAATTTTATTAATTATTTTATATTTATTTTAGTAATAAAGTAATTACTTACAATTTTTTTGTAAGCTAGAGTAGGGCCTTTCATTTTCTATTAACTCGGGTTGAAATATGTACATGCATTTGATGACCTCAACCCACCTTGAAGGGAAACCGGGTCTGTTGGCCATCTTAAGTTTTTATATGCCATCCAAAAACAAAAAACAATAAGTCTACTTGTCCATGCCAAATGTACTAAACAGCCAAAGAAACTAATCTTATTTCCTATCAACATAAAGATCTATGACCAAAAAGGGAGAGCTTTCTCTCAGTAATCTAGCAAAGAAAACCTTAAGCATAGCTAGAGGACTCAGTCTACCATGTTTCTAGGCATATTTTCTTCTTCCTTCGTCTCAAGAACTATCTTCTCAAATTTGGAATGCCTTAGGCCATCTCTTCCATCTCCATAGCCACCTGCTCCATTGCTTTAGCCAGCAATCTCTTCATCACCCAAAAAACATGGAGGGCCTGCTTATATAAAGACAAGCAACCTCTGGTGTTTCCTGGGTCCGGAAGTAAGTATTCCCAATCCTCCATTTCGGGGTCCAACTCCTCCTGCATGGCCGCTGTCTCTAATTCCTGAATTATCCTTCGAATGTCAACATTTGTTTCTTCACTGTATGTTCTTTCCGCCTCCTGCACCTTATTCTTCAACGTTTTCCTGCCACGACGCTTTCCAACCGGTGATGGGGAGCTCTGTTCCTGACTACCAGCTTGGCCACCTCTCTCTCTGCCCCTGCACCCCCTTCGCCGACCTGGATGACCGGCTTTATTTTCATCCATTGCCTTGCTTCCCTGACCTGCTGTGACAGAGGAAGTTCCATAGAATCCTTCACCTCCATGCCCCTTGGTTTTCTTCCCCAGGTACATTGCCTCTCCCAGTTGCTTGTCCTCTGGAAGCTTAATCTTCCCCATTCCACCTTTCCTCGTCTGAATGTGATAACCCTGTTCTGGAGTTTTCTCCTCCTCCCATTCCGTCTTCCTTTCCTCTCTCGAGTGCTTCTACTCATTAACCTCTCAGGGATTTTCCATACTCCTATCCTGCCCAGCCCAACACCCTTCCCTGCTTGAATCAATTCCTGCCTTTCTCATGCTTCCCTTTGCTATCTTTCGCTTGATTTTACAGTGAATGTGTGGTTGGTTCTTCTTCTTTCGCCTACCTTCGACAGACCTTAAACCTCCGCCCGTTTCCTTACTCCTATCAGTGCAATCACAAAGAACATTGGCTGGTTTCTCTCCTACACACCTCTTTTCATGCCTGATTTCCTGAGCCTGCTGCCCACCTCTCCCCTTCTACACCTCCTCCCTCTGCCACATGCATTCTCCATGTTCACCCTCTCCTCCCTTTCTTAACCCTGCGCCAACTAACCTACGTCCCATCGTTAGGGCACCACCTCTCTCCCTACCTCTTTCTTTCATTGCTCGGGCACCACTGCTCCTCGAAATTATACCCTAAGCTATTATGTTTATGCAAGTTGGCATGTACTACCACCTTCCTGCCTTCGTAATAATCTCCCACGCCACCACCTTTTTCACCTCGATCGGGGACCATCAGTATTCCTTTTCATAGAGCTATGGTTTCATCATTATCCTGAGTAATTATTGAGTTGAGAATCTCCAATCGAGGTTTATTCATAAGGGTTGGCCATATACTGTCTACCTTCCCATCCTTCTCATTAAATCCCTAATTTGCGAGGAAATCTGTTGCTTTGTTTTTGTCTCTCCTAACATGCTTAATAATTTTATAATCAATGTGTTTCAATATATCTGTCAGGTCCTGAATTAACAATGTAGTTCTCCAAATTTTTGCTACATGTTCCCAATCCTTCCCATTGTTCAGATTCCTTAGCATTTCTACTACTATCTGCAAGTCTCATTCGATTTCCAGGTTTGTATATCTGTTTCTTATTGCTATTCTAATGCCCTGGTAGACTACAATCAATTCTGCTTCATTATTGGTCAGTATGCCTTCACGGTCAGCATAAACCCATCTAATGCATCTTTCATTATCTCTAAAGATACCTCCAAATCCTGCTGGCCCTAGGTTCCCTTTTAAAAACCCCATCAAAATTTAATTTTATGAAGTTTTCACAGGGGTAATTGAACTTTACTGGACTCTGGTTTTGGAATCCCTGGTTTCTTTTCTTTTGGGATACACCATGTTATGATCCAGATTTAGGCTAGCTAAGATTCGACTTTCCTCTCAGGTCAATTTCCAATCTTCTTCTTCCTAGGTCTCCATTAGAACTATTTCCCTTATCATTTTTTGCATTCTCTTCCAAATCATCCCTAGAGGACTATCTTTATCCTGAAAGATTCTTTGATTTGTCTCCTTCCATATAAGTCATATATTGAATCCCATCACTAGACTTCAGGCTCTCCTTACTACCGAGCTTGAGAATTGGCCTTTTCCACATTGGAAGATGGTTTGTTTGATGTCAAGGGGGTCCCTATTTGACTTTCCAAAAAGGTTCTAGACTTCTTCCCATTGATGGTGGGCAAAGGGACATGAGTTTAGAAGGTGTTCTTGCGTTTCATTTTCTTCTTTGCATAGGCTGCATCTAGGAGGTCCTCGAAATCCCCGCTTCTGTATCTACTCCCACGTCAGGATTCTTCCTTTTCCTACTAACCACGTGAACAGAGTTACCTTCGGCCACCACTTGTTCCTCCATATTTGCTTCCAATCTAGAGCTTCCTCTTCTCGTTCCTGTCGGGTGGTTAGATAGTAGGCTTCTTTCACTGTGAAGGTTCCCTTTGTGGATCTTCCCCATCTAAGTATATCTGGTCCCGTTCTAATTTTGATTCTTCTTGATTCCATTTCTTTTACTAGTATCTCTTTCTGCTCATGATCTATGTTTCTGTCCCATTCTTCTGGTTTCCTCCAAATTCGCCAAGTCTCATCTTGCCCCTCTTCTTTCCAATATTCCTTGACGTACTTTAATCCCTCCGTTACAGCCTTCTGATATGTATTCTGTAGGGCTTGTATCCCTACCATTCTTTCCCTTTGCTGCCAGGCATCCTCCCAAAATTTGGCTATGCTTCCGTTCCTAATTTCCCAGAAGGTGTGTTTGCCTATGATATCTCTGTTCTGACTGGCCAGGTCCCATATTGTGGATCCCTTTGGGACTTCCTCCAGTCTGAGAATACCTTCTGTAGTTGTGGGCATATTATATTTTTGGGTCCATATCCTTTTCCATAAATCATTACCACCCCTCATCCACCTCCACCACAGCTTCGCCCCTAGAACTTTGTTCAAGATGCCCGGGTCCCTGAGACCTAGTCCCCCTTCTCCTTTTTGTTTTAACAGACCTTCCCATGATACAAGGGCCCATTTCCTTTGTTGTTTAGGCCCTCCCCAGATAAATTTTCTAAAAAATTCCTTCATTTTTATACATACTCCTTTGGGAACCACCATCGCTGAGAGAGGATAAATGGGAATTGCCTGAAGAATTGATTCAAGAGCACCAGTCTGCCCGCTATGTTCGGCGATTGGAAGGACCAGTTTGTGAGTCTATTCTTGAGTTTTTCCACCGTTTGCTACCAGTTTACTATCCTTAGAGGGTTTAAAGCTAATTGATTCCCCAGGTATTTTGTAGGTAATTCCCCAGATCGAAAGCCCAAAGTTCTGGTCAGGTGGGCTTTAATCGATTTAGGGGTGTTAAAGAGAAATGTACAGGATTTATCCTTGTTGATTTCCATGCCCAAAGCCTCCATAAAGAGATCCGGAATCCTCTTTACCCTCTTAACTTCTCTTAGTGAGACAATACAAATGAGCATGATGTCGTTGACGAATTGCTGATGAGTGATGGGTAAGTTGTTTCCCCATAGCCTCACTCCTTCGATTTTCCCCTCCCTCAGTCATTTCTTAAAGTATCTTCCTAACCCTTCCGCCACAATGATAAACAAGAAAGGGGATAAGGGATTGCCCTGTCTCAGTCATCTTATGGCATTGAAGGTCGAAGTTGGTGTCCCGTTCAAAAGGATAGAGAAGTTTTTCGTTGATATCATGCTGTAAATCTAGTCAACCCATTTGTTACTAAAGCCAAAAGCCATAACAATTGTCTTGAGGTAATTCCAATTTACACGATCATAAGCTTTTGAGAGGTCCATTTTTATCATCATTCCCCTTTCCTTTTTTTGTTTCAAAGAATGAATCACTTCCTGAGATACCACCAAACCATCTAGGATTTGTCTCCTTTCCACAAACCCAGATTGTTTTGGGGAGATTATATTATAGAGAATTGGTTTCAATCTCTTAGCCATTAAAGTAGCAATAATTTTATAAATTACATTACAAAGGGCTATTGGATGGAAACCTTGGGCATTTTCTGAGTTAGCAGATTTAGGAATAAGAGTTAAAAGAGTTGAGTTAAGACCCGGCCATACCTTCTGGTGCCTGCATGATTCCTCTACCACCTCCAGGATGTCTTGTCCAAGGAAGTGCCAACCTGCTTGGTAAAATTCTGTTGTAAACCCATCTGGTCTTGGGGCTTTGTTTTTTTTCATTCCTTTCACTATATCCTCCACTTCTTCCAGTGTTACTGCCCTCATCAGGGCCATGTTTTGGTCTCTTGTTATCATTTTTGGGATTTCATTGCAGACCCTTTCTATAGCTTCTTCTCTGTCATCTTGGGGTTCGGTCAGAATGTCTTTGTAATATCCAACTAGCACCTGTTCCATTTCCTCATGTTGTGTTATACGTTGCCCTTCTTCGTTTTTGATTGAGAAAATTCTATTCCTTTGTCTGTGTTGAATCATGGCTTGGTGGAAGAACTTTGTGTTCTTTTCTCCTTCACGAAGCCAATTTATACGAGACTTTTGTTTCCATAATATTTCTTCTTGTTTTCTCCGTTCCTCTAGTTGGCTAATTATTGTTCCCTCTTCTTAGATTCTTTCTTTGCTTCGGCCTTCTGATATAATTTTTTGTTGTAGCTCTGCCATTTTTTGCTCTAGTCACTGCTTTTCCACAAATATATTCCCAAACTCCTCTTTGTTCCATTTTTTTTATTTTTCATCTAAGTTCTTTGAGCTTTAACTAGAAGGTCTGCATCTTGCTTCATCCTCTTTGTTGGCTCTGAGTCCACCATTCCTCTACCTTTGGCATGAACTACTGATTTTTGAGCCAGAACGCTTCAAACCTGAAGGGGCATTTTTTGGGCTCGATTTGATGTGAATTTCCAATCTGATGGGCCAGTGATCTAAGACCATGGTGGGAAGGATCATTGTTTCTACAAATACATCTCTCTTTATGATCTGCTTCGATATTAAGAACCTATCCAATCTCGATGCTATTTGATTTTTGCCCCCTCTTCTATTGTTCCATGTATGGATCCCGTTTATTGTGGGAATATCTACCAATCTTTGCTCCGTTATCATTTCACCAAAAGCCTCCATGTCTTGATCTAGTCTTTTTGATCCTCCTCTCTTCTCTCCTATTGTTTTAATCATATTAAAGTCCCCCCCTGCAATCCAAGAGATCTCTAGGAAGATCCTTCAAATTGTTTTCATGTTTTGAAGCAAATTTTTGCGCTCACTTGATAAATGCGGGCCATAGATGCATGTAAGGAGTATCCATTCTAATGATCATATCATTATAAAATTTCCTGAGAGGATTCTAGGGAGGCTAACCTAGTTTTTAAAGTGCACCTCCTTAGGATTCCAAAGGACTGCCAGCCCTTCTGCTGTGCTTGCCGCATCCTAACCCATTATCTCATAATGAATATTGTGTCTCCTTATTATTTCTTCCAACTTCTGGGAGTTGATCTTGGTTTCTTGAATTATCATTATACTGGGTTTATCTTTCTTCAACCTATTGCTCAAATACCTCTGTTTTCTTTTACTATTAAGGCCTATGATATTCCAGCTTGTAATTATCATTTAAAAATTTTAGATGGTTGTTGAAATACCTATAAAAGAGGTATAACTCTTCCTGAGTTTACCAGCATCTCCCCTACCACTTGAATGGTTTCGCTCATTGGCCGTCTACCTCTTTTCCTACCTCCTTTGCCAGTACTGCCCATTCCAATGCTCTGAGCTCCTTGCGCTCCTATTTGTTCCGGTTGACTTGCCAAAGGGGCTCCTTTCTTTTCCTTATATTTTTGGAACATCTCTTTATATAACTTCTTTTTATCTTCAGGTATAAACCTCTCTTCCAGGTTCTTCCATTCCTCTAATAATCTTGTCATTATTCATTGCTCATCACTTCCATTGTCCTTTTGGGGGTCGACCTCCATCTGAGATTGCTCAATGGGCATGTCCATGTTCTCCTCTGTTCCTTCTTGTTCAGTGTTTCTCTGGTTTGAGTCTAGATCCATTATTTGTTTTAATAGTTCCATGGGTTCTTCTTCACTTTCTGTCTTTTCCATCTCCCCTTCTTCTTCCTGAAGGACTTTGAACTTATTTTGGCTTTCTACTGGCGCTGTTTTGACAGATTGTTGCATTCTGGCTGGCCCTTTTCCAGGTCTTCTTCTTATAGGTATTTCCTTAAAACCCTCTTCCGTTCCTTCAGTTGCCTCTGTCCCCCTCTTCTCTTCTTCTTTTTTCTTTGATGATTCCTCTGCAGCATTTAAGGGGCATTGTTTGAAGAGGTGGCCATATTCATGGCATCTTCTACAGCGGAAGGGGATGTGTTCATAATCCACTGGTTGCTGCCAAACTTCGTCATGGTATTCTAGCTCTATGTACTCTGGTAGTGGTTCTGTTATATTCATGTATACACATATCCTTGCATAGGATGTGTATCTGCTACTTTTGTATTACCTATTCCATCAAGGATCTCAAGGTCCTAAAACTCTATTGGTAGGCCGAACAGTCTTATCCAAACAGGTGTTGCTAGCATTTTTTTCTGGTTTGGATTGTAGCAATCCTCCCAATGCTGCATGAATAAACTAGCGTTATTCATGAAGTATGGTCCTCCCTCGAATATTCTTTCCTAGTCTTCTAGATTTGAGAATATGACTGTAAAAATACCTTTTTCCCCTAGTTTCAAATCTATATGCCCCTTTGGTTTCCATCTTTGCTGTATCCATTTCGATAGGTCCTTTTCAGATGGCCAAAACCCTACGAACTTACATATTAAAGCATGGTCTCTCATATAGCTTCCATATTCTTCAATTTTGTTATTCAGGATTACTAACCTGGGTTTTTTCAGAGCTCTAGGAAGACATCTGCCACCGAGTCCTGCTTGCCATCGGGTTCCCATTACTGGTGGTTCTTTGCTGTTACCCCTTGGGCAACCTTGCCTTCCATTTCCGCTTGATTCCCCCACTGTGACACTTTTGTAGGACGGGATCTCTCCCCTCCCTAGTTCCCCTGCCATGGCGCCTTCAGCTCCTTCCTATTTTTGGGACCTACCTTCCACTCCTCTTAACCGTCGTTGATCTGGCTACTCACAGGAGGATCGCCCCCTTCCTTGGTCTCCGGTGTCACTCCCAGAATAATTATTTTCATTTTGTCCTTTTAATAGTGTATTTAATTCATCGATCATTTTCAAACTTCTAAACATTATTTTGAAAAAAGTTAGTATACACATCTATTCTTTATCCCACTTTTCATATAATATTACAAGACTAACTTAACGTTTTTTCAAATAACCTACAAACCCACTCTCTTCATAATATTATATGAAAACTAATTTCCAATTTAATTTCCTACCCGATCGCTATTGATAATTCCGAAATTTCATATTTAAAAGGGAAAACTTTATTATAATAATTTGTTTTTGGATAAATAAATGATAAAATAGAAACAAATACTATAATTTGAAGTTTTTTTTTCTTCGCTACACTAAAACCTACCCCGCTGTGACTAAGCGATTTTTCATGTCTCTCAGCAGCTACACTAAAACTTACCCCGCCGTCACTGTTCGATTTTGATGACATAGAAATGGCTTGCGTGAAAACTGAAGAGGGCGCTTGATGGAATTGACGTAATGATCAATGAAAAATTTGAGGTTAAGGTTGGTGGAGTGGTTCCCAGTGAAGAAACAAAGGCCACCATTCCTTCTTTACACGTCGCTTAGACATGCCACGACCTCATGTGGGCCATGATGGAACCATAAGCGGTACCTCATGAATTCCTTTGTCTAAATTCCTCTATAAATACCTCTGGATCCCTTGGCTTGTTGCACCATTCACAGAGCAACATTGCCTCGATTCCTCCTCTGTCTCGTTACCCACACTATTTGGGTTCTGTTAGACTTTTCACAGAGAAAAAATGAGGAGCTACCTGCTTTTAGTAGTTGGCATTCTAGGTTCTTGGTCCTCTTCTCCACTCTTTCTAAGTTTTAACCAAATTTCCATATGCTGGATTTTAGGTTTCTGGTTTAATTTAAGCCGAATTGATGGGTGAAAATGGGAACACTCCTTCATGTTTTATGTAACATGAAACACAACAGCCTTGTTACTGCATGGAGCACCAATGTAAGATTTGTCACTTTTATTACGAGTATCTGCCTTATAATTTCGGCAAACAAGTGTATGTTGAATAATAGTTTGATGTTGTAAATGTTTTGATGCACGGTCACATTTAGGAGAGTAGTAAGAAACAGATCGACAGAGCGTTTCTCAAGCTTCCCATATGTGATAGCCCTGCTAAATTCTCTACTCTACACATGGTATGGTTCACCTCTGATCAGTCATGGTCTGCATAACATCTTGGTGTTGACCATCAATGGGGTCAGAATTGTGCTAGAGTTTATATTCGTTTGCATCTTTCTGAAATACGTTATACCCACAGCCAAGGTAGGTTTCAATACTCCTAGTTTGTTATTATCTGTCCCTTAATAATAATATGCACCAGATGTTTAGACTTTCTGCTATGGACTTTAAAAAGTGGCTAGTATATATCATATTAAACTAGTCTCTATATGTCTTTGTTGCATTAACAAAACATTTATCTGTGACTGTACTTTTACAACGTATAAGGACATGTTATCTATTTTTTTTGACAAATTTCCCTATGTTGATATTTTTGGATAGATCTCCACTATCTACATACATGAATACATGGTAGACATGTATCTACAGTATGTGTTTATTGTTTCATAATAAAAATACTCGTTTCCCATGAGCTGGATGTTAGATTAGTAATTAGTTTTCTTTTGTGTTTTGTTGGATGAATGAATTCAAGCATGTCTATATTAAGATGGAAATGACAACAATGGATAATTGATTCTTTGTTGGTGTGCAGAAAAAAATGCTGAGAACAATGGTGGGTGTGACGTTGGTGTTTGCATGCATCTCAACAGTTTCTCTGGTTGCTCTTAGGGTTCAGAAGGATAAGAAAAAGCTGGTGGGGATTTCGAGGATGGTTGTCATTGTGGCCATGTATGCTTCTCCGCTTTCCTATGTTGTAAGTATCTAACTCCATCCGATGCCCTTTTGTCACTTATCTGCATCAAAACATTCTCTAATAACATTCTACTTCGACATTAAATTGGAAATAGAAGTACCTCCTTGGTTAGATTTTCAAGGGTCAATTAGAGTCTGTTTAACCTCACCTACCAAGCTCTAATGATTTATAGGGAGATGAACCAACAAAGCATCCTAATAATTGTTTCCAAAATTTTCATTTCTTGATAATGTCCATGGAACAAAATTCTCCAATGGCCATCATCATTAAAATTGTGGAGTGCCAAAACCGAGATTGAAGTTGCCATGGTTGGCATTTGTAGAGAGTGATGCTTCGCACTGGAGAAACTATGGCATATAAACTAGAGAATTAGGTCGCAATTGAAGTAAATGTGACTAGAATGAGAGTTCTAGAGATATTTAATGACCATGATGTGTGGTGGAAAGTGGTATCCCCTCATACCAAACCTAACATTTGACCTGGTCTATGGGGCTGTGTTGCCACATCCCTGATCGCATGCCTACGTGAGACAACGATGACCCACCCCTAACACTTTCTCCCACATACACTTCATCCAACATATTTATATAATATAATTATAAAAATTAAAATAATTAAATAAAAAAAATATCATGTTGGATTGGCATTATAAAACGAGAATTATTTTTTTATATTATAATTTTTTTATATTGCAAATTTTATACTTCTACTTTAAGGTAAAATATATATATATATATATATATATATATATATCTGTGTGTGTGTGTGTGTGTAAAAATAATAATAAAAGATAAATATAAATACTTTTGATATATTATGTGATTAATTTGAAAGACATCTATCTACATTATGGATCACGAAAGTCTTATATCTAACATATAAATACTTATCATGAATGAAATTTTTGTATCTTGTAAAATGAATTTGTCAAACAATAATAGATAATAATTCTTAAAAATAAGAAAACAAAATTTTTATTAATAATTCAAAAATATAAAAAATATTTATTTTAATTTTAAAATTTAATATAATTAATAAATAGAAGTTAAAATTCTTATTTTACCAAATTGTCACACAAAGAGACCATTCAAAATTATAAGAATAAGAGACTCTTTATATATATATATATATATATATATATATATATATATATATATATATATATATATATATATATATATATATATATATATATATATATATATATATATATATATATATATATATACATATACATATACATATACATATACATATACATATACAGAGGCTAAAATATAAGCCTTTTTAGTCATGGAGATAAACTGACAAAACAGGAGAATTAGAAACTAGGGACATAGCAGGAGACTAGATCGATGGGTCTGAATGAGTAGTTGTGACCTAAATGGGATCCTTGTTGTCACCTAGTGCACCACCAACTAGGTGAGTGATGCCAAGGTGTTGCTCAATGCGCTCTAGTCATCGATTTAGGTCCTTCATGTGTCATTGAAAGTGTTCTATGAAGTGGAGAGAATTTGTTGTATTCTCATATTGGTTCAGGATAGCCTTTCCTAAGAGAAATTTCATATGACAATATAGATCCACTGTGTATGTACATGTACTAGTTAAAGAACCTATGTGTATGCCTGATGTCTAGAACTCAATCAGGTAGCTCATCTAGAACCTCGATATCTAAGAGATGTTTCCTTTGGGAGGTATCCTCTCTCTTGACATACGTGAGCTCATCCTGAATAGGGCCTAGAGTAATTTCTTTGAACCACATAAGAATTTCCTCCAATTAGTGATGAATGCATGTACTACCTCATGTGTCTCATTCTTGGTAATATGATGCCCCCTTGTAGACACGAGCGCGTTGACAAGGCATGAGGGGGGAATAAGAAAGGTGAAATGGCCAAAAAACTTAAATATGGACATTAGGTGGCAAACAAAAACTCATGTGTGGAAAATTTAGGTGAGTAGGAGGGAGCACCAAATCTAGCCCAAATAGAAGAGTGAGGAAACAACTGACAAGGGATATGGGAGGGGAGCCTGTGAGGAAAAGTTCCTAGTGGGGGATATGCTGTGAGAGAAGGAAAGCCATGAGGGGGAGAGGAAGTGCACATATAATTAACTAGGGCGACAAGACTATGTGGCCATAGAGGCTAGAAATCCAAGCAATAAGTCTAATATGAATAGAAAACTAAAAAAGAAACCAAAAGGGAAGAGGTATAACCATGCACAAGAGAAAGGCTCCCTGACATGTGCAAAGTCATTCCAAGGTTGCTTTGTCCAACATCGAGAGAAACCATAACCATTTAGGAAATGAGTTATGAGCTTGAAAAAAGGGGAGCACCCAACAAGCTTGCAGGGAAAGAGTTACAACTTTATGGAGAAAAGTTTTCGAGTGAATGGAAAATAATTTTCTTCATAATTTGTGTTCAAATGAGGAATCGAAGGGCCTCGTTCATTGGATTTTTGGGGATAGACCAAAGCCTTTTGATCCTCGCCTAGCAAGCTCTCATGATTTACAAGGAGATGAACCAAAAGAACATCCCAATAATTGCTTCCTGGTAATTCCCATGGAATATAATTCTCCAAAACTTGACGTAATTAATACTATGGAGTGATAGAACCCAGATTAAAGCTGACATGCTTGGAATTTGTAGAGAGTGATGATTCATACAAGAGAAATTCTAACATAAAAGCTAGATAATTAGGTTGCAGTCAAGGAAGATGTGACCAGTGACAGTTGCAAATGTATTTAATAGCCATGGTGTGTGTTTCCAAAGTGGTTTTGTCATGTACTAAACGAAACCTTTGATATCCACTATGGACGCATGTTGCCACATCCCCCAATCACATAACCAAGTGGGATAGTGGTAGCACTCCACATTTTTCTCAAATAACACTCACGTGATATTTATATAAGATAATTGTAAAAATTAAAACAATTAAATAAAAAATTGGATAACAATATGAGTTAACGTTATAAAATAATAATTATTTCTTATATTATTTTTATTTTAATTAGTCAAAATTTGTATAACTTTTGAAAAAAAAAATATTATGTCATTGCTTAGGCAATGACATCTATGACCGGTTAGAAGCTATTAGTTAGTCCATACTAGCACAAATCTTCAAATCTCCATAGTTAACATTAGGTTTTTGGCTGAAATTTTGGTGTGCAATCAGCGTGCCACCACATCCCTGTCTCAAGAATTCGACAGTCAACGTCATCCTGCCATGCACAGTAGATTGGATTTGACAGTGTAGGTATAGGGAAGGGCCAATCTTCGTATAGCTCGGAGTTAGTTTATTTGAGCTCTGGTGGTGTTGATTTCATTTCAGTAGTGTTGGTGGAGAATTTATTATTATGGATCGTCAAGAAGAGGATTTAGCTATTTTTGTTGTTCAAAGTGGTTGTTTTATTTTTTCTTGGTGTTGTGGCACTCATTGAGGCTAGATTTGTTGTTTCTTACTTTATTTCTCGTTTTCAAAATTTTCATGTTATCAGCTGAATTTTTTTTACTTCGGTTATGCGAGAAGTAAGATTTTTGTGCGAAATGTTGAAATTGTTTGGCTATGTGGAAGGACATAGGTTTGCGAACTTCCTTGATGACGATTTGATAGGTGAATGTATGAGCATTATTTTCTAGTTTAATGGTCATTGTGCATAATTTGGAGTTCTAATGGTTCATTGTTTTGTATAACTTGTAGGTGAGGCTTTATAATTTAGAGCATAAGACTTGTTTGGGTAAGCGGATTACTGGATTCTAGTGGCAGAAACCTAGTGAGTTTTTGAGTTCCTTTTGTCAGAAAAGTTGGTTCTAGAGGTTTGAAGTGTTAAATACATTTTCGGCTCAATTTTCGATGGTTTGGATGCAATATTGTAGGAATAAACCAGTATTGACTAACTAATGCTAGGTCACAAGTTGGCCCATATTTGCATTTGAAGAAGTCGTGTGGCCAAGGTGCCAAAGCTGATTCCATATGCTCTAGTTCTAAATTGTCTGTCAACCCTAATTCCATGATTTTTTGTAGTGATTATGGTGAAGATTTCCTAGAATTTACTCTGAAACATGCGAAGTCGAGAGTATATGGATATTTGCATTTTCAAAAGGCTCGTGAGTAGGGTGGTGGCTCCAACTACACATTGTGTTGTTTTAGATAGGTGGGGGGGCTTGGATTTCTATTGGCATAAAAAAATAGCTTGAGAAGAAGATAAGTCCAACCACAGTTGGGCGTGATGATTTGCGATGTCAGAAGTTGATGCATGTTTGCGTTTTAGCAGACCCGTGTATGCGATTTTTTTATATTCATTTTACATTCTAGAGTCATGTATGCTTGTTTTTATAGGGGCATCTATCTCCATTTCACATCTTTCATTTTCTTTGGAGTCAAAGGAAACCCGTAGTTGAGGTAGGGACAAATTTTGTGGTCGGGACTGGTGGCTCTTTGGAGAAGAATCATAAGGAAAAGGCTGAGCTCCGATCCAGCTTGGAAACGGTCGAGGTTCAAGCAGTCTTGAAGTTGCAACTAATGTTTAAGTTAGTTGTTTTCGGTTTTTGTTATTTATGAACCATATTCAAATTGTTTTATTCTTTAGACGAGGGTTGGTGGGTTAGTATCTTTTAATCATTTTAATCCTGATTTTATTTTAATTTGTAGGTATTTTTTGGATTTGTTATCTTAAAATTTTAGATAAGAAGAATAATAATCTTTCTGTAAAATTGGTTTAAATAAATGTCTTACAAAATAATGATTTTGAATTTGTTTCTTTGTTGATAAAAGAATAAATTATTTTAAATTAAATTTATGAAGTAATATTTTATGTAAAAAAGGAAAAATTATAAATTATAAACACATATGTTAGGTTTTTGGGGATTCGTAGAAGAAAGTCGGAGATCGTGTTGAATATGAGGTCAGAGGTGGTTGTTGTAAACACACATATCTATATGCACATATTTGTTTTGTGGCTCCTATTGAAAGAAAGTCAAAGGTCGGCCCCCACTATGAGATCAGAGGTTGGCATTGTCATTTGAATGGTCTCTGTAAACACTCCCGACTACTGACACTCCTCGGCCAATTCAACGAAGAATTTAGGTTCAATGTTGTTATTATTACTATTTATTATAAACGACTTAAATGAGGTTTATGATGAAGTTGATCGTGAGTTGATATGTTATAAAGTAAATGTTAAATGTCTTATAACTAGCAAGTGCACAAAATGTTGCAAATAAAACAATGTAAGTCAATAGCATATGAGAAAAGAGTATAGATGAAGTGATTTCTAGCCATAGAAGTAGATTCTTCAAGGGAACCCTGACCTTTATTTTAGATTGAATGTTTTCTTTTATCCCTTTTAAGAAACAATTCAGACTGGACATTACCCATTGGTTCAACTTCCAAAATCATATCATTGTAGTATTTGGTTACCCAAAACAATGCATTGTCATCTGTAAAGGCCACATCAAAGACATAAACAAGACCATGGATATCTTAACTTATTAGCATTAAATGAAAAACTGAAAAGGTGTCGTCAGAAATAGTGAAGTGTGAAAAGATAAGAGAAAAGGATTGAGTTACGTACTCAGAGATGCATATGGATCAAGTGGCTTGTAGTTGAAGGTGAAAATTTGGGCCAAGTTGTTGAACTTTGGATGTTCAGCAACAATATTCCAATCATTGTAATTCATCATGTAATTGAATTTTGTGATAGGATTTTCACTCTCCAATACTCTTTGTGGTTGAGATTGACATGCAAATGTTTTGTAATTGGGCACATGTGAGAAGTGCATTTTACGAGAGATGTATTTCTATTAGCGGGTGTTTGTACACCTATAATCATCACATGTGGGGAATCTCTTCGATGAATGAATTGAAAGAGCATGAGATTTGTATCCGGTCATTTGATTCAATTAAAAAAATAATAATAGGACTACCAAATTGAATACAGTTTACATACTTGATACAAGCACCAGGAGAAGTGAGATTGTTGTGGCACCCACAAGAATGTGTAGGGAAAGAGACAATAATTTCATGTTTGTGACACAAAAATTGAGTGTCCTCTTATCTAGAAACTATGAATATATACAGATCACATTCCAAGTCAATGCAACAAAACAAAATTCGCCACATTACACTGATTTAATAGGAACTCTAAATTCAAACTAATTTGAATTTCATTAATGAATTAATATTTCCAAATTTATTAATTACTAAGCCATAAAACAGGGGATAGTCACTATTGAGTTATGCTCAAATTATCAACTACAAATAAGGTATGTTTTTCCTTTTTAACGCATGTAGAGATAAACTATTATTTTTTTTTGCTTACTACCATTTGGGGCATTCGCTTGGAGTCCATGGAGTTGTAAAAGTCTTATGTTGACCCGACTATCTGAATTTGATTATGCCCAGAGAAACCATTCATAAGAGATAGCATTCCGTACCCTGCAGTGGAATCGACTATCATGTTCATGTTGGGTAGCGGGAAGTCATCCTTAGGACATGCCTTGTTAATGTCTCAGAAATCAGTACATATCCTTATACCTCCAATTTGATTGGCTAAAGGGACGACATTAGAGATCCAATCAGAATAGTCGACAGCATGTCGATCATGTTTTGAAGCTCCTCTTTGACTAGAAGACTTTTGGATGCATCTTTCGCAACTTCTGCTTGATCGGCTTGGCCTCGAGACGACTCCACACTGTTGCCAAGTGTAACAACCCCATTGGTGTGGTTTATAAAGTAGCGCCCTTTTGTCCTTGGGCTTTTGGAACCCAGGGAGATCATGGCCAGTGATCTCATCGGGGACCTTTAGAGATCTATGGTGGGCATTGCACCTGCCCCATAACTGCTCACCCCATAGAGCTTACCAATCCTGTATAGTGAGTCCCTCCGAAGCCTAAGTAAAGGTACAGGGCTCTCAGCCAGGTCTAGTTCTAGTTAGTAAACAAAGGGGGGGTGGTTCATGCCCATGCCATAGCTACCTACTTTTTTTGTCTTTCGGGCTGGCTTCATGACATCAATGGGTTAGGGCTAACTCCATCGTCCTAGGGTTCCAGCATTCGTAGTAGAAGAAACGACTCATCTTACTACTACTCTTCCTTCCTTCGATTGATAATCTAAAGTCTGCTCTAAAAAGTATATGACTTTTTAGAAAAGTCATATACTTTTTAGAGCAGACTTTAGATTATCAATCGAAGGAAGGAAGAGTATTAGTAAGATGAGTCCTGATATCTGTCAGCATCTTGGAAATTAGGTTCCCACAAGCCGGTCCCTAGTCTCATGTGTAGTAACGATCTATGTTTCATGTTGTTTGAGGGGTGATGGGAGAGGTGAGGGGTAAGGACCTAGAGGGGCTTGCGCTTCCTAGTGCAAGGAATTGATTGCTTGCTCGACAAAAGGAGAGCAAGGAGCCGTAAGGCCTAAAGACCATAAGGGAGAGGAGGTTGACCCGCTTGTCCGCATCGGGCAAGGACCAAATAGGGCCTTTCAGGATGCGCAAGCAGGGTCGACCATAAGAACCTTTAGGTGCTCGACCATAAGGGAGAGGGAGAGGACGTTACTTGAAAAGGGAGGGTTTACCTTTAGGACCAACCCAGTGAAGTCAACAAGCATGGTAATATTATATGAGCCTGTCATAATGGTGGCATTAGAAGATTGGTTGGACAAACTGGCTGGAAACAGAAAGAAAGTCTATATGTTTTCATTGGCGCTGAACTTGCTTTCTTGATAGGGTTGGGATACCTGAGCTATAAGGCCCTTGAGCAGAGCTCGAGTTCTAGCTCAGGATCAGGACCAACCAATCCAAAAGGTCAGCCTGTCAAATCCTTGCACTAGGAAGCGCAAGCCCCTCCGGGACCTTTCCTTTTTCACCCACCTAATGTGATTAGTAGGTAGGCCAATGAATTCTTCTACGCTACCAAGGAGAAAGGCTCTTTTCGACAAGCCATCCATCCTTCACTTAAATTTTTTAGACTTCAGCACAGCACATTCCTTCCTAAAGCCAGGGAGTACCACCCCTAGCTAAGACCTCTCATCCCTTGTCCATACCCCTGATGGGCAGCTCACCGGAGAGACAGCGCACCGCCCCTCCTCACCTCTCCCATCACCCCTCAAACAACATGAAACGTAGATCGTTACTACACATGAGACTAGGGACCGGCTTGTGGGAACCCAATTTCTAGGATGATGATAGATATCATGACTCATCTTACTACTACTCTTCCTTCCTTCAATTGATAATCTAAATTCTGCTCTACCATATCTTCATTCCCTCCCCAATCAATTTGATTAAATGCGTTACATGGATTAGTCCATTTATTTCTCTCCAATATCAAATTTTATTATCTAGATATTGAAGGGTTCTCTATCTATTTAGGGTTCTCTATCTATTTTATGTATTATTGTAAAGATATTAGTTGCTCAAGGCCATAGGTTCATGATCGAAACTACACCAATGGGTAGGAGTCTGAAGAAGACAAAATAGAAGAAAAGTGATTGATCTCGACAACATTTTATTCATACATTCAGTCAATGGAGGGTGAAAGAAAACCAAATGGATCTAGAAGTTATTGTGCATCTCACTGTTCTAACTCATATCCCATTATGTAAGGGGACAAAGGTTTCCATCCATGCAAAACCAGCAAATAGCGTATATCTTATCTAAGAGTATAGTAGTTTCCCAAACCGATAGGGATAATGGGAAAGGAAGTCGAAATAGGAGAATGCTCGTACTTGGATCCACATCCTACTTTTATTATTTATGGTATGGTGTAGCGCGCACTCCCCTATCCCTTTATCCGGTAAGGGATAAATCCTGGGCGAATCGCTATTCAAAGGAAAGGGTGGGCGGAATGTCTATTGATGGTAGCCTTCTTGATCCGCTATTTGCCCCGACCCCACGCTTCTTTGGTAGATCCGGGCGCATGGCGTTGGATCGATTTTATTCGAATGTTCAACATCACTGCTAAAATTATATGAGAAAAATCATAAACTTCAACTGCAAATCAGATGGGAATGAAACACCATGTTCTTCAATTTACAGTATGGACATGGTAATGGGCCACCATGTTTGACATCTTTGGAAAAATAGTGTTACACTTTTGTGATCAATGAAGACACATTGTAGATGGTTAGGGTTAAGAATTCTTATCCTAGGACAAAAATAGTCTACAAACTCCACTTTGTGTCGTCAAAAAATGTGAAAAAACGATAAGATAACACACTCTATACATGGCATCACAGTCCTAAAAAACATTCGATTCCATAATTGTATCATATTCTAAAGTGGGATTTTGCACGATGAATTCATCTTCAACGAGATTTGGAATTTCCAATACCATGAGAGAGGAGGAATGCCCATGAGAGAGGAGGAATTCCTAAAAAATATTCCTTCTCTTTGTTTTGTTCGTGTACCCCATATTGAGGATGGGAATTCAAATGAATGACATGATCTTATCTAGAGTGATATTCAATCCCATAATGAAAGCTTGGTTGTAGCCATGCATTGCTATCATATTGAACACATCTCCTCTTAATCATATATATGATCTAACCTGCTTTGGATTCACTTGAAAAATGACAAATATTTTCAGAACTTACATGACTACAGTCCAATGAATTACTCTGAGCATACATATTGAATGTAACAAGACTTACACGAACATAAAAACCTTATTTGTCTTTGTAATAGTAATTTTCATTCATTTGGATTATATTGTAGGGCTCATCAATGAAGGATGCAAACATTTCAAATGAAGGCTTAAGATCTGAAAGTAAATGTGATTCAAGCAATGCCCAGTACATGGTGATAATTTGAAATAAAAAGGTGGGGATTCACTAGGCACTGAAATTGAAGTAGAACATTGTTCTTATCCAAGCACTGCATTAAAGTCATTGGATACAACAACGACCCACTCTAGATAAATATATATAGAAGTAACCTAGTTAGGGTAACTTCATATAATGGTAACCCATTTCGGATAATCGCATATAGTGGTGACTCAATTGGCAATACCCTTACTTTAGCAGAATCCAAGCTTGAAATATATAGCAACCACGGATCCCCAAATGGAAAACTTGAGACATTTATATGGGAGCAAGCGGATGAGAATTGGGTGAACAATCTGCCAGTTTTGGAGGCAGACAAGACATCGCATGTTCTTAGTGTATGTTTAGAAATTAACACTGAAGGAAATTAGACTCAAATGGGTCATCTCTGCTAAGATTGAATTTCAAATTGTTTGGTTGGATTGTTGCTACGATTTTTTATTATTAATCACATCCTTGATTTTTTCTCCAAATGTCGTAGTTGACATATGCTATTGCCTTATGCCATTCCCTTTGCAATATTTGGTGCAATTGCTAATATTAATAGTTTAGATTTATTTTAGTTTTGGATCTACTAAGTGTTGAGAGGGATCAAATCTCTCATAGTTCAAATCTTTTCTCGAGCATCACATTCAAAAGGAGGTTTAAATCTTGAAAGATTTCATCTATTTTGATAGATATAGAAAAAAAAAATAAACATTTCCTTGATTTTGACCTATTCAGCATAATGTTTTTTAACCATAAGATTTTTTTATCATAATATTGGCATTGAAATATTTTTCTCAACATGGATATTGAAATATTATATTTATATTATCCACATTTTTTTTCTTATTAATATATTTTTAAATATAATCTCTCTCTCTCTCTCTCTCTCTCTCTCTCTCTCTCTCTCTCTATATATATCTATATATATATATATATATAGTATGTCAAACTCCATATTAAATACCCCTCTTTCTATATGGTATGGAAGTTTTTACTTTCAATTTATTTCTCTCTATACTTAATATGAAAATTGAAATAACTAATTTATGGTTGACATTGAAACATTTTTTTATTATTAATATTTTCTTTTAAAATAAAACGTCTTAACTTTGGTCCACTAGTTCCTTGGCCATGATATGGTTTTTTCCATCGACTATACATATATAATTTTTGCCATGATATATGACTTTTGCTATAAACAACACCAACAAATTTTAAAGTAATTTTAACTACCATTTAAAACAAAATACAACATAAAAACATAAACAACAAAATACAACATAAAAACATGAACAAAAATAATTTGGTAAAAATTCTTCTTTATATTCCAAATTTATAAAAATACGAGATAAATAAAATAAATTATTAGATAAACAAATCTTATTTTTAAGTGAAAATTTTCGTATAAATCTTCGATTTAAATAAATTAGATATTTAACAACTCACTTCCTTTAAAAATAAATCTTTTTCACTAATTTGTAATAGATTAATAAGAATATTGATATAAAATTTTATATTTTTCAATTTAAAACAACTTTTAAAATATAGAAAATTGCAAATTAAATTTTTTATTTAGAAAAATAAATCTCTTTATTTTCTCCATTTATTATCTCACCTTCTATCAATACTACTTTACGTGGACGACCTTCTAATTCATTTTGATCATATAAAATCCCTATGCAAAGAAACAACCTAGAAGTGTCTCACCTGACCAGAACATGTGGTATTGAAACTGGTAGGACCAGATCAACTCACCTATTTTCCCATTCCCTCTGTACCTATAAATGGTTGACTAACAATAGGTTCGAAATGGTTCTCGGTGACAAGGTTTGTTACTTGTTTTTAGTTGTTTCGATTTTGTGAAGTAGGGGAGCGCGGTTCGAATCCCCATATTGTCTGTGTACCTACACTCAATGGAGTTCAAATGCTAGGAGGAGATTACCTTAAAGAAAAAATCCATAGCGAAGAAATTGGTGAAACAACAAAGATAGACAACTGAAAAACATGATGGAAGAGATGTAAGTGTGAAGAGAAGTTGGGGAGGAGGAGGAGAAGGCCAAGTCAAAGTGTAGTCGTTGCGAGAAGGATAGGTGTTGCCTCCATTAGCTTTAGGTAGAGGGCCTGTACCATATCCTCTACAACTCCTGTGTCCTCGTGACTCATTGTCACATGTATTTCCACTATTGTCTAGATGAATGCAGTAGCTCCACCCAGGGTCTCTTGAAATGCTCCACCTATCCTCGCAGCATCCATATCAATTGGCAACGCATGGCGACCACCAATCTACCCATGGTAATTCCCATGAGTGAACCCTTCCTATGTCTACACAGCTAGAACCCTAATCCGCATGTCATGCGCTTTGTGTTGTTGAAAAACCACAGTTAAGGCCCAAACAAGGACCCCCAACAACAATTTCAAGGGCACCCACGGTCGCCCCATTAACTCAAAGTCGGATTTTGTCTCGGCCAAAGTGGTCTTAACCACGGCTATAATTTCATTTGCTTCGATGCGCAAGGTCGCGGTAACTGTGAGCGTGGAGGCTCAGAAGAGGGCCATGAAGGTCACTCAGCTGAGGAAGGAGGCTAAAGAGGCCATTCACACAACACTCAATGTAGCCATGTAGGAAGAGCTTAAAGCGCATGCAACCAATTCTTTACATACATGTATACCATACTTCATAATCTTGAGTTGTTGCAGACCGTCGTTACTGTAACCACTTATAACAAACTTACTATAACCACCTATGATATCCGACAATGGGAATCTGTTTAATCATTTAAAACATCAAATCAACAACTCAAAAACAGTACATGATGGCTATTATGAAACCAGCTCACAAAAAGATAGAAAAGAGAGATCCATGCCTTAGAATTCAGCCTCTTCGAGGGGGAAACCTCCTTTACATTACATAAATGAACAATTCTTGGATGATACAAATGACAAAACCTCCTTTCTATATATAGGAGTCTAAGTAGTCACAATATAATCCAGCCGACCTAACAATAATAATATAAAGCCACAAAAATAACAATAGAGGGATTCTATGGGGCACAGAAATAACAATATGGGGGTAATAGGGGCACAACAATATAAATAGGGGGTATAACTACAATAGTAATGGGGTAATCACTAGTATTATAGGGACCCAACATGCCCCTCTCCTTCAAAAAAGTGTTGTCCTCAACGCTTGAGCAGTTCTGGATACTTCTGCATAAAATTCTCATCCTCCCATGTGGAATCTTTAGCAGATAAGTTCTTCTACTTGATAAGATACTCTGAAATTGATCAATTTCGTAGCTGTCGAGTTCTTGTTTCTGTGATTGCTTCCGGTTCCAATATAATTTTTCCTTCCTCGTCAAGTTCTGGCAATATTGTTTGAATTGGGAGCTTGTCACCTATAACCTTCTTTAAACATGAAACATGGAAAACTGGGTGCAATCGAGAAGCTGCAGGAAGCTCCAATTTGTATGCCATAGTACCAATCTTTTCCAACACCTTGTATGGACCATAATACTTTGGTGATAATTTATTATCCTTCTTAGCTTGCTTTAGGGACATTTGCTTATATGGTTGTAGCCGTAGGAATACCCAATCACCTACATCAAAACTTCTTTCACTGCGATGTTGATCTGCCTGTTGTTTCATTCTATTTTGTGCCAACACGAGGTTATCCTTTAAGAGTTGGAGGACTTGTTGCTGATGTTCGATGTGATGTTCCACTGCCTGAACCTTAGAATTTTCTCTTAAATATGATGTGATGGATGGTGGTTGATACCCATAAAGTGCCATAAATGGGGTCATTTTTGTTGCTGTATGGAAGGAAGTGTTATACCACCATTCAGCCAGAGGCAACCATTTGACCCATTGTGTCCGTTTATCAGATACAAAGCAACGAAGATATCCTTCCAAACATTTGTTTACTATTTTAGTTTGCCCATCAGATTGAGGATGATAAGATGAGCTATGAGCTAACTGAGTACCAAGACAAGAAA
Source organism: Pinus tabuliformis (assembly GCA_031772625.1). Classification (NCBI taxonomy): domain Eukaryota; kingdom Viridiplantae; phylum Streptophyta; class Pinopsida; order Pinales; family Pinaceae; genus Pinus; species Pinus tabuliformis. The sequence continues at coordinate 268,669,631 of CM062815.1, read as the reverse complement.
ATAATTCTGTCCAAAAATTTCCAGTGAAAATGGGATCTCTGTCACTTACAATAATCTTTGGGTTTCCATGTAGCTTTTGAATTGTTTCCATAAATGCAGTAGAAACTGTACTAGCTTTAAATGGATGTGATAATGCACAAAAGTGTGCATACTTTGTAAGTCTGTCAACTACCACCATGATGACACTCTTTCCCTCAGACTTGGGTAAACCTGTGATAAAATCCATTGAAACCTCCTCCCAACGTTGGCTTGGAATGGATAAAGGTTGTAATAGACCTGGTGTCTTAATTGTTTCAACTTTATTTTGCTGGCAAACCAAACATTCCGCCACAAACTTTTGAATATCTGATTTAAGGCCATCCCAAAAAAATTCCTTCTTAACCCCGTGGTAAGTTTTTAAAAATCCTGAGTGCCCTCCTAAGGGAGAAGTGTGCAATTCCATAAGAATCTTTTGTTTTAGCTGGGAATTCTTACAGAGGTATAAGCGATCTTTGTACCATAACGAATCATTTTTCCAGCTAAATGTATCAGAAGTACTGGAATCTTGTTGTAGCTTTTGAATAAGTGCCCACACTTCTTCGTCATTCTTCCATTCCTCCCTTGCTTCGTTTATCCAATCTGGTTGGATAATAGAAATGGCACACAACAATGCTTTCACATCCTCATCCTTTCTTGAGAGTGCATCTGCCACCACATTTTGCTTCCCTTTTTTGTAGATGATTTCAAAGTCATAACCCAACATCTTTGTGACCCACTTTTGTTGCTCTTCAGAGGATAATCTTTGTTCTAAAAAGTATTTAAGGCTATCATGATCCGTTTTTACCTTGAAGTGTCTTCCCATTAGGTAGGGTCGCCATTTCTTAAGTGCATGGAGTATTGCCAACATTTCCTTCTCATAAATAGCTTTTCTTAAAAACTTTCCCTTGATTGGACGACTTTCAAAAGCAATGGGTCTTTCATCTTGCATTAGAACAGCACCAATTCCATTTCCTGAAGCATCACATTCCACAATAAAGGTTTTTGTGAAGTCCGGCGTAGCTAAGACCGGTGCTTGGCACATTGCCTCTTTAAGATGTTCAAAGGCCTTTGTTGCTTCCGAAGTCCATGAAAATGAATCTTTCTTCAATAATGTTGTTAGAGGTGCTGCTATTCTCCCATAATTCTTAACAAACTTGCGATAATACCCTGTCAACCCAAGAAATCCTCGCAGATGCTTTATGGATGTGGGGATTTTCCATTCCTTAATGGCTTTAATTTTGCTAGGGTCTACCTTAACTCCTTCATGAGATACAATATGACCCAAATATTCCACCTCCTGGACTCCAAAGAAACATTTGGATCTTTTTGCATATAATTGTTTCTCCTTCAATAGTTGTAACACCCTGTCAACATGTTCAACATGATCCTTCCAAGACTTGCTGTAGATTAGTATATCATCAAAAAATACTAACACAAATTTTCTAAGGAATGGTTTGAAAATTGAATTCATCAAACCTTGAAATGTTGAAGGTGCATTGGTAAGGCCAAAAGGCATGACCAAAAATTCATAATGACCCTCATGAGTTCTAAATGCCATTTTTGGAATGTCTTCAATCTTCATTCTAATTTGATGATATCCCGAACGAAGATCCAACTTGGTGAAGTAAATTGATCCATGCAATTCATCCAGTAATTCATCAATAACAGGAATGGGGAACTTATCTTTAATAGTGAGCTTGTTGAGCTCCCTATAATCTGGACACATGCGCCATGATCCATCCTTCTTGTGCACCAATACTACTGGAGCTGAGAAAGAACTTTGACTCGGTTGAATTATACCAACCTCTAGCATTTCTGCAACCATACGTTCAATTTCACTTTTTTGGACATATGGATATCTGTACGGCCTGATGTTTGGAGGAACACTTCCCTGAATCAGATGAATAGCATGATCATGATCACGCATAGGTGGGAGGCCTTTGAGAGTCTCAAATACCTTGGAATGATTGTCCAGGATTTTTTGGAGATCTGGAGAAATAGATGATTCCAATGTGGAAACATCTAGCGAACATAATTGTGCAATTACACCTCTTTGCTCCTTTTTTAGAAGCTTTGTCATGCCATTAGAGTTGATTATCTTTCCTGGTTTCCCTGCAATACCCCTTAATTCAACTTCCTTTCCTTCCAAATAAAATTTCATGAAAAGTTCTTGAAAATTAAAAGCTATTGTACCCAAGGATTGTAGCCATTGGACTCCTAGTACAACATCAGCACCTCCCATTGGAATGGAAAGCATTGGGCTAGTCAATACATATTCTCCCATGGATAGCTTGATATTATGGCACTTTCCAGAACAATTTATTGTTACTCCATTTGCAATCATCACTTGACACTCTGGTGCTGGATATAGGAAGCAATTCAATTCTTTTGCTACCCTACAATGAATAAAATTGTGGGTGCTTCCTGAATCAATCAACACTATTACCTTTTTCTTCTTGATTTGTCCTTCTATCTTGATGGTTTGAGGAGTGGTAATTCCCGCCAATGCATTACAAGATATGGTCCGATTTATTTGTTCTTCATCTAGGCTTTGTTCCTGGAATATATCCTCTTCTTTTGACCTTTCTTGCTCCTTTTCTTCTTCCTCTTCACAATCTATGTAGAATAATTTCTTCTCAGCACACTTATGACCTTTTGTGTATTTTCTATCACAATTCTAACAAAGCCCTTTTGCTCTTTTTTCTTCCAATTGTTGTGGTGTCAACCTTGTAGGTTGTGGAGGACTATGGGCAACAAGACTTCCATCTTTATAGTTGTGAATGGTATGCTTCCTAGTTGCCATAATTTTTCTTTCCATTTTTCTTGCTAACTTGAATGCCTTCTCTAATGAATCAGGTTCCCAAAGGCGCACATCATGTTGGATATTGTCCTTTAAAGACCCTATGAACACATCAATCCTATGCTCCTCTGGAATATCTTTTACCCTTATGTTCAATTTTTGGAACTCCTCATTGTGCTCCATTATTGAACCCTTTTGTTTGAGACTTATCAATTGGCTAAAAAAAGTGTTGCTTTTTGTATCCTCATAATGTGCTATCAATTATTCCGTAAAAATTGCCCAAGTGATAAATTGTTTACGAGAACAAAGCCATTGATACCATACAAACTGATTTGGTTCCAAATATAAAGTTGTCATACGTACCTTTTGTGTGTTTTGCATATTATTGAGATCGAAGAATTGCTCCATCTGTAATATCCATGTGGCGGGATCCTTGCCATCAAACTTCCTCATATCGATTTTTGGAACATGGTGAGTCTTTGATCCAACATTAGAGTCTATGGAATCATGATTAACATTTCTTTTGTTCTCATCATGAGTTTCCTTTACTACCTTTTCACCATTAGTGACCCTTTCTTGTAGCAACTTCTTCAATTCTTCCATGTCTGTCTTCAAATCTATCTTCAAATCATCCATCTTAGCTTCCACTTCAATCATCTTAGCTTCTACACCTTTCTTTAAACATTCCATCTTAGCTTCTACACCTTTCTTTAAACCCTCCATCTTAGATTTTGTTCCTTTTTGTGTAAGGGACAGTTGTTGCACTTGGTCTTGTAATTTTGATATATCATGTTGCATTTCTTCCTCTTCTTCATGAGTCATGCCAGAGCTTTCAGGTTCCTTACTAGGTGTTTGAATTTTCTTTCCTCGGGGCATTAGTTACCGATAATAATGCTCTACTATGCCCTTTGAATTCCTTCAAAATAAATTTTCAAACCAAGCTTAAGCAAAAATTTAAGAAAATCTACACACCTTTTTTCACTTTGTAGGAGCTCGATATTGCCTCTGATGTATCTCTGTACTCTCTGATTATCTAGTCCTGAGTTTGTGATATGTAGTAGCCCTCTGTGCCCTCTTTCCAATGCCACAAGTCTGACCCAAATTGGATTCTCCATGGAAGACTTATGTGAAATCTCCCACAGTGACTTGATTATAGACTAGTTCAGTAGAGCGAACTTGTACGGCGTGCCACGAGTCACTGTTTCGACCTTTGGATCTGAAAAACACCCACAAGAAACTACAGTCCGTCCTCTTTCTGTACCTTCTTACGAAACTTCAATCCGATCCCCAGAGAGAAAGTTATCACGATTTTCCCCTGGTCACCTGTTTTGAATGTAATTCAGGAGTCTGCCAAAAGACCAACTTCCGCAGATCATATCTCCGCAAATATCGCGCAAACAGCTCTGAAATTCGGACCCAAGGTTCATCGCGATTTCTTCTCAAATGGGTTTTGTTTTGCGACTTCTGAAACGTCACAGCAAAAAAGTTATAGCGAAAATTCCACGATGACCTGTTTGGAGCAGCGAAACCCTAGAATCCAAAGCTCTGATACCAAATGTTATGAAACCAGCTCACAAAAAGATAGAAAAGAGAGATCCACGCCTTAGAATTCAGCCTCTTCGAGGGGGAAACCTCCTTTACATTACATAAATGAACAATTCTTGGATGATACAAATGACAAAACCTCCTTTCTATATATAGGAGTCTAAGGAGTCACAATATAATCCAGCCGACCTAACAATAATAATATAAAGCCACAAAAATAACAATAGAGGGATTCTATGGGGCACAAAAATAACAATATGGGGGTAATAGGGGCACAACAATATAAATAGGGGGTATAACTACAATAGTAATTGGGTAATCACTAGTATTATAGGGACCCAACAATGGCACATAGGGAAGTTCATTTCATAGAGAAATGCCTTACAATGTAAAAAAAAATTGTTGAATTTCTTTCTTTATTGATAAGACAATAAAGTATTTTAAATTACATTTATCAAACAATATGTTATGTGACCAAACAAAATAATAAACTATAGACACGTATGTTTGTTTTGTGGGCCTTTGTAGAAGCAACTTGGATGTCGAGCTGACTATGAGGTTACAAGTAACAATATGCACATATTTATTTTTTGGATCCTATTGAAATCAGGTTGGTGGTTGGCCCCGACTATGAGATTGAAGGTTGGCATTGTGGTTTGAAAGGTCTCTCTAAACACTCCAGACTACTGACACTCCCTGACCAATTCGACTCTAGCTTCAATATTTCACTTCTTTCTTTAGAGAATGACATGACTTGTTCCGATCTTTTAAACATTATATTTTATAAGTATAATTTATTCAAATTATGTTTTTCTTGATAAATAAATAAATAAAAAAATTGTCTTAAATTAGTTTTATCAAATAATCTGTAATATGAAAAAAACAAAATATGAAATTATAAAGAGGCCAATTGTACATATATGTTTCTTTTGTGGGCCCTACCAAAATAAAGCTAATAGTCAAACTAGCTGTGAGATCAGAGGTTTGCATTTGGTTTTGGATGGTGGTATGACATTTTGCCACAAATTGACCTTGTTGTAAACACACCCAACTATGTGTACATATTTATTTTGTAGTCCCTACTAAAAACAAGTTGAAAGATCAGAAGTAGAAATTGTGTTTTGAATGGCCTCTTTGGACACTCCTAGTTGTTGACAGTCCCTAATCAAATTGGCTCTATCTACAATACTGAATGGAAGCATTCTAAGTCAATATTGTTTTAAATTATAAATTATTTATTTAACTTACAATTTTAGAGAATGGATTCTAAAATATTAAGTATATTTAGATACTTAAAAGTATATATATATATATATATATATATACACACACACACACACACAAATAGTTTTATCAGTTTATATTTAAATAATATGCTATGTGAAAAAACAAAATAATAAGTTATAGACATGTATGTTTGCTTTGTGGGCCTTTGTAGAAGAAAGTTGGAGCTCAGGTTGACTATGAGGTTATAGATAATTTTATGCACATATTTCTTTTGTGGCTTGTACTAAAATCAATTCGTATGTCGGTCCCAACTATGAGATATGAGATCGTGATTATGGTTTGAATGGTCTCTCTAAACACTACCAACTAGTGACACTTCTCCACCAATTCGACTCCATCTTAAATATTTATTTTTTTCTTTAGGGAATGGGATAATGGGTTGACGTATTTTAAAATTAAAAAAAAAAAAAAAAATTGTTTAAATTAATTTTATCAAATAATATAAAATGATAAATTATAGGGAAGTCAATTCTATATATATATGTGTCTTTTATGGGACCTTCCATAAGAAAGTTAGTGGTCGGGTTGGCTATGAGATCAGAGTACGGCATTGTGTTTTGGACGATGCTATGCTGTTCCGCGACCAATTTGCCTCCTTGTAAACACGCCCAATTATATGTACATATTTTTTTGTGTTCTATATTCAAAGAAAGTGGAAAGACGGGTCCGGGTATGCGGTCAAAAATCAGATTTGTCATTTGAATGGTCTCTCTAGACACTCCCGACTAATATAGAGTCCTATTTTTTTTGGACCCTATATTAGGTGGACGGACCTACCTATGGTTTTGTACACGGGCTTCCCACATGGTTTTGGTCATGATGGTTTTCTGCCCATTGTATTTTTTAGATCTCATCGAGGAAACTACGATTATGTTCTAATCCAAAGTTAATGGATTGAGTTTTATGGATGCTTCAACATATATATATTGTAAAATTGAAAGGAATATAATGAAAAATCAATCTAGTATTCCCGGTTTTCGGATCTAGGGGAAAATATCTGTGTATATCTATTTTATGTTTTATGTTCTCGCTATTATTTATTTAACGTTGTTAGAATTCGTATGAAAGTAATTTATATACAAGTTTAAAACCTATATTATAAGTGATTGTGACTTCATTCATGTTGGATGTTGGACAAAATATGATTTCTATAAGCTTGTTCATCTTAATTGAGTAGATGGGAAGAGTCATAGCCAATGACTCATTCATGATGTTGTCATAAGAAAGATAACATATGAGGATAAAGATGCAAAATGAGAGATAGTTAACATTTATAAAAAACCGCAAGCACTGATAAATTATCTTATAGATTTATATTCAAATGAAGGAGTAGATGGGAAGAGTCATAGCCAATGACTCGTTCATGATGTTGTCATAAGAAAGATAACATATGAGGATAAAGATGCAAAATGAGAGATAGTTAACATTTATAAAAAACCGCAAGCACTGATTAATTATCTTATAGATTTATATTCAAATGAAGGAGATTGGGTTTTGGATTTATTTTCAGGTTTAGGTAAGTTTTATTATATAAAATCGAATTTTAATATTTTCCTTTTTAGTTTTTATGTGTTTATACTAATTTGCTTATTTATTTATTTTGTGCTTGATAATTGGGTACAACACTAGCATGTTGCTAAGGAAGAAACTGCTTTGAGAAAAGAATAATTTAATGAATCATGTGTTGCAAAAAAGGAAAAAGAACCTCAACTATCGTTATATGGAACGACTGAAAAATGACACTTTGGGAGATTTGTAGACATGAAAGATCCATTAGAAGAGGAAAACCAGGAAAGCCGAGTAGGAAATATTATGGAAAAAGAAAATAATGAAGTTGTATAAGATGATGAACATGGATTATATGATATTGTTGATGAACTCTAAGTTATGTATGCAAATCAAACTCAATTTTGAGAGATATTCATTAGTTTTACTTGTAATGGTTTGACTTTGAGATTTTATGAGAAGAATGAATATTTGATTATTGTTGTTATATATTCAATATTTGTATTATCTTATTTTCAGTATAATTTTTATGTGAATCATTTTTTTTTGTAAAGAAACTATGATTCCTCTCAATTTTCAACATAAAATTCATAAAAAAAAATAAAGTGCTATTTTTTGAAGTTTTTTCATTGATATTTTCCCATAAAAATAGTTTATTTGACATGTAATTTTTGACAAAAAAAGTAAAGAAAAAAGAAATTGATGTGCATTGAAATATTAATTAACATTACATAAACATATAGAAAATACATAGTTTAAATATTCACCCTTTTTTTAACAATGATAAAAAAATTAAGATTTTCTTAAAAGAAATTAGAAAAATAAATAAAAAAACACAAATACATAAATACACTTAAAAATAATACATTAAATACACTTAAAAATAAAAATGTATTAGAAAATTTAATATCCATTTTTTAATATCCATGATTCTGTAACAGTGTTCTCTACGGTTGAATGCAAATGCGCTCCATCTCTGCAGTGTGGTACATATTTCCAGAATTTTAAAGGCAGTGAAAAGTAGTGGGAATTTGGGCAAAAAAATATAAGAAATTTTGTAGTAACTGTGGTTGAATATATATATTTATATATATATATATATTTTTTCTGTGTAAATAAATTTAGCACTATACCAAATCTTGAAGTTTGAAAATTATAATCTAGATTTACAAAAGTCCCTATCAAATTGATCAAAATCTTACCAAAATTTCTGTAATTTTCTAATTAAACTTAAACCATCTCTGCTTTCTAAAATAAAAATCAATCAAATTAGTACTAATTTCAGGTGCTACTGTGAGCTAAATCTTACCAAAATTTCTGTAATTTTCTAATTAAACTTAAACCATCTCTGCTTTCTAAAATAAAAATCAATCAAATTAGTACTAATTTCAGGTGCTACTGTGAGCTATGGGACGTGAGGTTGTCGTGCACTGAATACAGGTAAACAAAGAAGTCAGGTGGACTGTTTACTGTCAACGCTAATGCATGGGAGCTGGAAAACAGATTTTCCACATCATAAACGCTATTGCAGTTATCATCCGGCTCTGTGCGGTTTTTAATGGAAAGTGCGCAGCCCCAATCCGAGTCGCAAAGAATCCCTTCCTCTGCCTATCTCATTTCACCTACTCTCTCTGGAGACCACCACCACTTTTGTCTTTTCTAATCAGTGGCCAAGAATCCGTTCCTGCATGTATATGTTTTTTTGCCGGATTTAATCGGTCCTGTAAATCGAAGAATTTTTTCAAAATGTTACTTCTTCATAAATCAGATTTTTGGTTCACACCTTCAAACCACTTACGAGGAACATTAGGCTTTACGAGTTAGCTGTGTATCGGGGAAATAAATTGGTGTTCCGTGTAGAACTGAATAGCTTCCTATCTGCTTGCCGGTCTGTCCTATCTCTGTGGGTTGCCACGGAACTGCCTTTCTCACTGTCTTTCTATCAATTTTTTTTGTTGCTTTTGTTGGTTTTTTTTATAATCTAGAATTAAATGAAATAAACAATTCTACAATTAAAATTTATAGATTTTTTCATTTTTTTGTTTTTAATTAACTAAAAAATAATAATTAGTTTTTTCCATATAAAAAAGAAATCGTTTTTTTCCTAATTTATAAAAAGGAAAAAATCAAAAAACATGAAATACCTATTTTAAAGAAAAATTTGATTTACTTTATAGTGGTTGGTAGAAGTACCTATTTTAAAGAAAAAATTGATTTACTTTATAGTGGTTGGTATTTTAAAATGTGAAAATTATTGTAAAAAATATTTTGAAATGTTGTTTTAGACAATAGGACATTAATTTTGACAAAAAATTTAATTTACTTTATAATATTTAGGACCATGAAACATAAAAATTAATGCCAAAAATATTTTGGAGTGTTACTTTAGACAATGAGACATATTGGATGCATGAATAAAAAATCTTTGCATGTTCTTCTTTAAAACAAAAATGAGAAATACTAATTGACATTTTACGCATTATCTAAAAGATTTTAGAAATCATTATGTTCATCATCCTTTTGGTGGAGGTGAGATAGAGAAAGAAGAAATGATTAGAATGATTGAGTATGTATATGAATTTTATGAGATAGACATTAAGGATTGGATTCTAAAAGGTAAATAACTGGAGAAATTTATTTGCAAGATAAATCCCTAGATATTAAAGGCTACTTATAAGAAATAAGATTCAGATTCTATTAACGTAAGACCTAATATCACATTATAAACAATAACATTTTTTTTAAATATTTACATCTCCAAAACATTTAGTTCAGAGAAAAATGTACATACTTTATATGTTAAAAAAAAAACTAAAGTAAAATAATATAATAATATATTATCTTAAATACACTTAATTCAAAAATAAATTATTAAAAATAAAATTATATAAAAATGAGTATCAAAGAGATTTAGAACAGTCAGTAAAGGAGCGGGTTGTTAAGGTGCTCCAAAAGCAAAGGTCACCACTTCTAGTCTCACCGATACCAAAAAAATCCAATATGGTTTCCGCTGGTGCGGCTAGGCTGGGTGCGATCCCAGCGGGACTTTCACTGCTTAGACGCCAGTCATGGCCTCTCAGCCAAGTGATTTTCAGGATTCACCCACTTATCAACAAAAAAAAAACATAACTAAAAATAAGTAAGCCAAATTAAATATTAAAAAAAAATCTATAATAAAATAACGTAATAATATATATTATCTTAAATACACTTAATTCAAAGATAAATTATTAAAAATAAAATTATATATATAGATTAATAACATAATTAAAAATGAGTACAACAAATTAATAAATATTTAAGATATAAAAAACTAAAATTGTAAAAATATATTTTTATACCTCAAAATTATATCTCCTAAAAAAATTAAATTTAAAAATATATAAAATTTTATTAATACTATTTATATTCTTATATAACTTTAAAAAAATTATAAATTTAAAAATATATAAAAATTTTATTAAAATTTAAAAAAAACTATAAATTTAAAAATATATAAAATTTTATTAATACTATTTATATGCTTTTTTACGGTTTTATTAATTATTTTATATTTATTTTAATAATAAAACAATAATTTACATTTTATCCTTTTAATAATATATTTAATTCATCGATCAATTTCAAACTTCTAAACTTTATTTTGAAAATGGTTAGCATACAACTCTATTCTTTAACCCACTTTTCATATAATATTATGAAGACTTCAAACTGCTAAACTTTATTTTGAAAAGAGTTAGCATACAAATCTATTCTTTAACCTACTTTTCATATAATATTATAAGACTTCAAACTTCTAAACTTTATTTTGAAAAAGTTAGCTTACAAATCTATTCTTTAACCCACTTTTCATATAATATTATGAAGACTAATTTCCAATTTGATTTCCTCCCCGATTATGAAGACTAATTTCCAATTTGATTTCCTACCCGATCGCTATTGATAACTCCGAAATTTCATATTTAAAGGGCAAACTTTATAATAATAATTTGCTTTTGGATAAATAAATGATAAAATAGAACCAAATACTATAATTTGAAGTCTTTTTTTTCTTCGCTACACTAAAACTTACCCCGCTGTCACTAAGCGATTTTTCATGTCTCTCAGCAAGCTACACTAAAACTTACCCCGCCGTCACTGTTCAAATTTGCTGACATAGAAATGGCTTGCGTGAAAACTGAAGAGGGCGCCTGATGGAATCGACGTAATGATCAATGAAAAATCTGAGGTTAAGGTTGGTGGAGTGGTGTAATAACCCCCAGATTCTGTAAATATGAAATCACTGTGGTAAAAGACATTGATACAGTTGTTATGTTTAAAGACAAACTGTGATAAACTATTTTGAAAAGTAATTTAAATATTTTGCTTCTTGAAATGCTGTCAGCTTCTAAGAGGTGAATTTAAAAGAAAGAGATCAGTTACATTAACTGATGGAAACTACCTCCCAAGAGCAGGAAAAGTCCTGGCTGTAGGGGGAAGCTCTGGGCTGTGAGGACAGGCAGAGAAAACCTTATCCAAGAAGAGGAAAAGAAAGAAAAGAAAAGAGAAGACTGGTTAAGTCTGGTTGAGACCAGATAACCAAGCACAGAGTGAAAAATTCTTGCTGAGGGCTTGAGGTCTGCAAGATGGCTCGGGGGGAGACTCCCATCTGAGGGATGGGTCTCATGGCTGGGTGGACGAGCAGAATCAAGGCTCAGGTGAATTGTTTTGTTTGAAAAACCATTCCTGATACTGGCAACCAGGTACGGTTCCAAAACTGTGAAGTTCTTGCTTGAAATAATTATGCATGTTTGAATAGGAAAATATATCCTGCATTTCCTAGTCACTGTTGCAATGTTAATCTAGATGTACGAATGTAGTCCTAAAGCTAAGAGACAGACTGTGCATTAACCGACAGGGTCTGGGCTAGCATTACTTTAAGCAGGTGAAACCTAGATATTTAGCTAAGACCGAATATCGGTACAGTGACAAGGTTAATCAAGACCTGATTAATGCGTAACCGGCTATTATGCCTTATTAACAAACCAGAACATTGTCAACACTCGAAAGATCGACAGAAAACCGAAACAGTAGTGAGCACTGGAAAGAGAACCGTGAAATGTTGTGGCATGATAACGAACAAAAAGAAAAGAATCAAGACCTCTGGGTCTAAACGGAGGTATAGCGACCACAGTCAGGTGCCGCTGTGGTAAAGAATACATAACCCTATTGTTATCAACATGAAACAGAATGGGTAAATACTTTAAATAAATAGAGTCCGTGGAAAACCCATATGATAAGGAACAAAACCCTTCGTAACTCATGACCATGTGTTATGCCGCGGGCGGAGCTGATAGCAGAGGCCCAATCCTTTAGAACAATGAAGGAAAAGAAATATACATTCGCATTCACTATTTAAACTTGTGCATAAACTGTAAAAAGGGATTACACTTGTTCACATACCCTGTGCATGAACTGTAAAAAGGATTACGCTTGTTTACATAACAAAAGGAATACATATATAAGTACAAGCCTGTGCATACGACCATGTAATGTAAATACAATCATGACTGTGCGTATAGCCGTAAGGGCAAACCTCAGGAAACAGCATTACCGTAAGCGGAAAGTAAGGAATGATATAAAATACAGTCTATGAATGCATGTCGAACAGATGAGCTAAAATGATGAGCACACAATAGAAACGGAGTGCGTCTGAAGCTAACATTATAATCTAGAATTATTTAGACAACGACAGTCCTGTAAAATATCAGAAATCGCAACAACAAGGCAAACCCATATTCAGAGTCATTTATGTGTATATGCTAAGCAGAGTTGCCTTAGGCGTAAACAATGTCCACAATATTATGGCGATGCAGAAATGGCCCTGAGAGTTGAACCGTACATCATAATATGGATTTAAAAGTATGCATAGCATCAAGAGTAAACCTTGGAAAAAGAATTAATTATACACAGTGTCGGAAACAAGCCGCAACCAAAACTTAAGGCAGTCATATCAACCCAAATCGGGTGTGCCGTAATCAGTACAGTATAACATAGAAGAGTTTGAACATCTGTCAAAGAGCACAGACTCCATTGAACCATAACATAACTAAGAATACTGCTATGACCAGACGACAGCGAGGATGCACCATGGGTGTGCTCATTAAAGAATACCTCAGTAAATGTGATGAGGGAACCCGCGGTGGGCGTCGGTCTGCAACCACGAAACCATAGTTCAGACCGGTGACCCTGAAAGCCAATATGCAGATGGAATAACAGGAGTTTCACATACCTGTGTAGGGAGGGTTGAACGTTGTAAGAAGGCCCCGTGTTCCATCCGAAGGGATGCAGGATGCGGCTGTATACATATCAACACGAGAAAACAACCAGTGAGATATTGTCCAAATGAACCAAACAATACAAACATTATGAAAATGTTAATCGCGAACCAGTACCTGAGATGACCGATTAACAAGCCGTTCTTAACATCTGGACTGGTTGCCGAGTAAAAGAACGCTGCTGGTGACATTAATCTTGAGGTGGAACCACTGGACCGGAGCCGAGAAAGCCAGCGTGAAAATGACCCCCAGACTGCAGACGAATGTTTATATATCATGTCAAACCCTTGAATGCATATCAATCGTCCGATCTGTGGATACGATCCAGGCCGTCGAAGGAAGGCGGGAACCAGAAGCGCCGAGGCCGAGGTTCTCGTTTCCAAGGTGTCACATGGCCGGAGGAGCCAGACCATGACACCTGCCCTCAGGAAGGACGAATGCCTTAAAGGCTTAGGTGAGCTGGCATCCGTTTAAGCTGTGGCCAGACCATTAAAGGCCGCGCCAGATTAACATAGGATACCGTGTTAGAACTGTAGCTAGGATTGCCGTGTGGTAGGGTTAATGCCAAATCACATTCGATAAAACATTAACACTGTAGTACATTATAATGCTGAATGGTTTATGTATTATAGACCTTGAAAATACCCATGATATGTTAACAGAGCTATATATCGTATGTGGTTGCGTGTTAAAGATTAAGGTACTCATATGATCGCAAGAAATAGCAATGTAGTGCTAGCTTATTATGTTTGGCATACATTTAAAAAAAAATTGTGCAAGTGGACAGAGATGTGACAAATTGGTATCAGAGCCCAGTTTCAACACTGTGGCCTCAAATAGAACAAGTTTCATTGTGCAGAAGGGTACACCATGCAAACATATGCAAGATAATAATGTACTTAACTGTGTTCTGTTTATTTGGAATGACATACAGAATTACAGCAGTTAGCAGTTAAGCCGGGAGGGAGACAAGATGAGAGGCACCGGCAGTAACCCTCCAGAGAACCAAGAGTTGTGGGTACAATTGGGTGCAGAAACATGAAGTACCAACCTTGCAATCCTGGAAATTGTCCAGGAATTGAAGAATGAGATGGCACGGTTGTGAGAGGACAACGCGCGGCTAACAATGGAACAAGAAAGAATTTTGAAGAGTTTGTCAGAGAGGCAAAATCCCCCTCTATCCAACCCCAGTGCGGAACAACAGAGGATGACAATGGAACAAAATTATCAGATGGAACCTGAATTTTCAGAAGGCAAGGAGGATCATTCGGATAATGTACCAGAACAGCAAACTTCAAAACGACAGAAGATGGAGCTGCAGGGGGAGTTTCGAAAAATTAAACCCCCGCATTTTGACGGTGAACAGGAGGAAGCTACGGAAGCCTGGTTAATAAATATGAATAAGTATTTTCAATTGTATGAGTATGACCACAATTTGAAGGCGAGATTGGCAATCTTCCAGTTACAAGGTAAAGCAACCTTGTGGTGGGAAGAAATCAAGATTGTCAAAGGAGCCAGCGAACGAACCATTACATGGGAGAAGTTCCAGAAGTATTTCAAAGAAAGGTATCTGACTGAGCGCTTCTATGATGAAAAGGCAAGGGAATTTCATGATTTAAGACTGGGACAGCAGACTGTGGACGAGTTCATTAACCGTTTTACCTCGCTGCTACGTTATGTACCTTACATCAAGGAGGAGAAAGCTAAGTTCCAAAGGTTTGTGAGCAGTTTACCTGCATATATAAGAGAGAGGATTGAGTTTGACAATCCTAGGACCATGGAAGAGGCTATTCGTAAAGCAAGAATCTGCTATCAGAAGAGTAAGCAGAAGGGAGACACCTCGAACAAAAGATGGAATGAGAAAAGAAGTAGTCGGATGGCTGGAAACAGCAAAGGAGGTCGCAGCAGTGGGGGTAAAGGTGCTGGTAAAGGACTAAGCAGTAGACTTGTCACAAGGAATGCACCCCGGTCCAGGCCAATGAGCGAATCTAGAGTAAATGAGCAGTCTGTTAGATCAGAAGGTGAGGGGATGACCAGACCGCCGGTTCAATGCTGGGGTTGTGGAGGACCTCACTATGTTAAGAACTGCCCACAGAAAAAGGGGATAGATCAAATATCCCAAATTCATGAGGCATCGACCATCGGGGACGTGGCACGCAGCGTACCCAGAATCAATGCAGCTTTGGAAGATCGACAAGCGGAGTATCAGCCATCTATGGTTGAATTTGAAGGTAAAATCTCAAACCTTTCTATAGTTGTTCTGTTATGAAACCAGCTCAAGAAAAGATAGAAAAGAAAGATCAACGCCTTACAATTCAGCCTCTTCGAGGGGGCAACCTCCTTTACATTACATAAATGAACAATTCTTGGATGATGCAAATGAAAATACCTCCTTTCTATATATAGGAGTCTAAGTGGTCCCAATACAATCAAAGCCTACATAACAATAATATTGTAGGGCACAACAGTAACAATGGTAGGCTTCTATGTGGCATAATAGTAACAATATGGGCACTACAAGGGTACATCAATATAATAAGTGGGTTATAATAATAACAATAAGGGGTTACACTAGTAGTATAGGGGCCTAACATTCTCATCTCCTTCAAAAAGCATTGTCCTCAACGCTTGAGTAGTTCTTGATGCTTCTATATAAAATTCTTGTCCTCCCATGTGGAATATTCAGCGGGTAAGTTCTTCCACTTAATGAGATACTCTGAAATTGATCGATTTCATAGCTGTCGGGTTCTTGTTTCTGTCACTGCTCCAGGTTCCAATATGATTTTTCCTTCCTCTTCAATTTCTGGCAATATTTCTTGAATTGGGATCTTTTGCAACTTTTGAATAAGTGGCCATACTTCTTCGTTCTTCTTCCATTCATCCGTTGCTTCGTTTATCCAATTTGGTTGGATAATATAAATAGCACAAAACAATGCTTCCACATCCTCATCCTTGAAGCGTCTTCCCATTCGGTAAGGTCGTCATTTTTTAAGTGCATGTAGTATTACCAATATTTCCTTCTCATAAATAGCTTGCTTGAGATGTAGCAGTAAAAATACCCAATCACTCACATCAAAACATTTTTCACTACGATGTTGATCTACCTGTTGTTTCATTTGATTTTGCACCGAAGTGGCGTTATCCTTTAAAAGTTGGAGAACTTGTTGTTGATGCTCGATATGATCTTTCTCTACTTGAACCTTTTTCTTCTTTATATGTCCTTCTATATTTTGAGGAGTGGTAATTTCTTCCAGTCCTTTACAAGATATGGTCGGATTCATTTCTTGATGCTCGATGTGATCTTTCACTTCTTGAACATTTTTCTTCTTGATGTGTCCTTCTATCTTGATAGTTTGAGGAGTGGTAATTTCATCCATTGAATTACAAGATATGGTTGGATTCATTTCTTCTTTCTTGATGTGATCTTTCACTTCTTGCACCTTTTTCTTCTTGATATGTCCTTCTATCTTGAGAGTTTGAGGAGTGGTAATTCTTGCCAATGCTTTAGAAGATATGGTCTGATTCATTTCTTCTTTCTCTGGGGTGGTGTCCTGACGTATATCCTCTTCTTTTGATGTTTCTTGATCCTTTTCTTCCTCCTCTTCATATTCTATGTAAAATAATTTCTTCTCAGCACACCTATGACCTTTAGTGCATTTGTTATCACAATTGTAACAAAGCCCTTTTTCTCTTTTTTCTTCCAATTGTTGTGGTGTAATCCTTGTAGGTTGTGGAAGACTGGGAGAAACAACACTTCCATCTTTATAGTTGTGAGGGGTATGCTTCCTGGTTTCCATAATTTTGCTTTCCATTATGTCACAAAGCCCTTTTACTCTTTCCAATTGTTGTGGTTTTGCTCTAAAGAAGGTGTTGCTCTTTATATCCTCATAATGTGCTATCATTTCCTCCGTGAAAATTGACCACGTAACAAGTTTTTTACGAGAACAAAGCCCTTTGTACCATAAAAATTGATCTTGTTCTAAATATGAAGATGCAATACATACCTTTTGTAATAGTTGTACACCATTTATATCAAAATATTGCTCCATCTGAAGTATCCAATTTACCGGATCCTTGCCATCAAACTTCCTCATCTTGCTTTTTCTTGATTTTAGGAGCTCTACCTTGAAACGACTATAACTATGTACTTTCGGATCTTTAAGTTCTGAACTTGTGACCTGTAGTAGCCCTCTGTGTCCTCTTTCCAATGCCACAAGTCTGATCCAAATTGGATTCTCCAAGAAAAATTTATGCACAATCTCCCGCAGTGACCTGATTATAGACTAGTTCAGTAGATCAAACTTGTATGAAGTGCCACGTGTCCCTGTTTCAACCTTTGACTCTGAAAAATATACAAACAGAATCTATAGTCCGTCCTCTTTCTGAACCTTCTTACAAAATCTCAATCCGATGCTCAGAAAGAAAGTTATGACGATTTTCCCCAGGTCACCTGTTTTGAGTGTAATTCAGGAGTCTACAAAAATACCAACTTCCGCAGATCATATCTCCGAAAATATCGCGTGAACAGATCTGAAATTCGGACCCAAGGTTCAGCACCAATTCTTCTAAAATGGGTTTTTTTTTTTACTTCTGACACGTCACAGAAAAAACGTTATAGTGAAAATGCCATGAGGACCTGTTTGGAGCAGCGAAACCCTAGAATCCAAAGCTCTGATACCAAATGTTATGAAACCAACTCAAGAAAAGATAGAAAAGAAAGATCAACGCCTTAGAATTCAGCCTCTTCGAGGGGGAAACCTCCTTTACATTACATAAATGAACAAGTCTTGGATGATGCAAATGAAAATACCTCCTTTCTATATATAGGAGTCTAAGTGGTCCCAATACAATCAAAGCCTACATAACAATAATATTGTAGGGCACAACAGTAACAATGGTGGGCTTCTATGTGGCATAATAGTAACAATATGGGCACTACAAGGGTACATCAATATAATAAGTGGGTTATAATAATAACAATAAGGGGTTACACTAGTAGTATAGGGGCCTAACATGTTCTTATTGATCGAGGAGCTACTCTAAGTTATGTTAGCCCAAAAATAGTAGAACAATGTAAACTACAAGCTGAAAAGGTCAGAAATCCATGGCTGGTCCAATTAGCTACAGGAGCCAAAAGACGAGTTTTGGCCAAAGTAAATAATTGCTCTTTTACCATAGCTGAACAGCCGTTGGTGGCAGATTTAAATGATCTACCATTGGGTTCATACGATATCCTGATTGGGATGGACTGGCTGGAAAAACACTGGTCCTTAGTGAATTGCAAGACCAAAACCATCTACTATAAGGATGACCGTGGAGAGCAGCAGGAGTTACAGGGAATCAGACACCCTGTATAGATTCGACCCATTACAGCATCTCAGTTAGCTAAGTGCATCAAGAAGAAATGTCAAATCTACGCTATTCAGGTGGGATATGCAAACCAGAAGGATAAAACTGCTATGTTGGGTAGTATTCCGGTAGTACAAGAGTTTGCAGATGTTTTTCCTGAGGTAGTGTTGGGATTACCACCTAAGAGAGATGTGGACTTCAGTATCGAGCTGATTCCAGGGGCAGCACCTGTATCACGGGCACCATACCGCATGAGTGTACCGGAACTAACAGAATTAAAAATGCAGCTACAGGAGCTGTTAGATAAAAATTACATCCGTCCCAGTGTATCGCCCTGGGGAGCCCCAGTGCTGTTCGTCAAAAAGAAAGATGGAACCTTTCGGATGTGCATTGATTATCGTCAGCTGAATAAGCTCACGATCAAAAACAAATATCCGTTGCCTAGGATCGACGAACTTTTTGATCACGTGAAGGGGGCGACAGTATTCTCAAAAATTGATCTGCGAGCTGGTTACCATCAGATCAGAATTAAGGAGGAGGATATCGCTAAGACTGCTTTTAGAATGCGGTATGGACATTATGAATTCGTGGTGCTACCTTTTGGTCTAACCAATGCACCTGCTACCTTCATGTGTTTGATGAACAGTGTGTTTCACCGGTTTTTAGATAAGTTTGTGCTGATATTCATAGATGATATTCTGATTTACAACAGAACGAGGAAGGAGCATGAGGAACACCTTAGATTGGTGTTGCAAACTTTGCGAGAACATCAATTGTATGCAAAGTTTAGTAAGTGTGACTTCTTCAAGGAGGAGATACAGTACTTGGGCCATGTAATCACAAAGGAAGGAATCGCAGTAGACCCTGAGAAATTCAGAACTATAATGGAGTGGCCCATACCGAAGGACGTGGCAGATATTAGGTCCTTTATGGGGTTAGCAGGTTATTATAGAAGATTTGTTGAAGGCTTTTCGAGGGTAGCATACCCTATCACCTCCTTACAAAAGAAGGGAAAGGCATTTAAGTGGACCTCAGAATGCCAGAAGAGCTTTGAACAGCTCAAGCACTTACTCACCACCGCGCCTATATTGAGTATAGCTGACCCTAATAAGGATTACGTGGTTTGCACGGACGCAAGTAAAGAAGGTGTGTTAGGAGTGCTGCTGCAAGAAGGAAGAGTCATTGCTTATGAATCTAGGAAGCTGAAAGATCATGAGCAGAAATACTCTGCTTACGACTTAGAGCTGACAGTGGTCATTCATGCCCTGAAAATTTGGCGACACTATCTATTGGGCAGAAAATTTCTGTTGCTAACAGACCACCACAGCCTAACAAACTATTTCAGCCAACCCACTTTAAACACGAGGTAAGCTCGTTGGGCTGACTTCTTAAGTGGGTTCGACTTTGAAATTAAGCATTTAAAAGGGAAGGAGAACCGAGTGGCAAATGCATTAAGTCGAAAGGTACAATGAGTGTGCAAGATTTCAGTTAGTAAATGGCAGAGTACTTTATTGGAAAAGATAAAAACAACAGTTGAATGTGATAATGTTTACCAGCAAATGCAACAATTTTCTGGTAAGAAAACGCAGCAAGGGTATGAGCTGGATGGGACCGGAATGCTATACTTTAACAAAAAGCTGTATGTACCCAATGAGGGTAGTATTAAGCAGCTGATTCTGGATGAATTTCACATCAGCCATTACACCGGGCATCCAGGTTATCAGAAAATGGTTACCACTCTTCGGAAAGAATATTAATGGCCGAAGATGAAGAAGGAGGTAGCTGAGTATCTAGCACGATGTCTAGAATGTCAGCAGATCAAAGCGGAGCATATGCATCTAGCAGGGCTGCTACAACCCTTACCCATTCCGGAATGGAAATGGGAGACTATCTCCATGGATTTTATAACTGGATTGCCCCGGATAAGGAAGAATAATGATTCCATTATGGTGGTAGTGGATAAATTAAGTAAGGCAACACACTTCATACCTGTGCAATCAACATATAAGGTTGTGCAGATTGCCCATATTTTCATGCAAAATATATTCAAATTGCATGGACTTCCGAAGGTAATCATTTCCGATCGTGATGTTAAGTTTACATCAGCCTTTTGGCGGACACTATTTGCTGAACTGGGAACGCAGCTGAACTTTAGCACAGCCTATCATCCCCAAACAGATGGCCAAACAGAGCGTGTAAATTAGGTTGTGGAGGACATGCTGAGAGCATGTGTTATGATGAAGCCAACCCAATGGGAAGAATATCTCCACCTAGTCGAATTTGCATATAACAATGGGTATCACTCCTCTACACAGTTGAGTCCTTTTCAGGTCATGTATGGGCGGAAGTGCCGCACACCCTCAAGTTGGGGTGGACCTGAGGACAAGTTACGAATTGGTCCTGAAATGCTTAAGGAAATGGAAGAAACGGTGAAAAAAGTGCGTACCAACTTAAAGGCCTCTCAAGATAGACAGAAAAGTTTTGCTGATCGAAAGCGGAGGTTCAAAGAATTTCAAGTTGGGGACCATGTGTTCGTCAGAATTCAACCAAGAAGGAGTACCTTGCAGTGGAGCGGGTGTGCCAAACTTGCACCTCGCTATTTTGGGCCTTTCCAAATCTTGCCAAGAGTAGGGCCAGTAGCTTATCAGCTCGCTTTACCAAGCCATATTAGGATCCATAATGTTTTCCACGTTTCCGTATTAAAACAATACGTCTACGATCCTAAACACGTGATTCACTGGCAGAATGTTCGGGTAAGGTTAATCTAATCATCCTAGATAAGTTTTGTTCTTAGAAAAGGAAATAACTTAATCTGTTGTTGATTGCAGGTCGAGCCGGAAGGCGAGGTTCTGGTCGAGCCACTGACCATTCTCGACCGGAGAGAAGTGCAGCTGCGGAAACGGGTTATTTCCCAAGCTAAGGTACAATGGCAACATTATGGGCCTGAAGAGGCCACTTGGGAGGATGAGGAACTCCTCAGAGAAGCTTACCCAAATCTGTTTAAGGGTGACGAACATCGGGACGATGTCCAATCACAGGGG
This sequence comes from Pinus tabuliformis, assembly GCA_031772625.1. Lineage (NCBI taxonomy): Eukaryota > Viridiplantae > Streptophyta > Pinopsida > Pinales > Pinaceae > Pinus > Pinus tabuliformis. Next base: position 268,647,768 of record CM062815.1, on the reverse strand, counting down.
GGGAGATGTAACCCCCAGATTCTGTAAATATGAAATTACTATGGTAAAAGACATTGATACAGTTGTTATGTTTAAAGACAAACTGTGATAAACTATTTTGAAAAGTAATTTAAATATTTTGTTTCTTGAAATGCTGGCAGCCTCTAAGAGGTGAATTTAAAAGAAAGAGATCAGTTACATTAACTGATGGAAACTACCTCCCAAGGGCAGGAAAAGTCCTGGCTATAGGGAGAAGCTCTGGGCTGTGAGGACAGGCAGAGAAAACCTTCTCCAAGAAGAGGAAAAGAAAGAAAAGAAAAGAGAAGACTGGTTAAGTCTGGTTGAGACCAGATAACCAAGCACAGAGTGAAAAATTCTTGCTGAGGGCTTGAGGTCTGCTAGATGGCTCGGGGGGAGACTCCCATCTGAGGGATGGGTCTCATGGCTGGGTGGACGAGCAGAATCAAGGCTCAGGTGACTTGTTTTGTTTGAAAAACCATTCCTGATACTGGCAACCAGGTACGGTTCCAAAACTGTGAAGTTCCTGCTTGAAATAATTATGCATGTTTGAATAGGAAAATATATCTTGCATTTCCTAGTCACCGTTGCAATGTTAATCTAGATGTACGAATGTAGTCCTAAAGCTAAGAGACAGAATGTGCATTAACTGACAGGGTCTGGGCTAGCATTACTTTAAGCAGGTGAAACCTAGATATTTAGCTAAGACCGAATATCGGTACAGTGACAAGGTTAATCAAGACTTGATTAATGCGTAACTGACTATTATGCCTTATTAACAAACCAGAACATTGTCAACACTCGAAAGATCGACAGAAAACCGAAACAGTAGTGAGCACTGGAAAGAGAACCGTGAAATGTTGTGGCATGATAACGAACAAAAAGAAAAGAATCAAGACCTCTGGGTCTGAACGGAGGTATAGCGACCGCAGTCGGGTGCCGCTGTGGTAAAGAATACATAACCCTACTGTTATCAACATGAAACAGAATGGGTAAATACTTTAAATAAACAGAGTCCGTGGAAAACCCATATGATAAGGAACAAAACCCTTCGTAACTCATGACCATGTGTTATGCCGCGGGCGGAGCTGATAGCAGAGGCCCAATCCTTTAGAGCAATGAAGGAAAAGAAATATACATTCGCATTCACTATTTAAACTTGTGCATGAACTGTAAAAAGGGATTACACTTGTTCACATACCCTGTGCATGAACTGTAAAAAGGATTACGCTTGTTTACATAACAAAAGGAATACATATATAAGTACAAGCCTGTGCATACGACCATGTAATGTAAATACAATCATGACTGTGCGTATAGCCGTAAGGGCAAACCTCAGGAAACAACATTACCGTAAGCGGAAAGTAAGGAATGATATAAAATACAGTCTATGAATGCATGTCGAACAGATGAGCTAAAATGATGAGCACACAATAGAAACGGAGTGCGTCTGAAGCTAACATTATAATCTAGAATTATTTAGACAACGAAAATCCTGTAAAATATCAGAAATCGCAACAACAAGGCAAACCCATATTCAGAGTCATTTATGTGTATATGCTAAGCAGAGTTGCCTTAGGCGTAAACAATGTCCACAATATTATGGCGATGTAGAAATGGTCCTGAGAGTTGAACCGTACATCATAATATGGATTTAAAAGTATGCATAGCATCAAGAGTAAACCTTGTAAAAAGAATTAATTATACACAGTGTCGGAAACAAGCCGCAACCAAAACTTAAGGCAGTCATATCAACCCAAATCGGGTGTGCCGTAATCAGTACAGTATAACATAGAAGAGTTTGAACATCTGTCAAAGAGCACAGACTCCATTGAACCATAACCTAACTAAGAATACTGCTATGACCAGACGGCAGCGAGGATGCACCGTGGGTGTGCTCATTAAAGAATACCTCAGTAAATGTGATGAGGGAACCCGTGGTGGGCGTCGATCTGCAACCACGAAACCATAGTTCAGACCAGTGACCCTGAAAGCCGATATGCAGATGGAATAACAGGAGTTTCACATACCTGTGTAGGGAGGGTTGAACGCTGTAAGAAGGCCCCGTGTTCCATCCGAAGGGATGCAGGACGCGGCTGTATACATATCAACACGAGAAAACAACCAGTGAGATATTGCCCAAATGAACCAAACAATACAAACATTATAAAAATGTTAATCGCGAACCAGTACCTGAGATGACCGATTAACAAGCCATTCTTAACATCTGGACTGGTTGTCGAGTAAAGAACGCTTCCGGTGACATTAATCTTGAGGAGGAACCACTGGACCGGAGCCGAGAAAGCCAGCGTGAAAATGACCCCCAGACTGCAGACGAATGTTTATATATCATGTCAAACCCTAGAATGCATATTAATCGTCCGATCTGTGGATGCGATCCAGGCCGTCGAAGGAAGGCGGGAACCAGAAGCGTCGGGACCGAGATTCTCGTTTCCAAGGTGTCACATGGCCAGAGGAGCCAGACCATGACACCTGCCCCAGGAAGGACGAATGCCTTAAAGGCTTAGGTGAGCTGGCGTCTGTATAAGCTGTGGCCGGACCATTAAAGGCCGCGCCAGGTTAACATAGGATACTGTGTTAGAACTGTAGCTAGGATTGCCGTGCGGTAGGGCTTACGCCAAATCACATTTGATAATACATTAACACATTAGTACATTATAATGCTGTATAGTTTATGTATTATATACCATTTGAAAATACCCATGATATGTTAACAGAATTATATATCGTATGTGGTTGCATGATAAAGATAAAGGTACTCATATGATCGCAAGAAATAGCAATGTAGTGCTAGCTTATTATGTTTGGCATACATTTAAAAAAAAAAATTGTGCAAGTGGACAAAGATGTGACAAGTGGTTCCCAGTGAAGAAACAAAGGCCACCATTCCTTCTTTACACGTCGCTTAGACATGGCATGACCTCATGGGGGCCATGATGGAACCAAAAGCCGTACCTCGTGAATTCCTTTGTCTAAATGACTCTATAAGTACCTCTGAATCCCTTGGCCTATTGCACCATTCACGGTGCAGCATTGCCTCGATTCCTCCTCTGTCTCGTTACCCACACCATTTGGATTCTGTTAGAATTTTCACAGAGAAAAAACGAGGAGCTACCTGCTTTTAGTAGTTGGCATTCTAGGTTCTTGTTCCTCTTCTCCACTCTAAGTTTTAACCAAATTTCCATGTGCTGGATTTTAGGTTTCTAGTTTAATTTAAGCTGAATTGTTGGCTGAAAATGGGACCACTCCTTCGTGTTTCATGTAACAGGAAACGCGGCATCCTTGTTACTGTATGGAGCGCCAATGTAAGATTTGTCACTTTTATTACGAGTATCTGCCTTATAATTTCGGCAAACAAGTGTATGCTGAATAATAGTTCGATATTTTAAATGTCTTGATGCATGGTCAAATTTAGGAGAGTGATAAGAAACAGATCGACAAAGAGCTTCTCAGGCTTCCAAGGTGTGATAGCCCTGCTAAATTCTCTGCTCTACACGTGTTATGGTTCGCCTCTAATCAGTCATGGTCTGCATAACATCTTGGTGTTGAGCATCAATGGGGTCAGAATTGTGCTGGAGTTTATATTCGTTTGCATCTTTCTGAAATACACTATACCCACAGCCAAGGCAGGTTTCAATACTCCTAGTCTGTCATTATCTGTCCCTTAATCATAATATGCACCAGATGTTTAGACTTTCTGCTGTGGACTTTAAAAAGTGGCTGTATATATCAGATTAAACCAGTCTCTATATGTTCTTGTTGTGTTAACAAAACATTTATATGTGACTGTACTTTTACAACGTATAAGGCCATGTTATCTATTTTTCTGACAGATTTCCCTATGTTGATATTTTTGGAAGGATCTCTGCTATCTACGTACATGGATACATGTTAGACATGTATTCTGCAGAATGTGTTTATGGTTTCATAATAAAAGTACTCTTTTTCCCATGAACTGGATGTTAGATTAGTAATTACTTTTCTTTTGTGTTTTGTTGGATGAATGAATTTAAGCCTAATATAGATTTCAAAATATTCTTAAAATTTGTAATTAAAATGGAAATGACAATAATGAGTAATTGATTCTTTGTTGGTGTGCAGAAAACAATGGGGAGAACAATGGTGGGTGTGACGTTGGTGTTTGCCTGCATTTCAACAGTTTGTTTGGTTGCTCTTGGGGTTCAGAAGGATAAGAAAAAGCTGGTGGGGATTTCGGGGATCGTTGTCACTGTGGTCATGTATGCTTCTCCACTTTCCGATGCTGTAAGTATCTAACTCCATCCCAAGTCCTTTTGTCACTTATCTGCATCAAAAAATTCTCTAATAACATTCTACTTCGACATTGTTGTTCAAATTGGAAATAGGAGTACCTCCTTCGTTGGATTTTCAAGGCTCCATCAGTTTGTTTAACCTCACTTAGCAAGCTGGTTAGCAAGCTCTAATGATTTAGAGGGAGATGTGCATCTTAATAATTGTTTGCAAAATTTTCATTTCTTGGTAATGCCCATAGAACAAAATTCTCTGATGGCCAGCGTTATTAAAATTGTGGAGTGCCAAAACCAAGATTGAAGTTCCTATGCTTGGCATTTGTAGAGAGTGATGCTTCCCACTAGAGAAACTACGCCCTATAGACTGGAGAATTAGGTTGCAATTGAGGTAAATGTTACTAGAATGAGAGTTGCAGAGATATTTAATGACCATGATGTGTGTTTGGAAAGTGGTGTCCCCTCATACCAAACCTAACATTTGACATGGTCTATGGGGTTGTGTTGCCACATCCCTGATTGCATGCCTAAATGAGACAACCAAGACCCACCCTTAACCCTTTCTCTCACATACACTTCATCCAAAGTATTTATATAATATAATTATAAAAATGAAAAATAATTAAATAAAAAAAATATCAAGTTGGATGAATTATTTTTTTATATTATAATTATTTTAATATTGCAAATTTTATACTTCTAGTTTAAGATAACAAAAAAAAAACTATTATATTTATTTTTATATGTAAAAGTAATATAAACGATATATATAAATACTTTAGATATATTAAGTGATTAATCTAAAAGAAATCTATCTACATTATGGATCACAAAAGTCTTAGATCTAACATATAAATGATGTTAAATACTTATCATGAATAAAATTTTTGTATTTTGTAAAATGAATTTGTCAAATAATAATACATAATAATTTTTAAAAATAAGAAAATAAATTTTTTATTAATAATTCAAAAATATAAAAAATATTTATTTTAATTTTAAGATTTAATATGATTAATAAATAAAAGTTAAAATTCTTATTCTACCGTGAGATTAGTACTTTTAATAAAAGAACTCATCTACGAGAGAAGAATACCCGCCCTGCGCTCGCTGCGCTGCCCTAGCCGCGCCTGCGCCTGCGCCCTCCCGTCTGCTCCTCATGGCGTCTGGAGGTGGCCCTGAGGCCCCTCCCCCCCTTCCCCCTGAAGTCGCGGCCTTCAAGGCCCTGGTCTCTGCCTCTGGTAAACGCTCGGTCTCTGGCCCGCAGCAGAAATTTGTAAAGAAACTGGACAGTATTCCCAAGGTTGCTCTGCCTGAGGAAGAAATATGCAGATCAGCTCTGAATCTTGCAGAGAACGGCCTGATCGGTCAGTTCACCGGTTTATGGCCATCCCCGAGAGCAGTTGAAGAATGGGTTAAAAGGAACTGGCTTCCTTTGGTCAACGAAGGAATCAAGATTTATTTTGTGGGCAAAGGGTTTTTTGTTTTTTTGTTTGACAGTCCAGAAGATAGAGGCCTGATCTTCAGAAATGGGCCTTACTTCATGGGGCCCCAAGGACTTTACTTGAACAAATGGTCAACTGATTTCGACCCAGCGCAAGACGTGCCTAAGGCGGTTCCGGTCTGGGTGCGCCTCCCGCATCTTCCCCTGCATTGCTGGAATCAAGGCTCTTTACAATCCATTGGAAATGCTCTCGGAAAGTTCATCGACCAAGCCCCAAGGAAGGATCAGTATTCCTGTGCCCGGATCTGTGTGGAGGTCGATTTGGAAATAGGACTACCCGAAGCGATTCAGCTCTCGGTGGCAAACTGGACTCACATCCAAGAGCTTGATTATGAACAGTTGCCCTTTAAGTGCCGTTTCTGCCATGAGTATGGGCATTTTGCTAGATATTGCAAAAAAAGAAGTGGGGAGACAACAGAGAAGGAAAAAGAAGATCAATGGAAACAGGCAAAGAAGACATCAGCAAACAGGCAAAGCAACAAAAGCAAGGCGAAAGGGCCTGAGAGCAAAGTAGATAACGGAAGCACAAGTAATCAAAACGCCGGAAGTAGTGAACCAAAGGACAATGAGGGAGATAAAAATCCTTTTGAAGCCCTCGCGCCTCCTCCAGATCCACCGGAAGTAGGGGAAGAAGAATCATTACAGCTTGTGAATATGGAAACCCTAGACCCAGGCAACACTCAAAGCATCGCTCCAGGCAAAATCTCTTCTCCATCATACGCAGAGATAATCAAAAAAAAGAAAAAATCAACAGAGAATACTGGGTCATCAGACGATGAATCTCTAGAAAAGTCAACAAAAAGGGTCGGACGAAGAACAAATAAGGAAACCAGAGAAGAGGAGTCAGAAAAACAAAAATCTCTTGGCAGTCAAGCAACGATTGAAATGACCCTAGGGAGAACAGTCAGGCCAAGGACCTCCAAAGGAGGAGGGCCTACCCCTTCAAGCGGTAAATGATGCAGATGATCTCTTGGAACTGTAGGGGTCTGGGTAATCCCAACAAGGCAGAGGCTATCAAAGATCTTCTGAAGATAGAGACCGCGGACATCCTTATGCTCCAAGAGACCAAAGTAGAAGGGGAAGCCCTTCTAAACACCAGCGTCACTAAATGGAAATTTGACTCAGGAAAGGCTGTTAGTGCAAGGGGAACAGCTGGAGGTTTAGGTACTTTATGGACTAAAAGCTTCTCCCTAGAACGATTTTCAGCGACACAACATTGGATTTTCACAGAGTTGCGCCACACTGTAAGTAATCTCACCCTCGCCCTGTTTAATTTATATGTCCCAGTTCATTATGAAGAGAAGAAAGAATGCTGGAGGTCACTCACAGATTTTTTAGAGCAAATCAGTCCTACCAATTTGGTTATAGGAGGGGACCTGAACATAATTTTAGATCCCAAAGAAAAGAAAGGAGGGATCCAGTCCAGAGATCCTTTCAGCAGAACAGTGGGCAATTTGATCCAGCGCTGGGACTTGGTAGACTTTAAACCAGTGAAGGGTAAATTCACCTGGACAAATAATAGAACCGGAGAAAATCATATCTCAGCCAGATTAGACAGGTTCCTTATCAACAGTTCTTTAATGATGGATGGTAGAATTATTTTCACTAAAATTCTTCCAAAACTTACATCGGATCATAAGCCAATCCTTATATGTCTAAAAAAAGAAGAGGATTTAGGCCCCCTTCCATTCCGCTTCAGCCCTCTCTGGGTAGGCAAGGACGGGTTTTTAGAAACAGTCCAAGCGGCATGGAGAATGGAAGTTTACGGTTCCCCAAGCTTCGTGTGGGAACAAAAATTGAAAAACGTAAAAACTGCTCTCAAAGCATGGATAAAGAAATCCGAGCAATCCCCTAACAGGCAGAGGAAGGAGGCCGTAACTCAATTGGAAGGAATACAATTCGATATGGAGGATTCTGTTCCCTCGGTCACGGAGTTTGCCAAAGAAAAATCGGCTCAAAAGAATGTGTATTGCTCTTTCAGGAAGGAAGAAGAGTATTGGCGTCTAAAGTCTCGAAGCCTGTGGCTCAAATCAGGGGACAGAAATACCTCTTATTTTCATAGACAGTGCAGGGCCCGTCTCTCGCGCAACCATATTGCAGAAATAATCAGCTCCAGCGGTCAGGTATACAAAGGTTTCGCCCAAATTCAAGAGGCAGCGGTAAATCATTTTCGGAACCTTCTTAGTGCAGAAAGAAATGGCGAGGAGGAGGACGAAACAGAGTTTCTCTCAGCTATCCCCAATCTAGTCAGCGTGGAAGATAATGTCTCTTTGATGAGCCCAGCAACGGAAGAAGAGATAACCAATATAGTTTGGTCCATGGACCCTGATAAAGCCCCAGGCCCCGATGGGTTTTCAATTCATTTTTATAGGATTTGTTGGGAGATCATCAAATTCGACCTCTTCAGAATGATAAGAGGAGTCTTGAGGAAAGCAAAAATGGGAGGGGGTACAAAATCAACATTCCTTGCTTTAATCCCCAAGGAAACTAACCCAAGATCGTTTGACAGATACAGGCCGATCTCCCTGTGTAATTCATCATATAAGATTGTGGCCAAGCTGCTGGCTAACAGGATCAAGCCTCTCCTACAAAAACTTATCTCTCCAGCTCAAGGTGGATTTGTGAAAGGTAGACAAATTCTCGATAATGTTATCCAAATTCAAGAGGCCCTCCACTCCAGCCATGCTCGGAAAGAACAAGGTATGATTATCAAATTAGATATGAGTAATGCTTTTGACCGTGTTAATCGATCTTTCTTGCTCAGGGTTCTTGAAGCCTTCGGGTTCAGTCATGAATTTATAAATATCATCAAAGCCTGCATAGAAAATGTCTGGATCGCACCAATGGTGAACGGGAGACCTACAGATTTCTTCTCCGCTACTAGGGGACTGAGGCAAGGTTGCCCTCTGTCTCCCTTTCTATATATTCTGATGGCGGATTCATTAAGCAGGAAATTAACTCAGGAGCAGCATCGTGGTACCATTCCTGGGATAAGAATCGTGCAAGGAGCACCTCCAGTGAATCATGCGCTTTTTGCTGATGATTCACTCCTGCTGGGCGGCGCCTCCTTGAGAATGGCTAAAGCATTCAAGTCTATCCTCCAAAAATATTGCAGCGTCACTGGAGCCCTCATCAGTGAAAGGAAGAGCGCAGTATATGGTTGGAACTCTGATCAGCAAACCATTGATAGGATAGCTAGTGAGCTGGGCTTCAAAGGTTTCGCTGAATGGGACAAAATAAAATATCTGGGTCTTCCGTTGACGATGGGATCCAACCGGAACAACTTGTGGGAGGAGGTAATTTCCAAGTTTAATAAGAAGATAGCTGCATGGGGCGGAGTCTGGCTCTCCTCTGGAGGAAAGCTCACTCTCATCCGGTCGGTTCTTTCCGCGCTGCCTACCTTTCAAGCTTCTCTGCTGTTGGCTCCAAGGCAAATAGCAGATCAAATTTCCTGCCTAATTCGGAACTTTCTGTGGAGCGGTGGTAAGGGGAACAGTAATCGCTTCCACCTTGTTAATTGGGAATTGGTGAAGCGTCCAATCAATGAGGGCGGCCTGCAAATTAGAGACCCTCTTCAAGCTAACCTAGCGCTGGGCTGTAAGATTCTGTGGCAGCTAACCTCTGAGCCCACGCACCCAATCAGCCAGATTTTAATCCTCAAATATCTCAGAAACAAATCGATCATTACCTTCAATCCCGCTTCTTCTCCAAAAGGAACTCTGGCATGGAGTCTCTGTTGTAGAGGGATCGATTTTTTCCGAAGGCATCTGTATAAAATTCCTGGTAATGGCAAAAAGACATGGTTGTGGAGGGACCGAATCATGGGCCACCCCCCTCTCTCAGAGATAAATGAAATAGCAGATTTAAGAGTTTGGCTAAGGGCAAGAGGAATCAGGAAAATCGAGGATATCGTGGAGTGGGAAGAAGACGGCAATTGGAAGAGCTGGATTCTGCCCAACATTCCTGAGCATTTAAACGATCAGTTAAACCTTTTTACAGCTGAAATAGCAGATTTTGCACCTGTGCATAAGAATGAGGAAGACACTTGGGGTTGGGGACAAACAGGGGTCTACTCTGCCAAACAAGGGTATTTACAAATGCAAAGTAAAAAAGACTCAGTGCACCCGGAAGGAGTGTGGAAGCAGATCTGGGAGTGCTTCAGTATCCCGAAGATCAATTTCTTCTTCTGGACCTTGTTTCAAAACAAAATTCTTACTGGCGAGAACCTTTGTAAAAGGAACATCGCCGGTCCACACCGATGTGTGTTTTGTAAAAAAGCCCTGGAAACTACAGTGCACATTTTTCTTGAATGTGAGTACGCTCAGAAGACTTGGACAAGTTTCTTGGCCGGTCTGAATGTTAGACCTCCAGTGAACAGCTCAATATCAGAAATGTTCTTGTCCTGGAAAGCTAGATATCCCCATAGCATCGTTGCCAAGTCCCTCTGGTCCAAGGTGTGGACAGCAGTTCCGAAATATGTGTGCTGGAAACTGTGGCTCTCCCGGAATGATATAATCTTCAACCAAACAGAAATATCAGCTGAAAAGGTTGCAGAAAAAGCCAAGAATCTGCTATTAGAGACTTTGAGACAGTTCAGCGTTAAAGATAACTCCCTAAGAGACGAAGAATGTATCTGGTTGGGTGGCTTCATTCCCACATCGAGCCCTTCTTCATTCTCTCGTCCTCTCCTCAAGGAAAATTGGCAGATTCGAGACAACTTAGAAGGCTTCCAGAAGTGGTGGAAATCTCAAGGAAAATGCACTATCTTTTTTGACGGAGCCTCGAAAGGTAATCCAGGCAGGTCAGGGGCGGGGGGGATCATTTATCTCCCGAACGGAAGCAAAGAGAGTTTCAGCTGGGGTCTCGGAATAAAAACCAACAACCAGGCAGAAGTCCTTAGCCTCTTAAAGGCCTGCCAACTCGCCAGAAAGAGTAATCCAAAGGAAATCGCAGTGTTCGGAGACTCAGAATTGCTGATCAAAGCCTTAAGGAAAAACAAAAGGTTTAATGATCCAGTTCTGAACAAACAGATGTCAAGAGTGATCAGACTCTTGAGGGAAATCCCTTTAGTCCAAATTTACCATATTCTCAGAGAATTGAATTCAGAAGCCGACTCTCTGGCTAATATTGGATGCAATCTAGAAAAGAGCATGATAAGCATAAACTCAGGCGAACCGATTATGGTAGCCATCCCTTAATCTGGGCAAAGAGCAGTGAGAGCATCTTCTTCAGACTTAAAGGAGTGAGCAAGGTCTGATTGATCATTTAAAGATCGGGAGGTTCAATTTTAAAACCAATTCTTCGAATTTACTTCCTCCAAGTAAAGAAACAGGGGAGGCGACGTCAATTTTCCAGGTTCTGGAAGCAGTGGGAAGGCAAGTAGTTTGTTCTGAATTTAGGGGCTCTCAGTTCGAAGCAGATCCTGTTCGCGGTCTCGGCCAAGTCGCCCTTCGGCTCCATCCTCCCTGGCTTTACTCCGTAAAGCAATTCTTCCTTTTTGTTTAAGAATTAGATCTTAGCCAGTTTAAATTCGATGGGAAGGCAGTCGCAATCCATACCGCTCATTGAATTTTCTCAGTAGCAGAATTTGCTGTATAATGATCAGAAATGTAACACTGAATTTGGTCTCGGTCATCCGTTAATAAAATACTCGTTTTGGTTAAAAAAAAAAAAAAAAAAAAAATCTTATTCTACCATAATGTCACACAAGGAGGCCATTCAAAATTATATATATATATATATATATATATATATATATATAAATATATAATTTTAAAAATAAAGGAAAATAAATTTTATATAATTTTATTAATATATTTAAAAAAAATATAAATTTATTTTAAATTTAAAAAGTGGTAGTTTATTTACAATATGTTTTAGAGTTATTTTAAACATTTGGTAAAAAATTATTAGAATTACAAATTTGAATTATGTACTCTCTACAATCTAAATGTGTTAAATTTATATATATAAAGTGAAAAACATATTTTAAATAACATAAAATCATGATCTTAACAAAAATTATTTTACTTAATTTCACAAAAAAAAGTCCAAAACATATAATAGTTAAACAACACTTAAAATATATAACAAATTCATTATTAATGAAACATTAAATTACAATAAATTATAACAATGAATAAATAAAATACAATATATAAAATACAATATGTTAAATCCAATCATATCATCCATTTCTAATGCCAAGGCCTATTAAGTAAGATTTTCTATTGTAGAGCTAGACTATATAAATACTATAAAATTGATCTAAATAAAAAACAAATTAGAGACGTGAACATTACCAAATAAGATTTTCTATCATTGTTCATTGACCATAGAAATAACCGATCGATATCAGTTAACAAGAGACACATTTATATGGACTAGCGCACCTACTAAGCATTATGAGACCATTGAATGTATAGGTAATTCATGGTTTTTGATAAACCGCCTTGTAATAATAGGGTGGTACCTCTATATTTCTTGAGGAAATTATGGGAAAAGTTCGAGCTAGGACTCCATTTCAACTACTTTGACATGAGAGAATTCTAGGGTGTGGGTTGTGGGTCTACACAAGATATAGAGAATGCTAGGCATAACCCAACACTAGGTGTTCAACCAGTTGAAGGTCTAACCCCCTTTCCAAACATCCTCTCATAGTGGATAACGTTATTAAAACCCATACCATAATAACTTCCCGACTTGCACCTTGGTATAACATGTTACTTTTGTAGTGACATCATGCCATGAGTGACTAGAAAATGATGTTGCAGGAGGGGTTGGACCATTAGTTTCTGCAACATGGTTCAACTAAAATAGGCCACATAGGGGCTTATGTGAACCTCATAGATGTACCAATTGTAAACAAACTTCCTATGCGTCAATGAAGGCCAATTGAAAATAGATTTTTATGGAGGGGAATGTCTTTGAGGTAGGTTAGCATAAATAAGACCACATTCCTCTTCTTCACTTCCAACCAAGCACTTTAGTGACGTCTACAACATTTTAGTAAGATGACATGAAGTTTTTACTTTGCACAAGGCAAAGAGATAGGAAATGGTGGATGACGATTTCAACAATTCGTCCTCTTCTCCAATGGCTTGAATTATTGTACAGTAACCTCTTTTGTATCATCCTGTAGGGATATGCAACCGATCACCTTCTCAAGAGGAATTACCTATTTTAAAACATCACTTCTTCCTTTCTAAGGCTGTCCACCCTATAAGTTGGTTGAAACTTTAAAGTCCTATTAGCTTAATGATGGTAACCTGGACACACCTCATTTGCGTGTATAAATTAATGTTTCCAAAATTGGATTCAGTTTTACACCTTCCATCATTTCTCTTTAAAACTGTTCGACTGTTCAATTTACAAAAGGAAGACCACTTTTTGGATTTCGACCTTTCCATGACTCATTTGCCGATTTTGTTGACTTAAACCTTGAATAGTACGTTTGAATACTATATAAATTAGTATTGAAGACCTGCCAATTATATAAAACTTCCGACGCTATTGATATATTTTTAGATTTGGGTATAAATTGAAAACTAAATGAATTGACGTTGATCTAAGATACTTTTATCCCATAATTATATTATTCTAATTATTTAAAAAAAATGTTATTTTAATAATTATATTTTAAATTATAAAAATAATTTTATTAAATCAATTAGATTACATAATTTAAATTAATTATAATGATATTCTCGTTAATATAGTTTATTATAATTTTTCTTTATTTTAATTATATTGTTTTTATTATAAGAATTTTAATATAGTTTATTATAATTTTTCTTTATTTTAATGATATTGTTTTTATTATAAAAAATTTATAAGCAATTTTTTTAAGTTTTTTTTGTTTAATACAAGTATGACTACTAATATTAATTAAATCCAATAAAATAATGATATTAAATTGTTATTCCTTTTATTTGATGTGGATGTAAAATTTGGAGATCTAGTATCTTTAAATATTCCTAAAAATAATAAAGCAGATCCAAAATTCTTTTATAACCTATAATCTAACAATTAAATAACCCACCCTTTATCATTTATGTACTTATAAGGAATATTAGTTATTTATGTACCTATACAAATTTTTAAATATCGTAATTTAAAAAAAAATAAAAATACAATTATTCAATTTTTTTTATTTATGTTAAAGAATTAAAAAAAAAATTGTTTAGTTTTAAAATTTAATATATGTATTAATAAATAAATGTTGAAAGTCTTAGTGGCCCAAAAAGTAATAGGTAAAAAGATGATCTACATCATGATTTTAATGTTTGTCTTTCAGTTAAGTGACTTTAAAGTTCAACGCTTAAAATTTTGGTATTAAATTATAATTATATATATATATATATATATATATATATATATATATATAATTCAATAAAATTTTAAAAATTTGTAACACCCTCCTCCCATATATACCCAAGCAACCGGCCAACCAGAGTAAACATGTGACGAGTGGCCACTATGATACAATTTGATCTCCTAAGTCACCTTAAAGAAGCGGAATTGATGGAAACACACCATACAAACATCAATCATCAGCTACAAGACCCTCATAAACCAATCCAATAGTTTAGAGAACTTGCCTTGGGGTCCCACTTAGCTTTTGGATAATTTAAGGCTAAGTTGCTCCCATGCTATAGGCATGAAGGTGACTAGAGACCCAAATTCGTTCCCACAGGCTTACCTACCAATGACCAGAAACCCAAATCGTTAGTGTTGTACCCGCGACTCCACGATTTGAGCCACTTTTTCAGGCCCAGAGCCTGGGTCATTGCCCAAAACTGAACCATCTCTTCATATCAGTAAATTAACATGGAAATGAAAGCATTAAAGCAATTGCTTGTTCATGACCTTGAATGGATACCTACTAGCCATGACAGGCATTTCGTCAGACATATCATTGGCATGTAGTCTACATGTGTAAATAATAGAGTTAAGTGTAGGGATCTCATACTTATCTGAGAATTTTTATGAACCACTTTTCCCTTATTCCATTTGATGCATTATCACCTATTAGGTCATAGGCACATTATCCATTCACATACAAGTAAAACCATGCTAAGAGCCATACACAACTCTTGTCATAAAATGTGTATATAACCAACATAATATGAACATAAATATAATAAACATGACAACCATCAAATCCATAAATACATTAGTACCTTTACACATGGAAATCAAGGAAAGGATTTCTCATTAATGAATGCAATAAACTAATCAGAGATGGGACTACCACATTCGAACCTACATAGAATGGATGACCCAAATCTCTCTTCAACCATTCACCCTCGTGCCATATTCAAGGAATGAATGTGGGATCTCATATAACACATCAATCAAAACTCATCCAAGGCTTCCAGAGGCCATCCACCTCAGCCCATCAAACAATGATTCCACCTCATGGTTAGACATCACCAAAACCATCACCAGATCGATCTCCATCTTAGTCATCCAAGGCTCTAGAGCATTTGTTCCAACCAAGTTTCTAGGACTAGTAAATCAACCCACAATTGTCGTCGGGTTCCAGATCGTTTGTCCAACTAAGGCTCCAGGATTAGTAACTCAACGCAGAAAGGGCGCTAGGGCGTTTGTCCAACCAATGTTCCAGGACTAATAACTCAACCCAACTTGTTACAGTGCTCCAAAGTGTTTGTCCAAACAAGGCTTTAGGAACTAATAACTCAACCCAAGCTAAGGAAACATGAGAACCAACCAAAACAAAACAATGAAAATAAACGCACAATCACCATAACTATCCTATAGATGGCAACGTTGGGAAATCCATTATGTTAGGGCCTAAATCTAACTCAGGCTGAGAAATACAGGATCTAGGGTAACATCAAACCATGCTTAACCTGGTAGTTAGCCCTTCCAGGTCGGGAGAGGGCTCTCTCCTTGTCAATCTCAGGAAAATTTAGCAAATGAGGCTTGAGATGACTGATTTAAAGACTAATTTTAGGCTAGGTATATGCTCAGAGGAGTTTGATTGAATTTAATTTTGGTTTGCTGCCTCAAATGTGAAAGGCAGATTTGGGTCTGGGGAATGGACACAGCCTTGCAGAGGTTTTTGTGGGGTGAGGTAGGCAAATGGTTTAGTACTTTGAAATAAGTGAGATGGAGAGTCTTAAGACTAGTGAGGAGTTGGAGATGGCATGAAAGTCTCAGGGATCCTCTTCAAACAGTTGAAAACATAGAAAACAAAACAAACCCTAGGTAGAGCACCGCAACATCAATGAATTTTACCTTTATCCTTGATTCATTTAGTTAAGCTAAATAGAAAGAGATGATGGCACACATAAACACATGTAAACTTGCATTACAGAAGGAAAAACAATACCAAATCAAGTTGCTACAAGAATCCCACAAAATGTTGCAAACCCTGGTCTATTCCTTTGCCAAACTACAGAGATGAATGTACAATAATGCTCAAAGCATTTACAAGAGTCCAACCTTTACAAATGAATGAAAAACTACTAGATATAGGCAACAAACAACTCATGTTATGCTTTAGGGGTCGAATTCATGAGTTTAGGAGCTGTTTCAATAAGATCTAAACTAAGAATTGAAAAGTAGGCAGTGGAACAGCTTGCCTCTGAAACCTAGGAAACTAATTCATTCAGTTTCAAACTACCATTTCATGATGTATCTACCTCCATGAGTGAAATTTTAACATATTAACATCAAATTCCATCATGTTACATCAAATTACATCATGACTTTGACTATGAAAGAGAGAAAAGTGAAACTGAGAAAAAACTAGGAGAAAAAATAGAGTTTTTTGGCAAAAAAGTCAATTTTCCATCCTGTGCGTCATGCCTCTGTCCCTGTGCATCTTAACTTTTTGCAACTTATTTTGGAGGCCTTCCCGTGCACCAAATTTGCTCTCAGTGGGTTTGTTGGAGAGGTATGTCTGTCTAAATTCTAGAACAGGTGGAATTTCTGAATTTGGTGTCCATTTGCCCCTTCAAAAGTGAGTTATCCCAACACTGCTTCTTATGTGGCCAAAATGGGGCAGAAAGGCAATTTTTGAGGTGTTTTTGACCCTTCTGGAAGCTCAAAACGTGACAAAATTTCTTGGTAATTTGTGGGCATTCATATTTTTGCATGAGGAATCCAAAAATGTTGAGTTTTCCTCCAAAGGGGGTCCTGCATCAAGTGCTATGTTGGGCTAAGGAAGCCTTCGCCAAAATCTTGAGCTTGTTTTGCTTTTCCCTCTTCCTCAAAGCTTTCCTCAACTTGGTCTTCAAAGTCCTAATTCTTGCTTTACAAACTTTGTTTCTCGCTAAATAGTGATAGGCCATGTGCCTCAACATATTTTTCTCTTTGTTGGCCTTCTCCAACATCTTTTCCAAGTGCATATTTTCCCTCTCAAGCCAAGATTCATGATCAGTTTCAATTTCTTGCTCAAGTGGTGTCAACTTGACTTTCCTCCTCTTGGCAGCTTGCCGGTTTTCTCTTTTTTTTTGGAGCTCCATGATAGTTTTTTGGTCCTCTAACTGTTTGTTTTCTTTCTTGTTTGTCATCTATATTATCCTCGTGCATCTTCTCTTTTCCTTTTCTTTGTTGCTTATCATAGTCATATTCACTGTCTCCTTCCATTGTTTTCCCTTGATTTTGAAAAATGTGATTATATATGAATAGTTTGTGGATAATAGTATGGAATAGGATGGAGGAATGGAATGGGAAGAGTGTATGGAGAAGGGAGTGTGGAAATGTATGTATGAACAAGGTTTAAGGATGTCAGTAAGGTTTAGGGAGTGAGTAGGATAAGTGTGTAGGGTTTAGGGAGAGTGTGTAGGGTTCGGTGATGTGAGTAGGGCTTGTAGGATTTGGGGATAGTAGGAATTAGGTATTAGGGTTTTGGTTTTGGGGATAGGGGAATAGATGAATGTGAATGAAAGAGGGAAGGGGTAAATGACATGAGTGAAATGTAGTGAAGCAAATGTAACTGATGTAAGGGGAGAAAACAACAACAATGACAACTTTGAAACCCTAGACAGTTTTTTGAATGTGATTGTGCAGCAAACTAGGGTTTTCCTTTTCACCTATTTACAAACCATGAATGATGATCAAAACTTTTGCAATGGCACTATGGAATGCTTCTCTTATTTGTTGAATGAGGATTTCACAAATTTGGGCTAAGCAGGTAGGTGCACCGTTCTCAACAGGTGCACCACACCCATTCAAATTGCAGTGTAAAACCTGCACCATGTGTGACGCGCTCAACAGTTGCGCCATACCAGCTGACAAGTGCATAGTGATTTTTTCATGACACTTTTGGAGGCCTTTCCGGTGACCAAATTAGGCATGGGATAGCTCATTGGAAATAGTTTTGAGTCTACTTTCCAACACAACTTGAATATTTCAATTTGGAGTTCACTTGACCTGTCAAAAGTCAAATCCCCCAGTACTGGTCAAAATGTGCAACATGAGGCTGCCTAAAGGCAGAGTGTTGTGACAATCAACTTTTGAAGGTCTTCCTCAATCCCAAATTTAGCTCATGATACCTCATTGCAAAGACCTTTGTCTCTAGTTATCATTTTACTCATCAAGCAAGTAATTTGGCCAGCCAAACTAGGAGAAATCTTTATTTTCCCAAGGTCACTTCATAGGTGCATCAATTCTGCTGAGGCAACTGTATTTTTTACATTTCTCTAAAACCATGACACCTATGTAAAAAGTGAAGGACTTTTTTCTTCACTGGCCTATTGTGGACAAAAACCTCTCTCCGTTTTCCCAAATTCATCTTTTCTTGCTCGGAAACATCATTGGAGTAAAACCTATCCTGTCGTGTAGAACAAGGGATTTGTCGAAATGAAGTGAAATGAAGGGGATAAGGGGATTCTAAATTCTTGATAAAAATTTTGGAAGTAGGGAGGGATGTTAGGAAGTAAGGGAAAGTGGAATTTCAAACATTGAGTGAAGGGAAGGGGTCTAAAAGGGCAAAACACATGCCTAGCCTAGAAAATTGTCAAATTGTAGCAAGAAACTAGGGTTTGTGCGAAAATGAGAAATTTGAGGGGTATCAGTGATGGGAAGTGTTTAATAAGGTACATTAAGGACAGGGGAAGGTGTATGAACATCAGGATACAAGTTTTTCTGATGATTTGAGCATCCAAGAGAAATTACCTTTAAAACCCTAGGAGAGGGAAATGAACCTTACCTAGGCACAACTGAAGCATGAACAAGGTGTAAAATGACCCATTGGAACCTAAACTGATGATGAAAACCTCTGAATGATGGTACACTCAGCTGAATGGTAACATGGACCGACATTTGGACAACTTTCAAAGGAGTGAAAACAAACACTAGGCCTAATACCTAGTGACCAGATTTTGCTTGAAGACTCTCTGAAATGACAAAATTGGACCATGACACCTTAAAATCACTTTTTAAGAGCATGCTTGATCACTGGAGGAAGGTTTCAATGGCTGACACTAACATTGGCTCCAATGGGGATGGTAGCCCCTTGGAGGTGCCATGAACTGCAGATCTTTGGGAGAGCAGACAAGTGCCTTCATCCATTGGGTAATGGAGTCAATAACTTCAGAACACCCAAAAACCAATTACTATGAAACTTTGACTCAAGACTCATAGTTGAACTGAATAATTCAAAACTGAAACAAGACTCTCAAAAGCTGAAACTGGACACTCATCTGAAACTATCTTTAAACTGACTGAAACAAAAAATGACTCAAGACTAAAACAAAACTAACAAACTCGAAATATGCTCAGAAAGCTTATTCAATACAACCTACTCTAGTTGTTCCATTCATCACCTGATCAAGGGAAATGAAACAACTAATGCAACCAAGTAAGCATTTTGGTTGTTGTTTTCATTCTCCACAAGTGCTTGCTTATGAACAACAAGAGAGAACTATTGAAAGGCAACTCCCATGAAAACTTGGAAACAGATTCGTTGAATGATATGGATTCTCTATCCGCCTCTAGAAACATTGCATAAGGATATTGAAGTTCATGCACACTGGGACTTAGCTCATCCAATGGATTACTTCTCTTCTCCTCATACCATGAATGCAAACTTTCATCTGAGCTTTGTGACGAGACTCCTGCTAAAAATGACAAGGAAACTAGCTACTAGATCAAGTTTGTATCAATACTTTTGTCAACCTCACTAATAGGAGAATGACTTTGAATACAGACATCATCCAACACATCAGCTATTGGATCATGAAAAGATGAAAAGATTGCTGCAACCCATTTCCTATTGGTTCCGATGAGATTACATGATTTCCTATACGCTGATGATTTGAAGATATATTATGCAATTTACCCTTAAAAAACTGAAATTTTTCAAAGCAAAATGGTACAAAATCATCTTGTGTCATTTGATCATATGTGCTAGCTTCCAGGTCATCATCTGCAACTTGAAAATCAATGGGATTTGGGGGCTGCAAGTCTGGATATGAGAAGTCTTGAACAAGGTTTTCATTGCCCTCAAGATGATCCAGATCAAAACTTATCGACGATTGATTTCTGATTGCATGAAAGTTGTCTCTGATGAACTGAAATGAAGCAAAACAAAAAGGCAAAGATCCTTCACTTCAAAATTTGATACACTTTCCTCGTCATTTCCATAGCTGATATGTGATGGTTGAACATTGTATTCGAGATGCTGAAAATGAACTTCCTCCTTCCACAAACTAGCTACTAATTTGTCTGCAAGATTGGCTTCTGTTTAGAGAACATAATCATCATCATACTAATCAAACTGAGGCAAATCGTCAGTAAAAAATACATCATCAAGCATACATGTCATATCAACAGATCTCTCTTCTCCAAGATGATCTATAAAACAATCATTATCAGATCTATGACAACTAGGATATGAAAGAAGATGTGTTGGATCAGCAACTTGTTCTTCTTCAATCACCAAACCATGGGCTTGAACATCATACTCATTTCTTGTAGTGATCTTCTCCACCATCTCTTCCAGTACACTTACCAAAATGTCAAGCTTTACCTCTAGAGATGTCGATTCCTCCGGATCTATTTTTTCATCTCTTATTCCTTCAACTTTGCCCTCCGAATAAAAAAATGAGCCTATACATCTACTGCACTGTTCTGCATCTCTTCAAGTGTTCTTGATCAAGCTCAAAGGCATGAAAAGCTTTGGTATTCACAAGCTTCAAAGGGAAGGAATTAAATTCAAGTCGAGGATATTTTCTCAAATACAATATACTTTGCAAAGCCTTCTTGACATTCTCGAGAGAAGAGAAGAAATAATTTATAACAAAGAAGAAAATGTCTTTGATGAAATTCCAACTTGAATACCTGATCTTTCCATATTGTCCAGTCATGTTTCTGCTGTTCCAGTTCATCCTCCAGTGGAGTCCTTGGATCTAATGTCGAAACTAATTTAGAGTCACTAGGTGAATGATTTCAGCCTTGCGGTGTCTGATCATTGTCCACCATCAATAATCAAATCTGAACTTGATTACATTTTGTTGAGGAAAGCAGATGTTTTGTTCATAAACTAAACCGGAGATTAACTGAAGTAGCATTCATCTACTATGCACTTGCAGAGCAAGAACAGTTCGAAGGCTACCTGGCTAACTTCAGGTTTCGTCTGTAGTTTATAAAGAAAACAACAAACTTTTCATCCCTAGTTGAGTCACCAATATGTTAGGGCCTAAATCTACATCAGGCTAAGAAAGGCAAGATCTGGGGTAAAAGAAAACCACGCTTATCCTGGTAGCTAGCCCTACCAGGCCGGGAGAGGGCTCTCTCCTTCTCAATCTCAGGAAAATTTAGCAGATGAGGCTTGTGATAACTGATGTAAAGACTAATTTTAGGCTAGGTATATGCTCATAGGAGTTTGATTGAATTTAATTTTGGTTTGCTGCCTCAAAAGTGAAAGGCAGATTTGGATTTGGGGAATGGACACAATCTTGTAGAGGTTTCTGTGGGGCGAGGTAGGCAAATGGTATACTACTTTGAAATAAGTGAGATGGAGAATATTAATACTGGTGAGGATTTAGAGAGAGCGTGAAATTCTCAGGGATCCTCTTCAAACAGTTGAAAAGATAGAAAACTAAACAAACCCTGGGTAAAGCACTGCAACATCAATGAATTCTACCTTTATCCTTGATTCATTTAGTTAAGCTGAACACAAAGAGATGATGGCATACATAAACACATTTAAACTTGCATTACATAAGGAAAAACAATACCAAATCATGTTTCCACAAGAATCCCACAAAATGCTACAAACCCTGGTCTATTCCTTTGCCACACTACAGACATGAATGTACAATAATGCTTAAAGCATTCACAAGAGTCCAACCTTTACAAATGACTGGAAAACTATAGATATAGGAAATAAACAAATCATGCTAGGCTTTAGGCTTTGGTTTAGGACCATTATTTTTATGATACAACTTCTTAGGATTCTTTGGATTTGGTTGTTGTTGGGCAGCTAACGCTTTCTTAGAAGAGTTTCCAAGATGAAGAAGACCAAGGTGTAAGAGTTTTTCTTGTTCTCTTATTAAAGAATCACAAAAGGAATCAAAGGAAGGGGACTTGTAGGTTTGTCCTTGAGAAATGAAGGCTTCTCTTGTAGAATGGAAGGTGGAAACAAACACAGAATAGGCAGGTCCCAAATTAGTAAGAATGGAGTAGATAAGGCTACTATCTTCTTTCTTAACCTTAACACCTTCCAAGAGAAGACTAAGGGTCTTGAACTTGGACAAAAAATCTTCAATGCAAGAAAAATTATTGGGGTCCAATGTAAGCAATTCATTTTCAAGTTGATGGGCTTTAAGTTCATTTTTAGTTCCAAATACTTTAGTAATATGTTTCATTGCTTCATCAGGAGTATCAAATTCTAAAATATGGAATCTAAGATCTGGAGAAATATACATCCCTATCAACCCACATGCTTCGTCTTGCCTATTTTTCCATTTAGCTGCCTTGTATTCATCTTTCGGTTTGGTCTCCTGGCCTGTGGCTATTCTGTAAAGACCTTTACTTCTAAGTAAATCCACAATGTAGGACCACCATTGGAAGTAGTTGGTGCTATCAAGAATAACTTTGCATGGACTTTCCATTTAAAAAAAAAACTGAAGCTATAGATGCTGAAACTAGGTGTTTCAATGGAAAGATCTCGAAAAATTAGGTTGTTTCAAAAAAAATGGTTCTGAAAATGGCTTCCTGATGAAGAAGTTATGGCTTTTTGAAGAAAATTCGATGAAGTCGGCGACGAAGTGCGGGAATGTGCGGAAATGAAAAATCCGCCCCCACAAAATGGAGACTTGAACCCAAGACCTCTACTCTCATAAATTAGGTTTGCACCAAGTGAGCTATACAAAAAGTTTTGAGAGAGAGAGGGGGGGGTGATGCTTTGGGTTGTGTGCTTGCTTTGTGAAACCTCTTTTTCCCTACAAAACAAAAAACACAAAACCCAACACGGACATACAAAAAAAAATGAACCTTGTGGCTCGAAGTTAGCTTTAGCCGGAAACTAAATATTTTCAAAAACGAACCTTGCGGCTCGAAGTTAGCTTTTGCCGGAAACTAAATATTTTCAAAAATGAACCTTGCGGCTCGAAGTTAGCTTTAGCTGAAAACTAAATATTTTCCTCAATGTTTCTCATTTTCCAAGATCACACTAAGGCGTAGCGGAAAAGAGCATACGCATGAGAAAAATCCTTCCTTTCTGTTTCTGATTTGCCCAGATCGCATAGATTCACAGGGCAAAGAGCATACGCAGAAATGAAAGGTATAGATCTGGTAATAAAAAAGCTAAATAAACCGAAAACCGAAATAAACAGAGAGAAAATAACTATAAACTGCAAATAAACACTGTATACCTCCAGATCCTAAAAATGACGCAGCTAGGGCTACCCGAAACCTTTTCGCGTGAAACGAAAGGGGTTCCTCACTGGAACAAATTCTCCCAACACAACAGAGTATTCCTCTCGGCCCGAAAGCAGTCAGAAATAGTATATCTAGGAAATGGTAGTTGGATGCAGTTCTACCGGCTTCATGTTTGGATCACCAACGGACGCGGCCCTCAAATAGCTCTGATACCATGTAGGAATTTACAGCGAAAGTTCCTTAGATAGAACACCAAAGGACACCGCTCACAAATAGATCACAGATCAATACACCAGTATTTTGACGTGGTTAAAACCCTCAAAGAGGGAAACAGTCCATTGCCTGAGCCAACGCGGCCACTTCAAGCAATTTATTAATAAAAGAATAAAAATTTACATATGCTTCACTCATAGATGGATTACCCTACAAATGACCCTCCATGCTCTTTAAATAGATATCATGGACCAATCGGGTGTCAAGCCACAGATCAAATGTTGGTAATACCGAGGAGAGAATGAATCGTCAGATCACTACATATCGTGACCGTCGGATTGTAAGTTACAAAATGTACATAGTAAAGAAACACACTTTACCTAACTCTATACTAGACCAAGTTGTACTTAACTATTTCCAATGTGTCGAAATATCCTAACATCCCCCCTTAAGAACAACTTGGGATAGGATTGAAGGATTTACAAATATGACACAATAGGAGAAGGAAGGAGGCACTAGAGCCTATCCCCCCTTAGTGACAACTTCCTGAACTCCAACCATAAATCGAAGTTTAGTGAACTTAGCCTCTGTGAGAGCCTTTGTAAAGATGTCTGCAACTTGATCATCTGTTGAACAATATTGTACTTCAAGAACATGGTCGTGAATGAGATTTCTGATGAAGTGCATGTGCAGTTCAATGTGTTTGATGCGCTGATGTTAGACTGGATCTTTGCATAGCTAAATGGCACTTTGATTATCACACCAAAGTGTAGTCAGATGCTGCTGCTGAAAGCCAAACTCTGACAGGATCTGACGAAGCCACAAGGCTTCCTTACTAGCTTCTATGGCACCACGATACTCTGCTTCTGCTGAAGAAAGAGAAATGGCACCTTGTTTCTTGCAAGACCATGTAATAGGTCCTGAACCAAGAGTGAACACATAACCTGCAGTACACTTCCGATCATCAGGGTCATCAGCCCAATCGGAATCAGTGAAACCAACCAATAGAGGAGATGCTTCGGCACTGTAATGAATCCCAAACTAAACTGTACCTCGAACATAACGAAGTATTCTTTTAGCTGCTTTCCAATGACTTTCATGAGGGTTTTGCATAAACCGAGCAACAAGGCCAACAACAAAGGAAAGGTCAAGACGAGTATGGGTTAGATACAAAAGTTTTCCTACAAGTTGACGGTATAAGGTAGCATCAACTTCAGGAGAAGTACAAGTGACTGAAAGTTTGACTCCAGACTGAAAGGGAGAAGGGGCTGGCTTACAGTATTCCATGTGAAAATGGCGTAGAATATCATAGGCATACTTGGATTGAGAAAGGGAAATACCTTCCTTGGATTGCAAGACTTTAAGACCGAGAAAATAATGTAAGTGTCCTAATTCTATCATTTCAAACTTCCTTTTAAGGCTAGACTTCACATGGTTTATAAGGTTGGGATCACTACCAGTCATGATGAGATCATCAAAATAAAGAACAAGAATGATAAGAGACTTGCCCACTTTATTGGTGTAGACAGTATAGTCAGAATGACACCTAGAGAAGCCAGATTCTAAAAGAAAGTTATTCATTTTGGCATACCAAGCTCGAGGAGCTTGCTTGAGACCATAAAGGGATTTCTTAAGCCGACATACAAGGCTGGAGTCTGTTTGTATAAAGCCAATAGGTTGTTCCATATATATTTCTTCATGCAAGTCCCCATGCAAGAAGGCGGATTTAACATCCATCTGATGGACTTCCCATTTGAACGAAGCAGCAAGGGAAAGAACAAGGTGAATAGAGTTCATTTTGGAAAAAGGGGAGAAGGTTTCAGTGTAGTCAATGCCTTCAACTTGTGAAAAACCCTTAGCAACAAGACAAGCTTTATGTTTATCAACTTTCCCATCTGGTCCATACTTGGTTCTGTAAACCCATTTGCATCTAACAAGTTTTCGTCCCTTTGGTAGAGGAACAAGATCCCATGTATCATTTGCCAATAATGAATGATATTCTTCATTCATAGCTGCTTCCCAATCTGGATGGCCTGAAGCTTTTGCAAAGGTGTCAGGATCATAATTCACTGAAGCTTGAGCCAGTAAAGAAGAGGCTCTCTCGAACTGAGAACATGTACGTCGTTGATCTGTAGGATCACCGGCAAGATCACCTGCTCCATCCCGAGTAGCACAGACCCATTTTGGAAGCTAAGGAGTTGAAGGAGGATCCTGAGAAGGTGGGGGAGGATTTTCATCCTTGCTTTCATCATCTGAACAAGAAATATTTTCAAAAGTAGAAGAGATAGGGGGAGGTGGCACATCTGCCGAACTAGGCTCGCAGGCCGATATATTTTCAACAAACTTTACATCTCTTCTAATGATAACATTTTTGGACTTAAGTGCAGTAAGTCTATATCCTTTGACATATTCAGAATATCCAACAAAAATACATTTTTCACTCTTAGGTTCTAAAGCTTTATGTTTCTCATCTGAAATATGGGCCCATGCTTCACTTCCAAAAACACGAAAGTGACTTACATCTGGTTTTATTGAGCTCCATGCTTCTTCTGGAGTGATATTCTTTAAAACCTTAGTAGGAGTGCGATTTATTATGTAATTTGCATAGTTAATTGCTTCTGCCCAATAATTAAGACTAAGTCCTTTAGATTGAAGCATACAATTAGCCATTTCCTTTAAGGTGTGATTCTTCCTTTCAGCTACACCATTTTGTTGTGGAGTATATGGAACAATATGTTGCATTTGAATTCCATTCTCAGTGAAAAAGTTGATGAATGTGTTTTTAACATATTCTCCACCACTATCAGATCTTAGCTTAAGAATTTGATGTCCAGATTTTTTTTCAACAAAGGCCTTAAAGGCCAAGAACATGTTAAATACTTCACTCTTGAGTTTTAAGAAGTATACCCAAGTGCGTCTGGAGAAATCATCAATGAAAGTTAAGAAATACTTGTAGCCAGAGAATGAAGCAACTGGAAGTGGACCACATAAATAACTATGCATGAGTTGTAAAGGGGCTGAGGCGTGCCAAGAGGCACATTTTTCAAAACTGTCCTGATGATGTTTTCCGAGTACACATCCAGAACAAACACCATCTCTGCAAGATACCATTGGAAGACCTGTCACCATATTTTCTTTACATAGATTCTGAAGAGAGCGATAGTTTAAGTGACCAAATCGCTCATGCCAAAGTTTGCTCACTTCATCATTATGAGCAACAAATACTAAGGGAATATTTGATGACCCAAAATTGTGAAACTTATACAACCTTGTAGAATCATCAGCAATGCCAGTAGCTAAAATCTGTCTAGGATCTCTTAGGTCCTTAATTACAACATCGTGAGGTGAAAATTCAACGATTTTACCTTCACCTGAATGGTTTATCTGATATACAGATAGAAGGTTGCAGGATAAGGTTGGAACACATAATACATCATTAAACTGACCATTGTCTAGATGAACAGTTCCAGTTCCTTCAACACTAAGAGATCTATCATCACCAACATATATATTTTTGGTGTTATAATCATTTAAAGAAGAAAACATGGCTTTGTTTTTGGCCATGTGATAAGAAGCTCTAGAATCAATGAGCCACTCATGAGAATGAGAAGAAGAAGATAAATTTAGTGCATAGCCAGACCGAGATGCTTGACAACCACATGCAGAAAGTGTCATTCCTGAAGATGAAGTTGAAGTTGAAGAGTGCTCCAAATGGATGTTATGCTTCTTCATTGCTGCTTCCAAGGCTTCCATCTTCTTAAAGCATTTGGATTCTAAGTGGCCATCTCGATTACAAAAGTTGCAATGTCTATCAGTCTTCTTCCCTTTGTTTTTATTTGTCTTATCATTTTGTTGAAATGATTTTTCATTTTGAGGTTGAAATTGCTTAGGACCCTTGTTTGGTTTAGGACCATTCTTTTTAGGATACAACTTCTTAGGATTCTTTGGATTTGGTTGTTTCTGGGCGGCTAACGCTTTCTTAGAAGAGTTTCCAAGATGAAGAAGACCAAGGTGTAAGAGTTTTTCTTGTTCTCTTATTAAAGAATCACAAAAGGAATCAAAGGAAGGGGACTTGTAGGTTTGTCCTTGAGAAGTGAAGGCTTCTCTTGTAGAATGGAAGGTGGAAACAAACACAGAATAGGCTGGTCCCAACTTAGTAAGAATGGAGTAGATAAGGCTACTATCTTCTTTTTTAACCTTAACACCTTCCAAGAGAAGTCTAAGGGTCTTGAACTTGGACAAAAAATCTTCAATGCAAGAAAATTTTTTTGGGTCTAATGTAAGCAATTCATTTTCAAGTTGATGGGCTTTAAGTTCATTTTTAATTCCAAAGACTTCAGTAATCTGTTTCATTTCTTCATCAGGAGTATCAAGTTCTGCAATATGGAATCTAAGATCTGGAGAAATAGACATCCCTATCAACCCACGTGCTTGGTCTTGCCTATTTTCCCATTTAGCTACCTTGTCTTCATCTTTTGGTTTGGTCTCCTGGCCTGTGGCTATTCTGTAAATACCTTTACTTCTAAGCAAATCCACAACGTAAGACCACCATTGGAAGTAGTTGGTGCTGTCAAGAATAAATTGGCATGGACTTTCCATTTAAAAAGAAAAAACTGAAGCTATAGATGCTGAAACTAAGTGTTTCAATGGAAAGATCTCGAAAAATTAGGCTGTTTCAAAAAAAAGGTTCTGAAAACGGCTTCCAGATGAAGAAGTTATGGATTTTTGAAGAAAATTTGATGAAGTCGTCGACGAAGTGTGGGAATGTGTGGAAATGAAAAATCCGCCCCCACAAAATGGAGACTTGAACCCAAGACCTCTACTCTCATAAATTATCTTTGCACCAATTGAGCTATACAAAAAGTTTTGAGAGAGAGAGAGGGGGGGGGCGTGATGCTTTGGGTTGCGTGCTTGCTTTGAGAAACCTCTTTTTCCCTACAAAACAAAAAACACAAAACCGAACACGGACATACAAAAAAAATGAACCTTGCGGCTCGAAGTTAGCTTTAACCGAAAACTAAATATTTTCAAAAATGAACCTTGCGACTCAAAGTTAGCTTTAGCCAGAAACTAAATATTTTCAAAAACGAACCTTGCGGCTCGAAGTTAGCTTTAGCTGAAAACTAAATATTTTCCTCAATGTTTCTGATTTTCCGAGATCACACTAAGGCGCAGCGGAAAAGAGCATACGC
Source organism: Pinus tabuliformis (assembly GCA_031772625.1). Classification (NCBI taxonomy): domain Eukaryota; kingdom Viridiplantae; phylum Streptophyta; class Pinopsida; order Pinales; family Pinaceae; genus Pinus; species Pinus tabuliformis. The sequence continues at coordinate 268,618,717 of CM062815.1, read as the reverse complement.
ATGATAAAAATCCTTCCTTTCTGTTTCTGATTTGCCTAGATCGCACAGAGTCGCAGGGCAAAGAGCATACGTAGAAATGAAAGGTATAGATCCGGTAATAAAAAAAGCTAAATAAACCGAAAACCGAAATAAACAGAGAGAAAATAACTGTAAACTGCAAATAAACACTGTATACCTCCAGATCTTAAAAATGACGCAGCTAGGGCTACCAGAAACCTTTTCGCGTGAAACGAAAGGGGTTCCTCACTGGAACAAATGCTCCCAATACAACAGAGCAGTCCTCTCGGCCCAAAAGAAGTCAGAAACAGTAGATCTAGGAAACGGTAGTCGGATGCAGTTCTACCGGCTTCAGATTTGGATCATCAACGGACGTGGCCCTCAAATAGCTCTGATACCATGTAGGAATTTACAGGGTAAGTTCCTCAAACAGAACACCAAAGGCCACCGCTCGCAAACAGATCACAGATCAATACACCAGTATTTTGACGTGGTTAAAACCCTTAAAGAGGGAAACAGTCCACGGCCTAAGCCAATGCGACCACTTCAGGCAATTTATTAATAAAAGAATGAAAATTTACATATGCTTCTCTCATAGACGAATTACCCTACAAGTGACCCTCCATGCTCTTTAAATAGAGATCATGGACCAATCAGGTGTTAAGCCACGGATCAAGTGTCGGTAATACCGAGGAGAGAATGAACCGTCAGATCACTACATATCGTGACCGTCGGATTGTAAGTTACAAAATGTACATAGTAAAGAAACACACTTTACCTAACTCTATACCTAACTGTATACTAGACCAAGTTGTACTTAACTATTTCTTATGTGTCGGAATATCCTAACATTTTTTACCCTTTTGAAGCTCAAAACTTGACAAAATTTCTTCGCCATTTGTGGGAATTCATATTCTTGCATGAGGAATCCAAAAATGTTGACGTGCCAGGTGGCGCGGTGCACCAGACAGAAAAACTTGTGTTTGCTCCAAAAATTCAAAATTGACAAAAAGTATCCCAAATTTCCTAAAATTTGGGCTAAGTGTCCTACGTCAAGTGCTATGTTGGGCTAAGGAAGCCTTAGCCAAAATCTTGAGCTTGTCTTGCTTTTTCCTCTTCTGCAAAGCTTTACTCAACTTGGCCTTCAAAAACCTAATTCTCACTTTGCAAACTTTGTTTCTCAGCAAATAGTGATAGGCCATGTGCCTCAACATCTTTTTCTCTTTGTTGGCCTTCTCCACCATATTTTCCAAGTGCATGTTTGCCTCTCAAGCCAAGATTCATGATTAGCTTCAATTTCTTGCTCAAGTGGTGTCAATTTGACTTTCCTCCTCTTGGCAGCTTGCCAGTTTTCTCTTATGTTTTGGAGCTCCATGATAGTTTTTTGGTCCTCTAACTGTTTCATTTCTTTCATGTTTGTCTTCTATATCATCCTCATGCATCTTCTCGTTGTGTTTGCTTTGTTGCATATCATAGTCATATTCACTGTCTATTTCCATTGTTTTCCATTGATTTTGAAAAATGTGATTATATATGAATGGTTTACGGATAATAGTATGGAATAGGATGGAGGAATGGAATGGGCAGAGTGTATGGAGAAGGGAGTGTGGAAATGTATGTATGAACAGGGTTTAGGGATGTGAGTAGGGTTTAGGGAGTGAGAAGGATAAGTGTGTAGGGTTTAGGGAGAGTGTGTAGGGTTTTAGGGAGAGTGTGAAGGGTTTGGTGATGTGAGTAGGGCTTGTAGCATTTGGGGATAGTAGGAATTAGGTATTAGAGTTTTTAGTTTTAGGGATATGGGAATAGATGAATGTGAATGAAAGAGGGAAGGGGGAAATGAGATGAGTGAAATGTAGTGAAGGGGAATGTAAGTGATGCAAGGGGAGAAAATAGCAACAATGAAAACTTTGAAACTCTAGACAGTTTTTTGAATGTGATTGTGTAAAAAACTAGGGTTTTCTCTTTCAGCTATTTACACACCATGAATGATGATCAAAACTTTTGCAATGGCACTATGGAATGCTTCACTTAGTTGTTGAATGAAGATTTCACAAATTTGGAACTTGGAAAAATGATATGCTTGAGATTTGGGCTAATTAGGTAGGTTCACCATGCCACTATCCAGGTGTGACGTGCTCAACAGGTGCACTGTGCCCATTCAAATTGCAATGTAAAACCTTCACTAGGTGTGTCACGCTCAATAGGTGCATCGTGCTAGCTGACAGGTGCGTAATGCTTTTTACAGGACACTTTTGGAGGCCTTGTTGTTGTCTAAATTGGGTGTGGTATAGTTCATTGGAAATATTATTGATTCTACCTTCCAACATTACTTGAATTTTTCAATTTGGAGTTCATTTGCCATATCAAAAGTCAAATCTCACAAGACTGGTCAGAATGTGAAAAATGAGGTTTCCTAAAGGCAGAGTGCTATTGCAGACAACTTTTGAAGGTCTTCCTCAACCCCAAATTGAGCTCATGATAGCTCATTCGAAAGATCTTTGTGTCTAGTTATCATGTGACTCATCCCGAAAGTCATTTTGCCAACCAATCTAGGATAAATCTTAATTTTACCAAGGTCACTTCAGAGGTGCATCAATTCTCCTGAGGAAACTGTATTTTTGACATTTCTCCAAACCATGAAACCTGTGTAAAAAGTGAAGGAGTTTTTTCTTCCTTGGCCTATTCTAGACAAAATCCTCTCTCAGGTGTCCCAAATTCATCTTTTCTTGCTCAAAAACATCATTGGAGTAAAACCTATCCCAATGTCTGGAACAGGGGATTTGTCAAAATGAAGTGAAATGAAGGGGATAAGGGGCTTCTAAATTCTTGGGAAAATTTTGCGAATTACGAAGGGATGTTAGGAAGTAGTGGAAAGTGTAATTTCAAATATTGAGTGAGGGGAGGGGGTCCAAAAGGGAAAAACGCAGGCCTAGCCTATAAAATTGTTAAATTGTAGCAAGAAACTAGGGTTTGTGCGAAAATGAGAAATTTGAAGGGTATCAGTGATGGGAAGTGTTTAATAAGGTATATTAATGATAGGGAAGGTGTATGAACATCAGGATACAATTTTTGCTGATGATTTGACAATCCGAGAGAAATTACCTTCAAAACCATAGGAGAGGGAAATGAACCTTACCTAGGCACAACTGAAGCATGAACAAGGTGTAAAATGACCCATTGGAACCTGACATGATGATGACAACCTCTGAATGATGGTATAATCAACTGAATGGTGACATGGACTGACATTTGGACAACTTTGAAAGGAGTGAAAACAAACACTAGGCATAATACCTAGTGACCAGATTTTGCTTTAAGACACACTGAAATAACAAAATTTTACCTTGACACCTTAAAATCACTTTGCAAGTGCATGTTTGATCACTGGAGGAAGGTTTCAAAGACTAACACTAACCTTTGGCTCCAATGGGGATGGTAGCTTCTTGGAGGTGCCAAGAACTATAGATCTTTGGGAGAGCAGACAAGTGCCTTCATCCATTGGGAAATGGAGTCAATAACTTCAAAACACCCAAAAACCAATTACTATGAAACTTTGAATCAAGACTCATAGTTGAACTGACTAATTCAAAACTGAAACAAGACTCTCAAAAGCTGAAACTAAACACTCAGCTAAAACTATCTTTAAACTGACTGAAAAAAAAAATGACTCAAGACTAAAACAAAACTGATAAACTAGAAAATATGCTCAAAATGGAGCTTATTCAGTACAACCTACTCTAGTTGTTCCATTCATCACCTGATCAAGTGAAATGAAACAACCAATGCAACCATCGAAGCATTCTGGCTGCTATTTGCATTCTCCACAAGTGCTTGCTTATGAACAACAAGAGAGAACTACTAAAAGGCAACTCCCATGACAACTTGGAAATAGATCCATTGAATGATATGGATTCTCTATCTGCCTCCAAAAGCACTGCATAAGGATGTTGAAGTTCATGCACACTAGGACTTAGCTCATCCAATGGATTACTTCTCTTTTCCTCATACCATGAATGCAAACTTTCATCTGAGCTTTGTGACGAGACTCCTACTGAAAATGACAAAGAAACCAGCTATTGGATCAAGTTTGTATCAATACTTTTGTCAAGCTCACAGATAGGAGAAGGACTTTGACTATAGACATCATCCAACACATTAGCTATTGGATCGTGAAAAACTTGAAAAGATTGCTACAACCTATTTTCTATTGGCTCCGATGAGATTACATGATTTCCTACAAGCTGCTCATTTGAAGATATACTATGCAATTTACCCTTCAAAAACTGAAATGATTCAAAACAAAATGGTACGGAATCATCTTGTATCATTTGGCCATATGTGCCAACTTCCAAGTCTTCATCTGCAACTTGACAATCAATGGGATTCGAGGGCTACAAATCTGGATATGAGAAGTCTTGAACAAGGTTTTCATTGCCCTTGAGATCGTCCAGATCAAAACTTATCAATGATTGATTTCTGATTGCATGAAAGTTGTCTCTGATGAACTGAAATGAAGTAAAAAAAAAAGGAAAAGATCCTTCACTTACTTCAAAATTTGCTACACTTTCCTCATCATTTCCATAGATGATATGTGATGGTTGAACATTGTATTCAACCTGCTGAAAATGAACTTCCTCCTTCCACGAACTAGCAACTGATTTGTCTGCAATATTGGCTTCTTTTTGGAGAACGTAATCATCATCATACTCATCAAACTGAGGCAAATCGTTAGTAAAAAATACATCATCAAGCATACATGTCATATCAACAGATCTCTCTTCTCCAAGATGATCTATAAAACAATCATTATCAAATCTTTGACAATTGGGATAAGAAAGAAGATGTTTTGGATCAGTAACTTTTTCTTCTTCAATCAGCGAGCCATGGGCTTGAACATCATATTTATTCCTTGTAGTGATCTTTTGCATCATCTCTTCCCCTGCACTTACCAAAATGTCAAGCTTTACCTTTAGAGATGTTGATTCCTCTGAATCTATGTTTTTCATCTCTTCTTCCTTCAACTCTGCCCTTCGGATCCGCAAATGAGCCTCTGCATCTACTGCACTGTTCTGCATCTCTTCAAGTGTTGCAAGGTTCCTTTCCCTCAATTGAAACTCCATTTTTGGATCAAAGGCACCCAGGTAGTGCAAGAGAGCCAATCCAAGAGGAGATCTTATATTAACCAGCATCGAACAATAAACTTGGTTAAATCTGGCAGAAAATTGTTGTACTATATCCCCTAGCAATCTTTTCAGCTGGTTATACTCTTCTATAATCAAGAAATGGTTTTGTCTAACCATCGACCTGTCGAGGAAAACATTGACGAACTACCGTAAATCTTAGATGCTCGCATCAGGTAGGGTTTTAAACCAACTCTTGACTTTGCCTTGCAAAGAAAGAGCAAAAAACCTAATACTAACATCTTCTTCATCAACTTAAAAAAGATCAGGAAAAGACTCAAAATTCAGTACATGTCTCTCAGCAGTGATATTGTCATGTTCACCATCAAATCTTGGTAGATACAGATCATTATTTTTAGGGAAAGCATGGGAAATAAGAGGTAAAATTAGAGGCTTGTATCGATCTGGAATTTTATAAGGTATAGGGGTATGTATAGAAAGTATAGAATTAGTCTTGGTCTCTTGAGATTCATCAGTTTGAAGATGGTCATCACAAGATTCAGAAAATGGGACTTGATCAAGCTCAAAGGCATGAAAATCTTTGGTATTCACAAGCTTCAAAGGGAAGGAATCAAATGCAGGCCAAGGATTTTTTCTCAAATACAATATGATTTGCAAAGCATTCTTGACATTCTCGGGAAAAGAGAAGAAATAATTTATAACAAAGAACAAAATGTCTTGGATGAAATTCCAACTTGAATACCTGATCTTTCCATATTGTCCTTTCATGTTTCTGTTGGTCGAGTTCATCCTCCAGTGGAGTCCTTGGATCTAATGTTGAAACTAATTTAGAGTCACCAAGTGAATGATTTCAGCCTTGCGGTGTCTGATCGTTGTCCACCATCAACAATCAGATCTGAACTTGATTACATTTTGCTGAGGAAACCAGATGTTCAGTTCATAAACTAAACCGGAGATTGACTGAAGCAACATTCATCTACTATGCACTTGTAGAGCAAGAGCAGTTCGAAGGCTACCTGGCTAACTTCAAGATTTGCTTGTAGTTCATAAAGCAAAAAACAAACTTTTCTTCCCCATTTGAGTCGCCAATATGTTAGGGCCTAAATCTACCTCAGGCTGAGAAAGGCAGGATCTAGGGTAACATCAAACCACGCTTAACCTGGTAGCTAGCCCTACCAAGTCGGGAGAGGGCTCTCTCCTTCTAAATCTCAGGAAACTTTAGCAAAAGAGGCTTGAGATGACTGATGTAAATACTAATTTTAGGCTAGGTATATGCTTAGAGGAGTTTGATTGAATTTAATTTTGGTTTGCTGGCTCAAATGTGACAGGCAGATTTGGGTTCGGGGAATGGACACAGTCTTGCAGAGGTTTCTCTGGGGCGATGTAGGAAAATTGTTTAATACTTTGAAATAAATGAGATGGAGAATCTTAAGACTGGTGAGGAGTTGAAGAGGGCATGAAAGTCTCAGGGATGCTCTTCAAATAGTTGAGAACATAGAAAGCTAAACAAACCCTAGGTAGAGCACTGCAACATCAATGAATTCTACCTTTATCCTTGATTCATTTAGTTAAGTTGAATAGAAAGAGATGATGGCATACATAAATACATGTAAACTTGCATTACAGAAGGAAAAATAATACCAAATCATGTTTCCACAAGAATCCCATGAAATGCTGCAAACCCTGGTCTATTCCTTTGCCAAATTGCAGAGATGAATGTACAATAATGCTCAAAGCATTCGCAAGAGTCCAACCTTTACAAATGACTGAAAAACTACTAGATATGGGCAACAAACAAATCATGCTAGGCTTTAGGGGTCGAATTCATGAGTTTACTATCTGTTTCAACAAGATCTAAACTAATAACTGGAAAGTAGGCAGTAGAACAGCTTGCCTCTGAAACCTAGGAAACTGATTCATTCAGTTTCAAACTACCTTTTCATGATGCATCTAACTCCATGAGTGAAATTTTAACATATTTACATAAAATTTCATCAAGTTACATCAAATTACATCATGAGTTTGACTATGAGAGAGAGAAAAGTCAAACTGAGAAAAAACTAGGCGAAAAAACAGAGTTTTTTGGCAAAAAAAGTCAATTTTCCATCTTATGCGCTGCACCTCTATCCCTGTGCGTCATGCCTTTTTGCGACTAATTTTGGAGGCCTTCCCATACACCAAATTTTCTCTAAGTGGACTTTTTGGAAAGGACCGTCTGTCTACTTTCCATAACATGTATAATTCCTAAATTTGGTGTCCATTTTCCCCTCCAAAAGTGAGTTCTCCCAACATTGCTCCCTATGTGGCCAAAAAGGGGAAGAAAGGGCCTTTTTGAGGTGTTTTTGACCCTTTTGAAAGCTCAAAACTTGAAAAAATTTCTTGGCCATTTGTGGGAATTCATATTTTTGCATGATGAATCCAAAAATGTGGATTTTTCCTCCATAGGAGGTACCAGCAAAAGCGCATGCCAGGTGGCGCGGTGCACCAGCCAGAAAATCCTGTATTTTGCTCCAAAAATTCAAAAATGACAAAAAGTATCCCAAATTTCTTGAAATTTGGGCTGAGTGTCCTACATCAAGTGCTATGTTGGGCTAAGGAAGTCTCAACCAAAATCTTAAGCTTGTCTTGCTTTTTCCTCTTCCTCAAAGCTTTCCTCAACTTGCCCTTCAAAGTCCTAATTCTCGCTTTGCGAACTTTGTTTCTCGCCAAATAGTCATAGGCCATGTACCTCAACTTATTTTTCTCTTTGTTGGCCTTCTCCAACATCTTTTCCAAGTGCATGTTTTACCTCTCAAGCCAAGATTCATTATCAGCTTCAATTTCTTGCTCAAGTGGTGTCAACTTGACTTTCCTCCTCTTGGTAGCTTGCCGGTTTTCTCTTATGTTTTGGAGCTCCATGATAGTTTGTTGGTCCTCTAACTATTTGCTTTTTTTCTTGTTTGATTCTATATCATCCTGATGCATCTTCTCTTTTCTTTTGCTTTGCTTCTTATCATAGTCATATTCACTGTCTCTTTCCATTGTTTTCCCTTTATTTTGAAAAATGTGATTATATATGAATGGTTTGTGGATAATAGTATGGAATATGATGGAGGAATGGAATGGGCAGCGTGTATGGATAAGCGAGTTTGGAAATGTATGTATGAACAAGGTTTAGGGATGTGAGTAGGGCTTAGGGAGTGAGTAGGATAAGTGTGTAGGGCTTAGGGAGAGTGTGTAGGGTTTTAGGGAGATTGTGTAGGGTTTGGTGATGTGAGTAGGGCTTGTATGGTTTGGGGATAATAGGAATTAGGTATTAGGGTTTTTAGTTTTGGAGATATGGGAATAGATGAATGTGAATGAAAGAGGGAAGGGGGAATGAGATGAGTGAAATGTAGTGAAGGGGATTGTAACTGATGCAAGGGGAGCAAACAACAACAATGACAACTTTGGAACCCTAGATAATTTTTTGAATGTGACTATGCAACAAACTAGGGTTTTCATTTTCAACTATTTACACACCATGAATGATGATCAAAACTTTTGCAATGGCACTATGGAATGTTTCACTTACTTGTTGAATAAAGATTGTAAAAATTTGGAGCTTGGCAAAATGGTTTGAGTGAAATTTGGGCTAAGTAGGAAGGTGTGCCATGCCACTAGCTAGGTGTGCCATTCTCAACAGGTGCGTTGTGTCCATTCAAATTGTAGTGTGAAACCTACACCAGGTGCGTTGCGCTCAACAAGTGTGTCACGCCAGTTGACAGGTGCGTAACACTTTTTGCAAGACACTTTTGGAGGCCTTCTCGGTGTCCAAATTGGGTGTGAGATAGTTCATTGGAAATCTTATTGAGTATACTTCTAAAACAACTTGAATTATTCAATTTGGAGTTCATTTTCCCTATAAAAAGTCAAATCTGCCAAGACTGGTCAAAATGTGCAAAATGAGGCTACCTAAAGGCAGAGTGTTGTTGCAGTCAACTTTGGAAGGTCTTCCTCAACCCAAAATTGAGCTCATGATAGCTCATTGGAAATCTCCTTTTGTCTAGTTATCATTTGACTCATCAAGCAAGTCATTTTGCCAACCAAGCTAGGAGAAATCATGATTGTCCCAAGGTCACTTCAGATGTGCATCAATTCTCCTGAGGCAACTGTATTTTTGACATTTCTATAAAACCATGACACCTGTGTAAAAAGTGAAGGAGGTTTTTCTTCCTTGGCCTATTGTGGACAAAATAATCTCTCAATTTTCCCAAATTCATCTTTTCTTGCTCAGAAACATCATTGGAGTAAAACCTATCCCAATGTGTGGAACAAGGGATTTGTCAAAATGAAGTGAAATGAAGGGGATAAGGGGCTTCTAAATTCTTGAGAATATTTTGGGAAGTAGGGAGGGATGTTAGGAAGTAGGGAAAAGTGGAATTTCAAAGATTGAGTGAGGGGAAGGGGTCCAAAAGGGAAAAACATAGGCCTAGCCTATAAAATTGTCAAATTATAGCAAGAAACTAGGGTTTGTGCGAAAATGAGAAATTTGAGGGATATCAGTGATGGGAAATGTTTAATAAGGTACATTAAGGATAGGGGAAGGTGTATGAACATCAGGATACAATTTTTGCTGATGATTTGACCATCCAAGAGAAATTACCTTCAAAACCCTAGGAGAGGGAAATGAACCTTACCTAGGCACAATTGAAGCATGAACAAGGTGTAAAATGACTCATTAGAACTTGACATGATGACGAAAACCTCTGAATGGTGACATGGACTGACACTTGGACAACTTTGAAAGGAGTGAAAACAAACCCTAGGTCTAATACCTAGTGACCAGATTTTGCTTGAAGACTCACTCAAATGACAAAATTTGACCATGAAACCTTAAAATCACTTTTTAAGAGCATGTTTGATCACTGGAGGAAGGTTTCAAAGACTAACACTAACATTGGCTCCAATGGGGATGGTAGCTACTTGGAGGTGGAAAGAACCGCAGATATTTGTGAGAGTAGAGAAGTGCCTGCATCCATTAGGCAATGGAGTCAATAACTTCAAAACACCCAAAAACCAATTACTATGAAACTTTGACTCAAGACTCATAGTTGAACTGACTAATTCAAAACTGAAGCAAGACTCTCAAATCCTGAAACTAGACACTCAGCTGAAACTATCGTTAAACTGACTGAAACAAAAAATGACTCAAGACTAAAACACAACTGACAAACTGGAAAATATGCGTAAAATGGAGCTTATTCAATACAACCTACTCTAGTTATTCCATTCATCACCTGATCAAGTGAAATGAAACAACAAACGCAACCAAGTAAACATTTTGGCTACTATTTACATTCTCCACAAGTGCTTGCTTATGAACAACAAGAGAGCACTACTGAAAGGCAACTCCCATGACAACTTGGAAACAGATCCGTTGAATGATATGGATTCTCTATCCGCCTCTAGAAACACTGCATAAGGATATTGAAGTTTAAGAACACTGCGACTTTGCTCATCTAATGGATTACTTCTCTTCTACTCATACCATGAGTGCAAAATTTCATCTGAGCTTTGTGACGAGACTCCTACTAAAAATGACAAAGAAACCAGCTGCCGGATCAAGTTTGTATGAATATTTTTGTCAAGCTCACAGATAGGAGAAGGACTTTGTCTACAGACATCATCCAACACATCAGCTATTGGATCGTGAAAAACTTGAAAAGATTTCTTTAACCCATTTTCTATTGGCTCCGATGAGATTAGATGATTTCCTACAGGCTGCTCATTTGAAGATATACTATGCAATTTACCCTTCAAAAACTAAAATGATTCAAAACAAAATGGTACGGAATCATCTTGTATCATTTGGTCATATGTGCTAGCTTCCAAGTCTTCATCTACAACTTGACAATCAATGGGATTCAAGGGCTGCAAATCTGGATATGAGAAGTCTTGAACAAGGTTTTCATTTCCCTCAAGATCATCTAGATCAAAACTTATCGACGATTGATTTCTGATTGCATGAAAGCTGTCTCTGATGAACTGAAACGAAGAAAAAAAAAAAGGCAAAGATCCTTCACTTACTTCAAAATTATCTACACTTTCCTCGTCATTTCCGTAGCTGATATGTGATGGCTAAACATTGTATTCGAGCTATTGAAAATGAACTTCCTCCTTCCACAAACTAGCCGCTGATTTGTCTGTAAGATTGGCTTCTGTTTGGATAAGATAATCATCATCATACTGATCAAACTAAGGCAAATCGTCAGTAAAAAATACATCATCAAGCATACATGTCATATTAACAGATCTCTCTTCTCCAAGATGATCTATAAACTAATCATTATGAGATTTATGACAACTGGGATAAGAAAGAAGATGTTTTGGATCAGCAACTTGTTCTTCTTCAATCAACGAGCCATGGGTTTGAACATCGTACTCATTCCTTGTAGTGATCTTCTACATCATCTCTTCCACTGCACTTACCAAAATGTTAAGCTTTACCTCTAGAGATGTCGATTTCTTCAGATCTATGTTTTTCATCTCTTCTGCCTTCAACTCTTCCCTTCGGACCCGCAAATGAGCCTCTACATCTACTGCACTCTTCTGCATCTCTTCAAGTGTTGCAAGGTTCCTTTCCCTCGGTTGAGACTCCATTTCCAGATCAAAGGAACCCGGGTAGTGCAAGAGAGCGGATCCAAGAGGAGGTCTTATATTAATCGGCATCGAATAATAAACTTGGTTAAATCTGGAAGCAAATTATTGTATTGTTTCCCCTAACAATCTTTTCAGCTGGTTATACTCTTCTATAATCAAGAAAGGGTTTTGTTTGATCATCCACCTATCGAGAAAAACTTTGATGAACTGCTGTAAATCTAAGATGCTCGCATCAGGTAGTGTTTTAAACCAACTCTTGACTCTTCCTTGCAAAGAAAGAGAAAAAAGCCTAATACTGACATCTTCTTCATCAACTTCAAAAAGATCGAGAAAAGACTCAAAATTCAATACATGTCTCTCAGTAATGATGTTGTCGCGTTCACCATCAAATCTTGGTAGATATAGATCATGATTTTTAGGGAAAGCATGGGATATAGGAGGTAAAATGAGAGGCTTGTATCAATCTGGAATTTTACAAGGTATAGTGGTATGTACAGAAAGTATAGAATCAATCTTGGTCTCTTGAGATTCATTAGTTTGAAGAAAGTCATCACAAGATTCAGAAAACGGGTCTTGATCAAGCTCAAAGGAATGCAAATCTTTGGTATTCACAAGCTTCAAAGGGAAGGAATCAAATGCATGCCAAGGATATTTTCTCAAATGCAATATACTTTGCAAAGCCTTCTTGAAATTCTCGGGAAAAGAGAAGAAATTATTTATAACAAAGAAGAAAATGTCTTGGATGAAATTCCAACATGAATACCTGATCTTTCCATATTGTCCATTCATGTTTCTGCTGGTCCAGTTCATCCCCCAGTGGAGTCCTTGGATCTGATGTTGAAACTGATTTAGAGTCACCAAGTGAATGATTTCAGCCTTGCGGTGTCTGATCATTGTCCACCATCAACAATCAAATCTGAACTTGATTACATTTTGCTGAGGAAACCAGATCTTCAGTTCATAAACTAAACCAAAGATTAACTGAAGTAGCATTCATCTACTATGCACTTGCAGAGAAAGAGCAGTTCAAAGGCTACCTGGCTAACTTCAGGTTCCGTCTGTAGTTTATAAAGTGAACAACAAACTTTTCTTCCCTAGTTGAGTCACCAATATGTTAGGGCCTAAATCTACCTCAAGCTGAGAAAGGCAGGATCTAGGGTAAAAACAAACCACGCTTAACTTGGTAGCTAGCCCTACCAGGTCAGGAAAGGGCTCTCTCCTTGTCAATCTTAGGAAAATTTAGCAAATGAGGCTTGAGATAACTGATTTAAAGACTAATTTTAGGCTAGGTATATGTTCATAGGAGTTTGATTGAATTTAATTTTGGTTTGCTGGCTCAAATGTGAAAGGCAGATTTGGGTCCAGGGAATGGACACAATCTTGCAGAGGTTTCTGTGGGGCGAGGTAGGAAAATGGTTTAGTACTTTGAAATAAGTGAGATGGAGAGTCTTAAGACTAGTGATTAGTTGTAGAGGGCATGAAAGTCTCAGGGAGCCTCTTCAAGCAGTTGAAAACATAGAAAACTAAACAAACCCTAGGTAGAGCCCTGCAACATCAATGGATTCTACATTTATCCTTGACTCATTTAGTTAAGATAAACAGAAAGAGATGATGGCATACATAAATACATGTAAAATTGCATTATAGAGGGAAAAGCAATACCAAATCATGATGCCACAAGAATCCCACAAAATGATGCAAACCCTGGTCTATTCCTTTGCCAAACTACAGAGATGAATGTACAATAATTCTCAAAGCATTCACAAGAGTCCAACCTTTACAAATGACTAAAAAACTACTAGATATAAGAAACAAACAACTCATGCTAGGCTTTAGGGGTCGAATTCATGAGTTTAGGTGTTATTTCGACAAGATCTAAACTAAGAATTAAAAAGTAGGTAGTCGAACAGCTTGCCTCTGAAACCTAGGAAATTGATTCATTCAGTTTCAAACTACCTTTTCATGATGTATCTACCTCCATGAGTGAAATTTTAACATATTTACATCAAATTTCATCAAGTTACATCAAATTACATCATGAGTTTGAATATGAGAGAGAGAAAAGTCAAACTGAGAAAAAACTAGGCGAAAAAACAGAGTTTTTTGGCAAAAAAGTCAATTTTCCATCATGTGCGCCGTGCCTCTGTCCCTGTGCATCATGCCTTTGGCAGCTAATCTTGGAGGCCTTCCCGTTCACCAAATTTTCTCTACATGGACTTGTTGGAAAGACCTATCTATCTACTTTTCAGAAAAGGTGGAATTTCTAAATTTGGTGTCCATTTGCCCCTCCAAAATTTATTTCTCCCAACATTGCTTCCTATGTGGCCAAAAAGGGGCAGAAAGGGTATTTTTGAGGTGTTTTTGAACCTTTTGGAAGCTCAAAACTTGACAAAATTTCTTGGTCATTTGTGGGAATTCATATTTTTGCATGAGGAATCCAAAAATGCTGAGCTTTCCTCCAAAGGAGGTCCCTAGCAAAAGTGTGCGCCAGGTGGCGCGCTGCACCAGGCAGAAAAACCTGTGTTTTGCTCCAAAAATTCAAAATTTACAAACAGTATCCCAAATTTCTTGAAATTTGGGCTAAGTGTCCTACATCAAGTTCTATGTTGGGCTAAGGAAGCCTCAGCAAAAATCTTCAGCTTGTCTTGCTTTTTCCTCTTCCTCAAAGCTTTCCTCAACTTGGCCTTCAAAGTCCTAATTCTCACTTTGCAAACTTTGTTTCTCACAAAATAGTGATAGTCCATGTGCCTCAACATATTTTTCTCTTTTTTGGCCTTCTCCAGCATCTTTTCCAAGTGCATGTCTGCCCTCTCAAGCCAAGATTCACGATCAACTTCAATTTGTTTCTCAAGTGTTGTCAACTTGACTTTCCTCTTCTTGGCAGCTTGCTGGTTTTCTCTTATGTTTTGGAGCTCCATGATAGTTTGCTGGTCCTCTAACTGTTTGTTTTCTTTCTTGTTTTGATCTATATCATCCTCGTGCATCTTCTCTTTGCCTTTATTTGCTGCTTATCATAGTCATATTCATTGTCTCTTTCCATTGTTTTCCATTGATTTTGAAAAATGTGATTATATATGAATGGTTTATGGATAATAGTATGGAATAGGATGGAGGAATGGAATGGGCAGAGTGTATGGAGAAGCGAGTGTGGAAATGTATGTATGAACAGGGTTTAGGGGTGTGAGTAGGGTTTAGGGAGTGAGAAGGATAAGTGTGTAGGGTTTAGGGAGAGTGTGTAGGGTTTTACGGAGAGTGTGTAGGGTTTGGTGACATGATTAGGGCTTGTAGGGTTTGGGGATAGTAGGAATTAGGTATTAGGGTTTTTAGTTTTGGGGATAGGGGAATAAATGAATGTGAATGAAAGATGGAAGGGGGAAATGAGATTAGTGAAATGTAGTGAAGGGGAATGTAACTGATGCAAGGGGAGAAAACAACAACAATGACAACTTTGAAACCCTAGATAGTTTTTTGAATGTGACTGTGCTGTAAATTAGGGTTTTCCTTTACACCTATTTACACACCATGAATGATGATCAAAACTTTTGAAATGGAACTATGGAATGCTTCACTTACTTGTTGAATGAATATTTCACAAATTTGGAGCTTGGAAAAATGATTTTAGTGAAATTTGGGCTAAGCAGGCAGGTGCACCGCGCCTGTTCAAATTGCAGTGTAAAACCTACACCATGTCCGTCGCACCAGCTGACAGGTGCGTGGTGCTTTTTTTAGGACACTTTTGGAGGACTTCCTTATATCCAAATTGGGATTGGGATATCTAGTTGGAAATATTATTGAGTCTACCTTCCAACACAACTTGAATTTGTCAATTTGGAGTTCATTTATCCTATCAAAAGTCAAATCTCCCAAGACTAGTCAAAATGTGCAAAATGAGGTTTCCTAAAGGTAGAGTGTTGTTGCAATCAACGTGTGAATGTCTTCCTAAACCCCAAATTACGCTCATGATAGCTCATTGGAAAGCCCTATGTGTCTAGTTATCATTTGACTTATCAAGCAAGTCATTGGGCCAACCACGCTAGGTGAAAGCTTGATTTTCCCAAGGTCACTCCATAGGTGCATCAATTCTCTTGAGGCAACTGTATTTTTGAAATTTCTCTAAAACCATGACACCTGTGTAAAAATTGAATGAGTTTTTTCTTCCTTGGCCTATTGTGGACAAAAACCTCTCTTTTTTTTCCCAAATTCATCTTTTCTTGCTCAGAAACATCATTGGAGTAAAACATATCCCGATGTGTGAAACACGGGATTTGTCGAAATGAAGTGAAATGAAGGGGATAAGGGGCTTCTAAATTCTTGGGAAAATTTTTGGAAGTAGGGAGGCATGTCAGGAAGTAGGGTAAAGTGGAATTTCAAACATTGAGTGAGGGGAAGTGGTCCAAAAGGGCAAAACACAGGCCTAGCCTATAAAATTGTCAAATTGTAGCAAGAAACTAGGGTTTGTGCGAAAATGAGAAATTTGAGGGACATCAGTGATGGAAAGTGTTTAATAAAGTACATTAAGGATAGTGGAAGGTGTATGAACATCAGGATACAAGTTTTGCTAATGATTTGACCATCCAAGAGAAATTACCCTCAAAACCCTAGGAGAGGTAAATGAACCTTACCTAGTCACAACTAAAGAATGAACAAGGTGTAAAATTACGCATTGGAACCTAACATGATGATGAAAACCTCTGAATGATGGTACACTCAGCTGAATGGTGACATGGACCAACATTTGGACAACTTTGGAAGGAGTGAAAAAAAACCCTAGACCTAATACCTAGTGACCAGATTTTTTCTTGAAGACTCACCGAAATGACAAAATTTGACCTTGACACCTTAAAATCACTTTGTAAGAGCATGTTTGATCCCTGGAGGAAGGTTTCAAATACTGACACTAACACATTATCAATCCAGGAAATCCTCCATGTTAATGAGAGATCATGACCAAGAATCCACTTGCATATGCCATGCATGTCTAAACTAGTGAAGAAATAATACATGCAACTCAGTACCTACAAGAAAATATGATGTAGTTGTTGATGTCGATGACCTTTTGTACTTTCCTGCTCTTCCTTTGCCTTCTTTCTCCAAGAGTCCAAGTATGCCACACCCTCCAAGAGTGCAAGATTGCTCCAAGAAAACTCTAAGTATCCAAGGCTATGAGAGAGAGAATAATGAGAGAGAGCTCCAACACTGAACTGATGAAAGGTTACCAACTAATTCTCATAAGCCTTTTTATGAATGAGGCCTCTATTTTCTTCATTTTCCATTATTTTCCTTCATTTCCCTCCTCACATGCAACTTGTGACCTTTCACCTCATTTTTCTCCTAATTTCCATTATTTTCATAAATAAATGTGCCAAAAATTCCTTTTAATGCCTTATCTATTTCCTTTCCTAATTTCCTTAGCCATAAACAACCAAATGAACACCCCCTAGGATGCCTTGCCGAACATTTAGCTTGGAATAAGTGTCCCTTTCATCTACGATTATTGTTTTTAGCATTTATTACATGGAATTTTCACTGGGGTTGTTACAAAACCCTCCCCCTTGGGGGATGCCATCCTCGGTGTTCAATCACACATATACCTCAACAACTTACTGAAAGAAGACATACTTATCATGGAGCTTTATAACACATCCCAATGCAGTATTTACAATGAAAGATCTATTGAAGGCATAACATCATGAAAACACATGACAACATACCGCATATTGGAGCTTTATAACACAACTCATTACAGTATTTACAATGATCATGATGACATCATAGCATCATGATAACATAACCACGTGATAGAATAATAACATAACACCCATACCGCATAATGTAGCTTTATAACACATGTCATTATGGTATTTACATCCATACACGGGTGTACATATAACAACATCATCAAAATATATTTACCAAAACATATGCCAAATCATATATCAAAGATATACTAACATCATATAGAATTAATCAACCATCATAAAGCATATATTGATCACCATAAATCATATACTAAACTAACATAAAGAAAATACTAAATCACCATGAAGCATATACCATCCCATCATAAGCAAATACTAAACCACCATAAAGCAACTACTAAACCACCATAAGAAATCACGAAACCACCATATCAAGTTGTGTTACCTCAGCTGGAAAACAAGGAAGGATACATAGCCCTCATCTGATCTTCCATCTCCCATGTAGCTTCATCCAGCCCAAAGTTCTTCCATTGGCAACCATTGCACTTTAACTTTATCTATTCCTCAGATTCGGAGCATGAAAAACTTTTTTCAATATACATTGAGGCTCTTGCTAGAATTCTCCATCTGGTTCCACCTACAATACAAACCAATGAATAACATGATCAACATCTTTAACATACTTCTTAAGCAATGAGACATGGAAAACATCATGGACTTTCACTGTTGAAGGCAGTGCAAGTCGACAGGCTACTAGCCCAATCCTCTCAATGATACAGAAGGGTCCACAAAACCATGGTGATAGATTGGCACATGATCCAATCCACAAGGAGATCTTCTTCATTTGGATGCACAAGTACACTTTATCCCCAACCTATAACTCCTTGAACAACATATTCCTCTCTGCATAAATCTTCTTCCTATCTTGTGTTGTCTTGAGATTCTTCTTGATCACCTGCATCTCATGTTCCATGTCAGCTAGAATCTCTGGTCCAATCAATACTCTGCTAACCTGATCACTCCAACTAATGGCAGTATTACAACTCTTCCCATATAATCCCTCAAAAGGACTCATACTCAGTGACTCTTGATAACAGTTGTTTAATGAAAACTGAACCAAAGGGAGATACACTTCCCACTTCCTCTGCTGATGCATTACTTACATCCTCAACATTTCCTCTAATATCCTATTGACCCTCTCTATCTATCCATCTATTTGTGGATGGTAAGTTGTGTTGAAGGCCAACTCTATGCCCAAACCTACAAATAAATCCTTCCAAAACTTGGAAGTGAACTTCACATCCCTATCTAACACAATATTCCTCTATACACCATGTAGTCCAACCACATCTCTAATAAATACCTATACCATATCACTAGCTGAGAATGTAGACTTCACTGGAATGAAGTGTGCAACCTTTGTTAACCTATCCACAATGAACATGATGGAATCACGTTGCTTCACTGTCTTTGGAAACCCTATGATGAAGTCCATGGAAATAACCTCCCATTTCCACTCCAGAATCATGATCGACTATAGCAGCGCACCTGCATGTTTGCACTCTTCCTTCACTCACTGGCAATCAAAACATCTAGCCACAAACTTTGCTACATCCCTCTACAGATTCATCCAATAGTAATATCTCTTCACCATCGTGAGTGTCTTTTGATAACATGGGTGACCTAAATATGGTTTTGCATAAACTCCCTCAAGATCAACTTCTTGAGCTCACTGCTATCCAACACATATATCTTGTCTCGAAACCTAACCAATCCATCTTCCGTAAGACAATAATCCAAGTCTTGTGCACCTACACCTGTACCTATGCCTATACATGTATTACCACCTGTACATGTACCATGACATGTACATATACCTACACCTACACTTGTACATGTACCATGACCTATACATGTACTATCACCCCGCCGCAACCTTTACACAATCTCCATATATCTGACATCTTGATGTCCTACCTGCAAGATCGTATCCTGCAAATCTATCCCATAAGAGCTGATAGTTTCCAAGCAATTCACATGTATCTGTCTACTGAGAGAATTTTCCACTCGTTTCTCCATGCCTTAGATGTATCTCATCTCAAATTCAAACTCGCTTATCATGGCCAACCATCTAGCCTGCTTGGAATTCATATTCGACTGGTCAAGCAAATACCTCAACCCAATGTGATCACTCATAAGGAAAAACGACCTTCCAAGATCATAGTGTTTCCACATCTTCAATTCATGTATAATCGCTTCCAACTCGAGATCATGCATGGGATAGTCCTTCTTGTGCTCATTTTGTTTCTGGGATGTTATCACTTAAGAAGCAATTTCTAAATTTTTCACATCAGTTTGATTGTAAACGTTAGGTGTTAGTCCGGGTTCAGTTTTTCCATGTTTGATTTAGTGCCTAAGTCCTAGGAATCTTGTTCCCTTCATTAAATATGGTCAAAAATGTTGTTTTACCCACCATTGGTTCCACATTTATGCAAAGTGTCATGTGTTAAGGCTGTTTCAAAATTTACATGCGTTTCGAAATCAACTAGGAGTTTTCGTAGCACAAACTCACAAAAATAAACTATGTGTGCTATGAAAACACCTAGACAGTTTTGTAACTAGGAGATTTCGTAGCGCAAAACACAGAATTTACACCGGTTGCACTACGAAATCAGGTATTTGTGCGAGATCTCGTCTAACTATCTTTTCCATTAAAATTCATTAATTTTTCATCACCAATTGTCAGTCCAAACACCTTGCCTATCACATTCAACTGCTCATTCTTACCATTAGGTTCGTTAGGTGTCTTGGTGCGCTCAAGTTTCAAATTTCAAAAAAAAAAGGTGCCAAGTGTTTTTAGTTATGATTTAGATTTGGGTTCGTGCATGAGGAGCACATTGACAGGTGTTCAATTTGAATTCTTTGAAGATCAAGCGAGGCAGCTTTCCTTATCCATTGCAAGCAAGGCAATGATCAAAATTGAGACGGTGCAGGCTTCTTTAATATTCACGTTGCAGGAATTCCATGGAGGAGTATACAGAAAGAAAGGAGACCACGAGACCATTAGTAATTCAAGACACACCCCAGCAGGCTAAAAAAGGGAAAGGTCGGATCAAAGAAAAGATACAAGAATAATTCATAGGTGAAATGGTAAAAAGAAGAATAACCAGGAGCACGTTAGCTAAAAGAAATCACACATCAATTTTGAACAACTTCATGGCAGATGGAAAGGCCATTTCAAGCAAAGGAAAGATCAAGAGAGTTGAAACTTTGGCCTCAAGCTGTGTTTTTAAAATTACACAGCAGTTTCGTAGCGCGCTACGAAACCGCTATAGCTGCACATTATGATTTCATGGACCAATGTTGAAAGACAAAGGCAAATATTATTGAAGGGGAATCTCTACAGAGGATAATTTAAAAGATGTCAACATTCAGCAAGGGTAAAACAAGTGGAGGAATATATATATGAACTCGAAGTTTTTTGTTATACAAATGATCACTGCTAGTATTTTCCACGACATTTCAAACAACTTTGAAGAGGTTTTGTCTTCATGCGAGTATATGGGAAGGGTCTACAACACATCAAGAACGTGGCACTCCAATACACTTTTGTATAATCAAAGAAGAAAAACATGGTTAATTGGTTTCAAATATCCTTGAGGAAACCAAAAGCAGAAAAACAGGGGCAGTTTCCTACTTTTCAGGAGCAATAAAGGAGACGAGACATTATGGGCCAGCAAGGAGTTTTAAACATCCACCAAGCCAAACTGAAGGAGACCACTTGTCAGAGAATGATATTTAATTGTAATAAATTCTATTACCAACATGATGTGGAGTTAGACTCCTAATTGTCTTAGGTTTCTAAAACTTCTAGTTAGCAGTTTGTTGCATTTAAAAGTTAGTTAATGTTTGAGTAGGTGTCATAGCAAGCAGAATTCGAGTTCCCCTCATGCTGGAGGAGGAATCTCACCTATGTAAAGAATTATATATGTAGGAGAAAGAGCAATGTACCTAGGGTTGGAAAATTATTGAAAAAAGCTCTCATATTGGCTTTTGTATAAAAACTTTGTTTTCTAGTAATTCAGTATTGGCCTTGCTTCAAAGGAATCAAAAGGAATTCGATGGTCTAAATGTGTTATGTTTTTTTTTTCTATTATCTACAGTGTTATGAATGTTTGATTACTTAGAAATCACTAATAGTGCTCTAATTTCCTTCATACATTTGTAAACTGTGGTGGTCCTCTATGTGTCTAGTATGTTTACATATGTTGTATTTTGATGCCCTGACTTCTATGCAAAGCTAACCTTACTGTCAATATTGAAGCATATTTGACTCCATAAGCCTAATGGATACATTTAATTGTGTTTCAACCTCTTATACTTGTTCATTTTGTTTCATAGAGTTAGCCATCTTATTCATTATCCAAATCTTTAATCCTGTGAGAGAGCCCTCTCAGATTGGGGAGTTTAGGCCTCAGCCTAAAGTAGGTTTTAAATAGTTACTTAAAGTCCACCTGATCACAGCAGCCTATCAGGATCTGATTTTGAGATAGCATTTTGGTGCGTCTACTGGGAGTCTGAAGACTATTCATTCCCAAAATTAAGAGGTTGAACTTCTAAAGGTAGCAGGAGCTTAGACATCTTTTTGAGGCTGCAAAACTACCTTGGCGACTCCACACATCAAATAATAAATTGGAAGGTGACTCCACTGCTAGAAGATCAGTAGCTTGATGAAGTTTCAAGATGAGTTCCATTGCAATAATGAATGCCAGGTATGCCCCTATGAATCGGTCTTATATCCCTGGTTTTCCAAATCCTATGCCAAAGGTTGATTGGTTAGATGATCTTCCAATATTCAAAGATGAAAAGAAGGACAATGCTGCTCTTCATTTGGTTAGGTTCCATATGCATGTACGCACTCTTAAGGTTCATTTCCCTGAATATTGTCTCATGAAGATGTTTATGATCACTTTAGAAGGAAAAGCATGATCTTGGTATAAAGTTTTGGAAAATGGTTCAATATATTTGCTTGCTAATTTTCATGATGAATTCTACGAGATGTATAAAGAATGCTATCCTTCCTTATTGCTGCTCAAAGATTGTTGTAAACATTATTTAAGTCTTATTCAGTATTTCGAGGATTTTTATGATGATGATGAATTTATGGATGAAGAAATTTTAGAGGCTCTTCATAACAATGCATTTCAACACCAAGAAGAAAGTATAACATCCCATGAAATGCAACATGAAAATCAGCAGGGGTTTACTTATGAAAACCATGTTACATCCTCTGATATGAATGAGAAGATGCAGCAAACTTGCCAAGATTTTGATCACAACGAGTATGAAATTGATTGCAAACACCAAGAAGAAGTACTGGAAGATAGCTTTTATAATCCTCAGGTAGAGGAAAAGGTTGTTCATTTTTGTAATTCCTTGCAGCAGCTTGCATCAAAGAATGATCTTTATAATGAAGAAAATTACATTGTTTGTGGGCATCATTTAGAAAAGCAATTGGATAGCATATCAAAGGAATTTTTTGTGGCTGAGGATCAGTTGTCTGAAGATATAGAATGTTATGATGATCATCAAAATAACCATTTCCTCTTTGACCCTATAAATGAACACATGGCAAAGTTTTTCACATTAGTATTTCATTTTCATTTGCATGATGAAGATCATATACATTATACGTTGATTTTGTCATCTCACTATCAAGGTTATTTTGAGGTTGAATGCAGTCAAGAGATTCAAGTGTCAGATCAGATCGTTGATTGGCTTTATTGGAAATATCATGTTGCTTGACCTAAAGCGGAAATTGTAGCTGGTAGGTAGGTAGGAAAATGTAAATAAGCTCAAGGTTGACTGAGCATTTTTTAGTAGATATAGATTTCTTTCTCCTACAATGATCATCAAGCTTAAGACCGAGGTGAAGGCCCAAGAAGCTTGAAGGGGATGCTTGTCAAGCAAATGTTTGTTTGTCATAAGAGGATAAAGCACTAGACCTGCAAATTATTAGTGTATTACAGGAGAACACTATCCAAAGTGGAGCCACTCTTATCACTTAGGAAGCAATTTCTAAATTGTTCACATCAGTTTGATTGTAAAGGTTAGGTGCTAGTCCGGGTTTAGTTTTTCCATGTTTTCTTTAGTGTCTAAGTCCTGGGAGTCTTGTTCCCTTTGTTAAATATGGTCAAAAATCTTGTTTTACCCACCATTGGTTCCACATTTATTCAAAGTGTCATGTGTTAAGGATGTTTCAAAAAGTACACGCGTTTCAAAATCAACTAGGAGTATTCGTAGTGCAAACTCACAAAAATACACTATGTGCACTACGAAAACACCTAGACAGTTTCGTAACTAGGAGATTTCGTAGTGCAAAACACAGAATTTACATTGGTTTCACTATGAAATCAGGGATTTGTGCCAGATCTTGTGTAACTATCTTTTCCATCAAAATTCATTCATTTTTCATCACCAATTGTCAATCCATACACCTTGCCTATCACATTCAACTGCTCATTCTTATAATTAGGTTCATTAGGTGTCTTGGTGTGCTCAACTTTCAAATTTCAAAAAAAAAAAAAGGTGCCAAGTGCTTTCAGTTATGATTTAGGTTTGGGTTCATGCATGAGGAGCACATTGATAGGTCTTCAATTTGAATTCTTTGAAGATCAAGCAAGGCATCTTTCCATATCCATTGCAAGTGAGGTAGTGATCGAAATTGAGACGGTGCAGGCTTCTTTAATATTCACGTTGCAGGAATTCCATGGAGGAGTATACAGAAAGAAAGGAGCCCACAAGACTATTATTAATTCAAGACACACCCCAGCAGGCTAAAAAAGGGAAAGGTCAGATCAAAGAAAAGATACAAGAACAATTCACAGGTGAAATGGTACAAAGAAGAATAACCAAGAGAAAGTTAGCTAAAAGAAATCACACAACAATTTTGAATAACTTCATGGCAGATGGAAAGGCCATTTCAAGCAAAGGAAAGATCAAGAGAGTTTAATATTTGGCCTGAAGCTGTGTTTTTAAAATTACACAGCAGTTTCATAGTGTGCTACAAAACTGTTGTAGCTGCACATTATGATTTCATGGACCAATGTTGAATGACAAATGAAAATATTCTTGAAGGGAAACCTCTACAAAGGATCATTTAAAAGGTGTCAACATTCAGCAAGGGTAAAACAAGTGGAGGAAAAGATATATGAACTCTAAGTTTTTTTCATACAAATGATCACCACTAGTATTGTCCATGACATTTCAAACAGCTTTGAAGAGGTTTTTTCTTCATACGAGTAAATGGGAAGGGTCTACAGTACATCAAGAACGTGGCACTCCAATACACTTTCGTGTAATCAAAGAAGAACAACATGGTTAATTGGTTTCAAATATCCTTGAGGAAACCAAAAGCAGAAAAACAGGGGTAGTTTCCTACTTTTCAGGAGTAGTAAAGGAGATGAGACATTAAGGGCCAGCAAGGAGTTTTAAACATCCACCAAGCCAAACTGAAGGAGACCACTTGTTAGAGAATGATATTTGATTGTAATAAATGCTATTACCAACATGATGTGGAGTTAGACTCCTAATTGTCTTATGTTTCTAAAACTTCTAGTTAGCAGTTTGTTGCATTTAATAGTAAGTTAAAGTTTGAGTAGGTGTCATAGTAAGCAGAATTCGACTTCCCCTCATGCTGGACGAGGAATCTCAGCTAAGTAAAGAATTCTATATATAGGAGAAATAGCAATGTACCTGGGGTTGGAAAATTATTAAAAAAATCTCTCATATTGGCTTTTGTGTAAAAACTATGTTTTCTAGTAATACAGTATTGGCCTTGCTTCTCAGGAATCAAAAGGAATTTGATGTTCTGAATTTCTTGTGTTTTTTTTTTTTATTATCTATAGTATTATGAATGTCTGATTAATTAGAAATCACTAAGAGTGCTCTAATTTCCTTCATACATTTGTAAACTGTGTTGGTACTCTATTTGTCTGGTATGCTTACATATGTTGGATTCTGATGCCCTAACTTCTATGCAAGGCTAACCTTACTGTCAATACTGAAGCATATTTGACTCCATAAGCCCAATGGATACTTTTTAATTATGTTTCAACCTCTTATACTTGTTCATTTTGTTTCATAGAGTTAGCCATCTTATTCATTATCCAAATCTTTAGTCCTGTGAGAGAGCCCTCTCAGGTTGGGGAGGCTAAGCCTCAACCTGAAGTAGGTTTGAAATAGTTACTTAAAGACTACCTAATCATAGCAGCCTATCAGGTTCTGATTTTGAGATAACACGGGACTCATAGCATACCACCTGTCCATACTACATAAGGACTCCACGAAGCCCTCTCTTGCAAGCATCTATACATAGTACAAACTCTTTGTCTGGATCTGCAATCTGTAGTATTGGTGCATGTTTCAACAACTGCTTTAGTTTCTCAAATATAGTCTCACACTCTTCAATCCATTCAAACTTCTCACCTTTTCTTTGCAATGATGTAATGGGATAAGAAATCTATGAGAATTTCCTCATGAACCTCCTATAGTAGCCTACCAGACCCATGAAATATCTCACCTCATGCACACTCTTAGGAGCTACCCACTCCATGATGGCCCTTATCTTCTCTTGATCAACTGCAATTCCCTCCTTGGAGACAACATGTCCGAGGTAGTGTACTTTGGTCTGAAAGAAACTACACTTGTTGAGCTTAACATACAACTGATTCTCCCTCAACAACCTTAACATTGTTTCTTAGTGCTCCACATGCTCTTCCTCATTTTTAGAATATACGAGTATATCATCAATGAACACAATAACAATCTTATCCAAATGTGAACACAACACAGTATTCATCAAACACATGAACGTAGTTGGAGAATTAGTTAAGCCAAATGGAACCACAAGAAACTCATAATTCCCTTACCTGGTCCTGAACGTAATCTTGCATATATCCTCCTCTTTGATGCATACCTGATGGTAATTGGATCTCAAGTAAATCTTCGAGAACACTCCTAATCCCTTTAGCTGATCGAGCAAGTCATCAATCCTTGGGAAAGGATATATGCTCTTGATATTCACTTTTTTCAACTGCCTGTAATTAGTGCATAATCTAAGGTTACCATCTTTCTTCCTCACAAACAAGACTGGTGTGCCCCAAGGTGATACACTTGGCCTAATGTATCCCATTTCCAACATTTCCTTCAGCTGAAATTTTAGTTCAACCAACTCAGGTGTGCTCATCCTGTAAGGTGCTTTCGCTATTGGAGCTACCCCTAGTACTAGCTCAGTAGAAAAGTCTACCTCCCTATGAGGTGGCAACTCTGTAATGTCCTCAAGAAATACATCCCTGAATTGTTGTAAAACCAGGTACTTCTTCAACACATTTGCATCCTCAACCTCCTTACCCTTATTTGCATCCTCAATAACATCACATTTCCCTACTTTTTGGGATCCAATTTACCTCCACTAGGGAACTTCCATCATCACTACAAACCATAGGGGTTAATCATCTCCCACCTCCACCACGTTTTCCATACCATCCACCAACAATGGTTCCATCCATATACCATCCAATAGTATCCCTCCTTGTTAGTACCATTAATTCATTTTTTGATGGCTTCTCCACATAGCCCCCATGCACCCCTAGGGCATCATACCATGATGGAATTCAATTGGATGAAACAATATATGTTTCATTTGAGCATGTTACACTCCACCTACCAGTGAATGTGCATAATTACTTGAGACATTCACAATGAGATTATTCGTTGATGAAATTTTTTTGTATCATGAATGGAATTGATTTTAGATATTTTTCTTTAAATTCCATGTTTTGACTCTTCTAACCATTGCAGGTTGTTATAATATAGGGGTTGGTATTAAAAAGGAGGAAATCACCCTTCCTATTGATTGTATCATCTACATTGACTTTTCTTGTCTCGAATTAAAAATTATTAGTCTATATGTGTGATAATTCATTATGGAAGAAATATTATGAGAATGATGTTTCTTTGTACAATCTCTAAAGAGATGAAGCACACCAAAAAGCTAAAAAACTCAAGATACTATTTCTAATAAGAGGAGAAAGATAAACTTCCAGGGTAAAAATGATGTCGTTGAGGGTGGAAGTGGTTAATGAGTGACCAATGAAAGCCATTTTGTATATAGGGAATCATACACCATATTTACATGTTTGGGCATGAGATGTCATTTGTATAGAAGATCCATTTTCTATATAGGGCACCATATTCCATACTTCCATGTTTGTGCATGACATGCCATTTTGTATATTGGACATTTTAAGCAATTTTAATAAAAATATAAACTTGAGACAATTTCAGTGTGTGTGTGTGTGGAGCACATGATCTATGAATTGAAGTGTTTATTTGTTTGTTGTTGAAGGGTTACATGCTAGGTTGAATTTTCATATATGTGGTGATGATGCAATATGATGTATGGTGAAGTTACCACTCTGACATGTTGAATGGTTGAAGATGCTTGGCTTCAGTTTTCAAGACATGTCAATTAGGTATAGTCTTGGTGATTCATGTAGTTAATGTTCATGCAAAACTAGCAAGATCAAACTAGCGTTGCACTGTGACCAAGCTTCTTCTGTAGTATGAGACTATTAAGTGAATTGAAATGTATAAGCTTGTGGAAATTCCCTTCCAATCTCATTATGATCCAAAAAGATAAGTATTGTGTTTAGCTTGGGAAATTTATTCATAATGGAATATGAATTAAATTTTCGTAACATTCATCATCTAAATCAAATTTTCCATCATTAATAGAATATTATTGTAAATCATAAATGCAATGACCCTAAAATCCTTTACACAACTAACTACAGGAACCCCATAGAGTGCAAAACTACTTTTATGCTATTACTAACCAAATTTAAACACTAACAAAAACAATGCGGAATTAAGAGTTATATGAAACAAGACAAGATATAATAGCTAATTTTCCATTTCTTATTCATATTCACATCAATTTATTCTTACAATCTATATAAATTACTAGTATGAACTATAATTCTAAATACATATTGTTTGGTCACCACCAAATGAAACAAATGTTTTTTCTTCTCTTTTTTCCTCCATTCCTTTCTAGCTTCATAATTTCCTCTATCCTTTCATTCTCCTCCTTTTTTTCCTTTTCCATTGATACTCTATCCAGCCTCACTCTTAAACGTTAGCTTGGAAGCTAGAAAGTTGTAGCAGTTAAAATTCATCATTTTTTTCCCATTCCCATAATTTTTTCCTTGTATAGATGGCCCACCAAATTGCCACAAAGAATGTAATACACATGGAATCATAGCAAGCCATGATCCATATTGTTTTAGCAATGTTACTGCACTATAGTAGCAATGACATAGTTGAAAATTTATAATAGTGATGACAGGGTCACAATATTGTAACAATAGTGATGGAGTCATAACATAATAACAATAAGGAATATTCATAGCATTGCAATAGAAATGACATTCATAACATTGTAACAAAAATGATGGATTCACTACACTATAAATAATGACATAGTCACAACATTGTAGCAACAATGGCAGAATGGCAACATTGTAACAACAATGATGGAGTTGTAGCACTATAAAAGCAATGAAAAAGTGGTGTAATCATTACACTATAACAAACTTCTTATTTCATCCTCTATATTAACTAAAATATGTCCATGCAGATTGATTTAGGCCAAAGATGCTCCTAACTCAATCATTCTGACTTATTTTTACAACAAAGAATAGGGATTTAAAAACAATGAGGCAAAAAGAAAGTTTATAAAATAAGACTTAATCATAATCATAAATTATTGTTTATAAGTGACATATATGTTTTATTATAGAAATTTTAAAACATCCATTAACCCAACTCTATGTTGATCGAGTAATAATAATTTGTGAAATATTTTCATCTACATTTCATCATTAATTGTTTCAACACTTGAAATTAACTTGAAGGGTCTATATTTCATCATTATAAAAAAGAAATCAAAATTTAACATATGATGAAAGCACTATATCTACTAATGAGATATAAAATTCAACAATGTGATTTCTAAACTGTTGGGTCCTTTCTTCTATAAACATGTTTTCCTTCAAAGGAAAATTCAACTCTTTACAAATTGGAATACGGTAAAGTGGTAGATGCAAATCTTGACATACAATCTCCATGCATTGTAGTGACATTGACTCCTTTAAATGGAATTATTCCATGCTTTATAATACAAAACCTCATGAAAGGATAACTTGAATAATTTCTGTAAATGGCAACGATTGACTATTGTGTTACATCTCTATTACTCTTTATGCAATATTGATAATGTTTATTTAACCATACTTTCTATATACACATTAACTAATAAATAGGAAATGTGACATTTGCCATTAGAGCTATGAAAAAATAGTATACTGAAGACATTAATGTCTATTCATTTAGTAACATAGCTTTTCCCCGATGGGGTTGCTTTCACAATCATCGATTCCTTGTAGGAGTTATAACTGAAACATCAGCTTCCAGCAGGTAGTTTAATGAGAATGAGTTTTTTTGGCGTAAGTTTCCTGGTAAAAGTTATAATTGACATGAGAAAATCATGTATGGTTTATAGTTTGGCTGCCCTCGGTGTTAGAGCCTTTTTTTTTTCACCTAGTGTAGCATGCCCCTCACGTGGCGATCTCACGGTGTCCAAACCATTCCTGACCCACACAAGTCCGATCGACTTAAATGTGAGCAAGTGGGAGGATGTGGTTTTGGGTAGGAAAGTGTTCTTCACAACAAAATTACTTTTTTTTTTCTTTCAGTTGGGTTTCCCCTCTCACAGAGGATTGGTTGCAAATGGAGAAATTCCTGACAGTTGGGGTAATTCCATTTATGAGCTTATAATTTGCAAAGGAAAAGTACTAGTTTGCATTATACACTTGGCTCACCTTGATGAGTGCTCATGTTGCTCACATCAATCAACAAGCTTGACCTCTCACATCCTTGGTATCTTATATCTGCATGGGCCTAGACCCAAGGTGGAAAATATACTATTTTTTGGTTGGTGTTGGTGTATATCAACAATCATTTTTTCATGGTGGATAAGAGAGGTTTATACTGGGTTATGTGGAGATATGTTTTCATTATATTCTCCTTAGTTTGTCATTATATGGTTGTCTTTCAGCCTCTTAGAGGTTTGGTCTTTACTTGGTTGTATTGTCTCTAACTATAAGATAGTCACCTCTTCTATGGCTCGTTGGTTTTTTCTCCATAGTTGTCAATGTTTTTTGTTTTCTTTTTACACATTTTAGAGTTTGGTCTGTCATTCGAATTGGTGGAAGTATTACCCTTGGTAGCACCTAAGAACTCTAACCCTGTCCTGATTTTCATCAGTTTACCAATGTCGATTTGTGGAGTGTGCTACCTATTGTAACATTATGTGGTTTTAATAAGTTAGCATGTTAGTCAAAAAAATTCAAAATGTTAAGTTAGGATATGGATGCAAAAGAAAGAAAAGTTGAAATATTAGGAAAATTTTATGTTTTATAGGAATCCATATAAATAAAATGTTAGGTGGTAGCTTCCCTAAATAAAGAAGGCAAAAGGAAAATAAAATGCTAGGGAAGTAAAAAGAAAAGAAAGGCTTTGTTTCATGTTTTTATAAATGCACAGGATGCTAGTCTAAATGCGCCACAAACAAACATCACATGTGTTTTCATGTGCAGAACAAAAGGAAGAGGAGTAGCTTTACTCAAAGGTTTATATATCAATTATTTGATATTAATCCTACCCCTAAGTATAAAATCCCAAATCATTATCCCCTCCACTCACATTTCCATACACCTTCATATCCCTAAGTTTTAACACCCTTCTTATATCACATATTCCCCAACATTGCATTAAATCAATTCCCAACCCCACCAAATAATCTCATCATGTCATTATTTAACTCCCCTCCATATCACTATCCATCTCCACCCATCTTCCCACATTCGATGGCCCACATCATATTTCATCCCCCCTCACCATCCAATATTTACCGTCATGGGGGTTCGAAATGGGTGGTATACGAAATTGTGGCTACCCCTATGTGTCAGCTCCTCAGGATTTTGGACCCCCCTTGAGTGAAACCACTAACCACTCCCCCCCCCCCAAAAAAAAAAGTTGATTCCCTCACTCTCGATACTGCCCTCCTTACCGTTGCGCTCTCGCCATTAACCTTCCACCACCACATCCGTCTATTAAATCCATCAAATCACATTCATTCCCTCCAAAATTAACCCGTTAAGCATTCAATTGGCTTAGTCGTTAATTCAGACAAGAGACTGGTACCTTTATGAGAATTATATAGAAATCTAAATATTTGTATGTGAACTCCCACCTTACAAGCTGCCAAAATTCCTCTGAATGAGGTTTTTGCTCTGGAGTACATAAGGCAGATGATCAACATGGACAACAGTGCAACAAGGTAAGAAGCAAGTAAGATCTTGAAGGAAATGAAATTCAACCTAAGCTTCGCCTGGTCATATGATCCATTAGGGATCATTTCTAAATTAAGGGTAGAAACCAAGTCTACTCCTTACTTTTACACATCTAGGCCAGAGATAGAGAAATACAAGAATCAGTTGGAATGAGTTGAAAATACCCTTCAGCAGACAGAAGAACAGCAGGTATCATCATCCACAGTGCAAACTCCTACCATGCAAGAGAAGATAACCAAGAGAAGCAGAGAAGAAGAGTCCCCTTTAGGGACTGATATTTTCAGTGAGAGATTTAAGATAATGTATAGAAAGAAGGTTAAGCTTAGTTCTAGACTAAGCCTCAGCAAATATGCAGAACAACAGACCATTATCACCACTAATGAGCCACTTGTTTCCTCATTAATGGGTGATCAGTCAACACAGTCTCCTACTACCTCCGTAACTTCACAAGAGCAGCAACAAATTATGCAAACAGACACGTCTACTTCAAGGGAAATAGAGAAGAGTATTATGGACATCTTCAAGGAGATAAGAGTAAAAAATGAAGCCTTGAAGATTAACACCTACAACCAGTTCTGGAAATAGATTTCTGGTGCCCAAAGGAGGCTGCTATTAGCCTTTGACTCAGAAAAGGGGAAAATGCAAATGGCATTCCTACAAGTACAAGTTCCCCATCACAAGATTGCATCAGACTACAGAAAGACAACTTTTGATTTTGATGTAAAGGATATACATCCCATCAATCAGATGGAGATGCATAAGCTGACTGGGAAATGATATTTTCAATTGCCACTAATACTTCCCTGAATTTATCAAAAAAATAGGTTACCTTAGGAAATTTCCAATCATAGTTGAAGATGGAGAAGGTCTCTACACTTGCTAAAGACACGAGGATTAAAACCCTGGAGGATTTGGTAATCAAACTGGTTTATGATAGGACTGCAAACATCAATGTTGCAGAGGAACTTGTGAAGAAGAAGAATTTGGGCATAGAAACATTGAGGAAGTAGTTAAAATTGCTAGCTACAGAAGATCCTCTAGCTAAGGATATTTAAGAGACAAAGACTGAAAAGGCAAATATGATGAAGCTCATCATTGAGCAGACTGCCCAACTCAAGCAAATGGAGACAAAGACGGAGCAGATGATTAAAGAAAAGGAGAAAGCTGCTAAAAATATTTCTCCTTTGAAAGCACTCACTATCACAGTCATTCCTACAACCATATCTTCTACAACAAGTATAGGAGAAGCTATAAACCAGTTGGCCAATGGAGTGCAAAACATGTCTGTCCAAACTAAAGAAATCAATAAGTTGTAGGATCAATTGAAACTTCTAGAGGATGATCGCCAGAAATCTGAGATTTTTCATGGAGGAGAGCTTCACAGAGCTCAAAATCAAATAGAAGTATGGAAGAAGTCAGCAATTGAATCTTTTATTGGCCACACTCTGGGTCATGTCAAGGAAATCATATGGAATAACATCAGTGAGGACATAAATGAAATCTAACCATGTATCCGGATTATTTTTTAGCAAAAGGAGTTGACTGAAAATGATAAGTATACAATTCCCAATATAAATGCTCAATTGGGAGAGATTCCTGCTACAGCCAACAGAATTATAAAGTTCCTTAACTCTAAAACTAGGTATGAGCTGGATGATCTAAGAATGGATGACAGAACAGAAACCATCCTGGAGGTGAAGAAAGTTCTAACCAAGAAGAATGTAGTTGTATAGTTGACAGAAGAGTGTCACACTCTAGAGGTAGCAGTCAACAATTTTTTCACAAGGATTGATGCATTGAACCATAATGGTTTGCCTTCACTGTTTGTAATAAATGATAAATTAATGACCAGGGAAGACTATATGAAGAAACTTCAGGACATTGCCAGGGACACAGCTAAGTCCTCCAACATTAAAGGTTCTATGATAGGCAGAGCATTTTACAAAGCCATCAACAACATCAGTTTTATTCAACATGAGATAAAACATATTTTCACTGTAAAACCCACTTTTGCTCGGTATACTAAGGTAGATGAAATCTACTGCAAGGTAACCAATATAGTTGTTCTAGATGAAGAAAGGTGGGAAAGGTTATGTGAATTACAAGATTAAAGGACGTGTCAACTTCATCAGCATAACACCCAAATAGTGGCCAATCAGCAACATATTTCCTTCAAAACAGGGCT
This sequence comes from Pinus tabuliformis, assembly GCA_031772625.1. Lineage (NCBI taxonomy): Eukaryota > Viridiplantae > Streptophyta > Pinopsida > Pinales > Pinaceae > Pinus > Pinus tabuliformis. Next base: position 268,584,597 of record CM062815.1, on the reverse strand, counting down.
AGATGGTTACACTCATTCCTTTGATCGAATTACTTTTGTTTCTGTTAGTTTTAAGTAATAATAGAATGACATGTCACTCAGGCATTTATTGTAATATTTTCTAAACTCTTTTAAATACTTTAGTCTATTGAAGTATTGAGGGTTACACCATTGAACCAGTTATCACACATATTTGTACCCATGTGGAGCATTTTTTTATTAAATAAAGGATTTTAGATTTACTCCATATGGCTTGTCTCTCATTGAATTGTTTTCTTCATGTTTTCCATTATGTATTCTTCATATAATTTAATTCTTTTTATAGTCATCCGGTTGAAAATCTAATTGAATCCCAGTTTCATTTGAAATCTGTTGTGAAATGGTATTTAAATAAGAGATTAATATGCAGAAATATTTGTTATTGTAAATAACTCTTTGAACTTAAAATGCACTACATTTTTGTAATAGTTTAATTATATTATCTTGATTAAGAAAACACATTTTTCTTAATTTATTCTTATAAATGGTTAAATACTCAGTCTAAATATTAAATCACTTATACTTCTCTATATTCTACTAATCCACCCCAGTTAAATCAAAATAACCATATTTATTTAAAGAACAACCTTTTGTTTTATTAAGAATCTTTCTAAGTTTAAAACACTTGTTTTTAAACAGCTCACTGGTCATCCAAACCATTAAAATCAACAAAACATTTTAGATGCTTTGGCATAGTCAACTGACCTTAGGTTATCTCAAAAGATAACATCAGATTGGCACTGTTTCTGAGGAGCGAAGAATTGAAAGTTAAATTTTCCTTGGGGCAATGATTTTCCCTTTCCTTTAAGGTGAATAAAGGATAAGGTTATATGTCAAAATCTTTCACCTGGCGATTCCACTAGTCCAAGATGGCTCCTAATAAACATACTAGATCACATTCTGATTCTAAGATTGTTAACCCTCTACCAGAGCCAGAAAGACTTATTAGGGGAGCCTCTTCAAGGAGAAGATGTAGAAAACCTTCTTCTTCTTCAACTTTACACCCTCAAGACATTCCATCTATAGATCGCTTTTCATTTATACCAACCCATCCTGATTGGACTAAACAACCTCCTAGGGTATCTGATCTTATTTCTAGAGGAGTATATCTTCCATCAGCTTTTTCAATACAGTCACTTGAATCATATTAAGTTCCATCCATTCCTATCAAATCACCTTCATCTGATGAAGATTTGGGTTTACATTTACCTAAATTCAAACCTCAAGATTTCATTACAACTCCTTATTCTATTGCATCATCCTTTACTAATCTTGAAGAGACATTTTCTGTCTATTCGAATCCTTTGTTTGAAAATAAAGAAGACTTCCCACCAGGAGCTCGGAAATTGGTTATCAAAACCCCTTTCAAATCCTTAAAGAGGTACCCTCCCTCTTCTCCACATATTAATACACCTATCAACTCATCTTCAACTCCTTCATCTTCATCTTCATCATCTTCCTCTTCCACATCAACATCCACTCAGACACCCCATACTCCTCCTCCTTGTTGGCCAGATAAATCGTTCTTGCGGACAAGGCCAATCTCCCTAGTATCAAAAGATATCTAGCAACAAACAGGACAAGTAAATCTATCTTTCTCTAAATATATTTTGATTCATTAATAAAAACTAATAGGTGTTTTAGACCTTACCTTAAGTCCAATGCTAGTTTGTGGCAGCCATCCTTCAACTGTCTGAAAGAGTTTCCTTTTGAGAACCTGCAATCACAAACAAGCACACATCAAATAACACCTACATAGCCAATATAATAAATCATATTCATCATGGTGATCAAGGAATCCATGAAATAAACCATAAAACATAGCTTATTGAGAAAAATAAACTTGATTGTATTAACTTTGAAAAAAGAAGAACTTTACAACCTTTGGTGCCTTGATGTTGTACACGCTCCTCCCAGTGTCTGAACGAGAATCTCCTCTACTTTGAAAAGCATCACACTCTTTCAAATGAGACCAAAAAGTTATGCAATCTTTCCTCACAAAAGCTCAGTTAGGAAGACTAAGTTCCAGCAACATTTCACCTCAAAAATCTTCAGCTTTCAACCTCCTCAGTCACTAGCCCAATGCTTCACTTTATAGTGCAAAGGAAGGAGGTTATAGGTCCACCTATGAAGGGATAGAGTCCTCCTTCAGAGGGATAAGCTCCTCACATCAAGGGGTTAGTTCCTTAAGGTATGGGATGCATGAACCTTAAAGGAGCGAACTTGCCACCTCAAGATTCCTTCTAGAAGCTTCCATAAATGACTCAAAGTGAGTTTTCAAGAATGTACTTGCGCCTTTTTTACTTTTACAGGGGTATGCACCCATTACACAGAGACAGAGAAGTCAGGTACGCAGGGGACATGACCAGTAGGTGTGGGACCGCAGGTAATGCTAAGAGAAAGTGCGGAACCAGCGTTTTAGAGACTTTTAAGGGCTTTCTCTTATTTTCAAGGCTCGACATGGAGAACTGAGGTTTAAGACTTGCAAAGGAGGAAAGTATGAGTGGTGGTAGACTCACACTGATTGCAAAATGTCATGGTGACAATATTTTGTGTAACACTCCTGTTATGCATTTTCGACCCATTTTGCAAGATATGTATGCTTCTGTAATTCTTCCCGCAAACTTGGGAAATTTTCTTCATGGTTATCTAAAACATCTACCAAGATTCAATGGAGAAATAGGTCCCTCAGTAGAGGATCATGTATCAGCCTTCCTAGATTTTGCTAACAATATGAACATAGAAGAGGAAAATGTTTATATGAGATTATTTGTACAATCTTTAGAAGGAAATGTTAGGATCTGTTTTAGGTAGCTCAGAGGTAACTCTATCAGAACTTGGAATGAGCTCATAACTATCTTCAAAAACCAATGGGGGGTAAAGAAAGATCTTGTTTACTTCCTTACTGAATTTGAAGAATTAAAGAGAAACCCTGGTGAACCAGTTGCTAAATTCATCAAAAGATTTAACAAACTCTATCATAAAATACCTACTGATTGTAAACCACCAGTAGTAGCTGCAAAGGTCAGATTTTCCAAATAATTTGATGATGACTTTGTAGTCATGCTAAGGGAAAGAGTTTCTAATACATTAGAAGACATGCAGAAAAATGCTATAGAGGTAGAAGCCAGTAAGTCATCTTCTGGAAAACTCAAAGCTAAAGCAGAAAAAGAAGAAAGGAAACTAAAAGCTAAGAATGATGATTCATCCTCCTCCAAATCTAAACTTGACGATCAGAAAATAGATGAAATTACATCTTTGCTTAGGAACCTTTCTAACAATATTTCCAAAATTGAAACACAGCCTAAAACTGTTTAGAAAACTGTTGTCAGACCTCAATCTCCAACTCAATTCAGATGAAATCCTCAAATGCAAATCTTAAGAGACCAGGTTTTGATGAAAAAATTCAACCACCTTTGATGATTGATGATCAATAGTCACAGGATACAAGCCCTTCAATAACTAAAGATATCAATAATATTGATTCTTCTGTAGTACAAATGGCCATAGTTCCTTCATCCTCACCTTAGTCTTTTGAACAAGAGCCGGGAAATGCTCAACTTTCCAAATACTTAGCATTCTATGAATTTTTTATTGTAGAATTGAATACAACGTATGATCTAAGGCCTAGATCAGGTCCTGGAACACCTTGAAAATATACCACCATAATTGAACCTATAGTGAAAATCATTCAAACACAAAGTCCAACACCTCAGAGTACAGAGTCATCCATTGAAACCCTTTCATCTAACAAGACTGTTTTGACCACTTTTAATATTGAAAAGGAATTGCAAGGGGTCAAGATTCCTATACCTTTAGTTGAACTTTCCAAAAATTCAGGTTACAAAAGTCAAGTGTCTAAGTGGATATAATCTTCTAGTGTAGATGTTGAGGGAGATGTTATTAGTCTGCAAGATGAGAAGCCCTCAGTAGTATTTGGCCCTAGTTATTATATGATCTATGAAATTGTTCCACCATTTTATGTAACATTGAAAGCTTATGATTTTCTCTTGTACAACTGCATGTTGGATTCTTGAGCTTCTCATAACCTTATTCCGAAGGTAATTATGGACTAGCTTCAGTTACAAGTCACCCGTTCTTATCATGACATTTACACCTTTGACTCAAAGAAAGTACCATGCCTAGGATTGATCAAAGACCTAGTTGTGACCTTAGCTCAAATACCTGTCAAAAGTATAGTTATAGACATAGTTGTCACTGATATTACTCCTAAGTTTGGCATGCTTCTGTCTAGATCATGATGTGCTAAACTTGGAGGATCACTTCAGATGGACATGTATTTTGCTACTATCCTGGTTTATGGAGATGAGAATTTAAGGTTATATAGGGAAGTCAGACTCCTTCATACTTTTTGTAAGTATGATCAAGCAAAAAACCACCCTATCAAATACTCAACTTGCCATTGAAAATATTGTTTCCCAACCTAAAGTTGTAGAATTAGATTTCTTGAAACTTTACTTTGATGGCACTTTCTCAAAATAAGGAGCAAGAGCAAGAATTTTTTTAATATCACCAAATAAGGAAAACATTACTCAGTCATGTAAACTTGAATTTGAGGTCACCAATAATGTGGCTGAGTAGGAGGCTTTTATTCTTGGTCTTGAGTTAGCTAGAAGTTTAAAGATTCAAAACTTGTGTGTATTTTCTGATTCTGAGCTTATAGTGAACCAGGTTAGAAATATGTGTCAGAATAAACACCCAAGGATTAGGTCCTATAGAAATGAAGCTTGGGACACACTTGAAAATTTCCTCCAAGGTTTTAGCATAACTATTATTCCAATAGATGAAAATATGCATGTTGATTCACTAGCTGTCTCAACAAGCTCCTTCAAAATTCTTGAGCCATTATCATTAGAATACCAAATCCAAGTCAAGTATCAACCACCAATTCCTAATAACCTTAAACACTGGCAGACTTTTGAAGATTATGAATAGTTGAAATATTTACTTCAAGCCATTGACAAATTCTCAAATATGGAAATTAAAGGAGATCAAAACGATATTCCAAAATTAAATCAATAAAATCGAAAAACTTCATTCAGTCCTAAAATTCTTGATCATGATATTATCCAATTGTCTAATAATTTTATTCCTTAAGGATTAGTCCCATTGGAAAAATTATTTGATAATAATGATGTCTCTAAAAATCCCTTGTTTCACTCACCTGGGGAAGAAATCGAAGATTTCAATATTGGGACTGTGGATGATGTGAGAAATATCAAATTGTCATCAACCTTACCTTTGGATGTAAAAACCAAATACTTGAGTCTTCTTAAAATCTACAAAGATCTTTTTGCTTGGTCTTATAATGAGTTAAAAACTTATGATACATCTTTGGTTGAGCATAAAATTCCTTTGAAACCAGAAGCAAAACCATTTCAGTAAAAAATAAGAAGAATTAATCCCATACTACTGCCAAGCATTGAGAAAAAACTTAAAAAGCTGATTGATGCTCATATCATAGTGCCTTTAAGATATTCTAATTGGGTAGCCAACCTAGTTCCTGTCAGAAAGAAAAATGGTGAAATTAGGCTATGTGTAGACTTCTGAAATCTGAAAAATCATCTTTAAAGGATAACTATCCATTACCTAAAATGGACCATCTACTTTAGAAAGTTTCAGGTGCCAATAGGATTTCTATGCTAGATGGATTTTTTCGTTACAACCAGAATATGGTAAGTCAAGCTGACCAACACAAAATTGCTTTCACCACTCCTTCGGGTACATTCATGTATGCCAGAATTCCATTCGGGTTAACCAATGCTAGAGCCACTTTCTAGAGATCCATGGACCTAGCATTCGTAGGAAAAACATCTAAATTTACGATCATTTATTTAGATGATTTAATTGTTTTTGCTGATTCTGATGAAAATCATTTAAAACACTTGAGCAAGGTTTTTGACAGGTGCAGGAAATTTGGCATATCCATCAATCTGAATAAATCTTCATTTGTTGTCAAGGAAGAGAAATTACTAGCGCATATAATCTCCAAGGAGGGAGTTATAATTGACCCAAAGAGAGTTTCAACTATTCAGGTCTTGTCTCTACCAAAGAATTAGAAAGAGATACAAACCTTCCTTGGAAAGATCAATTTTCTCAGAAGGTTCAGCCCAAATTATGCTGAGATAGTTAAAGATATAACAGATACGCTGAAGAAAAATAATGAATTGAAATGGATAGTACCTGCTAGATATGCTTTTGATCAAACCAAATACGCCATATTTGAGGCCCCTACATTAGGTAGACCTGATTACTCTTCACCTTTTAGCATATTTTATTTTGCATCCGAGACAACATTAGTTTTTGTACTTTTACAAAAAAATATAAATGGTGAAGACCAGCCTATAGCCTTCTTTTCCAAAGTTATGAGGGATGTTGAACTTAGGTATGATATTACTAAAAAAACAAACTTATGCCTTAATTCAAGCCCTCAAAGCCTTTAGAACCTATATCCTACATTCACGCACTACAACTCATGTCCCTAATCATGTTGTTAAAACTGTTTTGACTTAGCCTGATACTAATGGAAGAAGAGGGAGATGGATTGCTAAAATCCCTGAATTTGACCTTGAAATTAAAACCACAAAGCTAGTAAAAGGCCAAGGCCTCACTAAATTGTTAGTTGAATCCAACTGCAAAGTATTGGGTATTAATCTGGTTTTTGAAATGTCATCAGGGGAGAATCCACAAGAATCTTCCTTAATGTTAGAGGAGAATCCACAAGAACCTCCTCCTCTTAGAAAAAGGGAGAATCCATAAGAACCTCTTTTCTTCAAATGAATCCATTCTTGTTCACATAGATCAGAAATATCTACTCTTTGATTGGTATTCTGATATTCTACATTTTCTTAGAGATTTTCAATGTCCAAATGATCTTAATTTGAAACAGTGCAAAGCTCTGAAGCTTAAAGCAGTGAAATACTACATTATCAATGCTAATCTATATTGGAAATACCCCCTTAATATCCTTCTTCTATGCTCAACTAAAAATGAAATAGAGGGAATTATAGATCAGTTCCATGCAGGGTTTTGTGGTGGAAATTATCCCTGGAGAGCAACAGCCTACAAAATTTTAAAATCAGGTTTCTATTGTTCCACACATTTCAAAGAAGTTGGAGAAAGAGTAAGAAGTTGCAAACCATGCCAATTATTTGCAGGAAAAAAGAAACTGTTAGCACTTTGGTCCCTGTTGGGTCCCTATAATACTAGTGATTACCTTATTACTATTGTAGTTATACCCCTTATTAATATTTTTGTGCCCCTATTTCCCCCATATTGTTATTACTGTGCCCCATAGAATCCCTCTATTGTTATTTTTGTGGCTTTATATTATTATTGTTAGGTCGGCTGGATTATATTGTGACTCCTTAGACTCCTATACATAGAAAGGAGGTTTTGTCATTTGAATCATCCAAGAATTGTTCACTTATGTAATGTAAAGGAGGTTTCCCCCTCAAAGAGGCTGAATTCTAAGGCGTTGATCTATCTTTTCTATCTTTTCTTGAGCTGGTTTCATAACATTTGGTATCAGAGCTTTGGATTCTAGGGTTTCGCTGCTCCAAACAGGTCATCGTGGAATTTTCGCTATAAAATTTTTTCTATGATGTTTCAGAAGTTGCAAAAAAAACCCATTTGGGAAGAAATCGTGCTAAACCTTGGGTCCAAATTTCAAAACTTTTCGCATGATATTTGCAAAGATATGATCCGAGGAACTTGGTCTTTTTGCAGACTCCTGAATTACATTAAAAATAGGTGACCTGGGGAAAATCATCATAAATTTCTCTATGGGGATCGGATTGAAATTTCATAAGAAGTTACAGAAAGAGGACAGACTATAGTTTTTTGTATGCATTGTTCAGATCCAGAGGTCGAAACAGTAACTCGTGGCACGTCGTACAAGTTTTCTCTACTGAACTACTCTATAATCAAGTCACCGTGGAAGATTTCTCATAACTTTTCCTTGGAGAATCCAATTCGGGTCAGACTTGTGGCATTGGAAAGAGGACACAGAGGGCTAATGCAAGTCACAAATTTATAACTATATGATTGAAAAGTACAGAGATACATCAGAGGCAATATCGAGCTCCTACAAAGTGAAAAAAGGTGTGTAGATTTTCTTAAATTTTTGCTTAAGCTTGGTTTGAAAATTTATTTTGAAGGAATTCAAAGGGCATAATAGAGCATTATTATCAATAACTGATGCCCTGAGGAAAGAAAATGCAAACACCTAGTAAGCAACCTGAAAGCTCTAGCATGACTCATGAAGAAGAAGAAGAAATGCTATATGATATATCAAAATTACAAGAACAAGTGCAACGAGTGTCACTTGCACAAAAAGAAACAGAATCTAAAATGGATGGTTTAAGGAAAGATGTAGAAGCTAAGATGGATGGTTTAAAGAAAGGTGTAGAAGCTAAGATGGATGGCATGGAAGCTAAGGTGAATGGCATGGACGCTAAAATTGATGGCATGGATGATAAGATGGAAGAATTGAAGATAAATATGAATAAGTTGCTACAAGAAATGGTCACTAAGGGTGAAAGGGTATTAAAGGAAACTCATGATGAGAACAAAAGAAATGTTAATCATGATTCCACAGACTCTAATGTTGGATCAAAGACTCACCATGTTCCAAAAATCGATATGAGGAGGTTTGATGGCAAGGATCCCGCCACATGGATATTACAGATGGAGCAATTCTTCGATCTCAATAATGTGCAAAACACACAAAAGGTACGTATGGAAACTTTATATTTGGAACCAAATCAGTTTTTATGGTATCAATGGCTTTGCTCTCGTAAACAATTTATCACTTGGGCAATTTTTACGGAAGAATTGATAGCACATTATGAGGATACAAAAAGCAACACTTTTTTTAGCCAACTGATAAGTCTCAAACAAAAGGGTTCAATAATGGAGCACATTGAGGAGTTCCAAAAATTGAACATAAGGGTAAAAGATATTCCAAAGGAGCATAGGATTGATGTGTTCATAGGGTCTTTAAAGGATAATATCCAACATGATGTTCGCCTTTGGGAACCTGATTCATTCGATAAGGCATTCAGGTTAACAAGAAAAATACATGGATATTACAGATGGAGCAATTCTTCGATCTCAATAATGTGCAAAACACACAAAAGGTACGTATGGCAACTTTATATTTGGAACCAAATTAGTTTGTATGGTATCAATGGCTTTGCTCTCGTAAACAATTTATCACTTGGGCAATTTTTACGGAAGAATTGATAGCACATTATGAGGATACAAAAAGCAACACTTTTTTTAGCCAATTGATAAGTCTCAAACAAAAGGGCTCAATAATGGAGCACATTGAGGAGTTTCAAAAATTGAAAATAAGGGTAAAAGATATTCCAGAGGAGCATAGGATTGATGTGTTCATAGGGTTTTTAAAGGATAATATCCAACATGATGTTCGCCTTTGGGAACCTGATTCATTAGAGAAGGCATTCAGGTTAGCAAGAAAAATGGAAAGCAAAATTATGGCAACCAGGAAGCATACCACTCACAACTATAAAGACGGAAGTGTTGTTGCCCCTAGTCTTCCACAACCTATAAGGTTGACACCACAACAATTGGAAGAAAAAAGAGCAAAAGGGCTTTGTTACAGTTGTGATAGCAAATACACTAAAGGTCATAAGTGTGCTGAGAAGAAATTATTCTACATAGATTGTGAAGAGGAAGAAGAAAAGGAGCAAGAAAGGTCAAAAGAAGAGGATATACTCCAGGAACAAAGCCTAGATGAAGAACAAATAAATCCGACCATATCTTGTAATGCATTGGCAGGAATTACCACTCCTCAAACCATCAAGATAGAAGGACAAATCAAGAAGAAAAAGGTAATAGTGTTGATTGATTCAAGAAGCACCCACAATTTTATTCATTGTAAGGTAGCAAAAGAATTGAATTGCTTCCTATATCCAGCACCAGAGTGTCAAGTGATGATTGCAAATGGAGGAACAATAAATTTCTTTGGAAAGTGCCATAATATCAAGCTATCCATGGGAGAATATGTATTGACTAGCCCAATGCTTTCCATTCCAATGGGAGGTGCTGATGTTGTACTAGGAGTCCAATGGCTACAATCCTTGGGTACAATAGCTTTTAATTTTCAAGAAATTTTCATCAAATTTTCTACAGAAGGAAAGGAAGTTGAATTAAGGGGTATTGCAGGGAAACCAGGAAAGATAATCAGCTCTAATGGTATGACAAAGCTTCTAAAGTGGTGTAATTGCACAATTATGTTCACTAGATGTTTCCACATCGGAATCATCTATTTCTCCAGATCTCCAAAAAGTTCTGGACAATCATTCCAAGGTATTTGAGACTCCCAAAGGTCTCCCACCTATGCGTGATCATGATCATGCTATTCATCTGATTCCAGGAAGTGTTCCTCCAAACATCAGGCCGTACAGATATCCCTATGTCCAAAAGAGTGAAATTGAACGTATGGTTGCAGAAATGCTAGAGGCTGGTATAATTCAACCTAGTCAAAGTTCTTTCTCTGCTCCAGTAGTATTGGTGCACAAGAAGGATGGATCATGGCGCATGTGTCCAGATTATAGGGAGCTCAACAAGCTCACTATTAAAGATAAGTTCCCCATTCCTGTCATTGATGAATTACTGGATGAATTGCATGGATCAATTTACTTCACCAAGTTGGATCTTCGTTCAGGATATCATCAAATCAGAATGAAGACTGAAGACATTCCGAAAACAACATTTAGAACTCATGAGGGTCATTATGAATTTTTGGTCATGCCTTTTGGCCTTACCAATGCACCTTCAACATTTCAAGGTTTGATGAATTCAATTTTCAAACCATTCCTTAGAAAATTTGTGTTAGTATTTTTTGATGATATACTAATCTACAGCAAGTCTTGGAAGGATCATGTTGAACATGTTGACAGGGTGCTACAACTATTGGAGGAGAAACAATTATATGCAAAAAGATCCAAATGTTTCTTTGGAGTCCAGGAGGTGGAATATTTGGGTCATATTGTATCTCATGAAGGAGTTAAGGTAGACCCTAGCAAAATTAAAGCCATTAAGGAATGGAAAATCCCCACATCCATAAAGCATCTGCGAGGATTTCTCAGGTTGACAGGGTATTATCGCAAGTTTGTTAAGAATTATGGGAGAATAGCAGCACCTCTAACAACATTATTGAAGAAAGATGCATTTTCATGGACTCCAGAAGCAACAAAGGCCTTTGAACATCTTAAAGAGGCAATGTGCCAAGCACCGGTCTTAGCTACACCGGACTTCACAAAAACCTTTATTGTGGAATGTGATGCTTCAGGAAATGGAATTGGTGTTGTTCTAATGCAAGATGAAAGACCCATTGCTTTTGAAAGTCGTCCAATCAAGGGAAAGTTTTTAAGCAAAGCTATTTATGAGAAGGAAATGTTGGCAATACTCCATGCACTTAAGAAATGGCGACCCTACCTAATGGGAAGACACTTCAAGGTAAAAACGGATCATGATAGCCTTAAATACTTTTTAGAACAAAGATTATCCTCTGAAGAGCAACAAAAGTGGGTCACAAAGATGTTGGGTTATGACTTTGAAATCATCTACAAAAAAGGGAAGCAAAATGTGGTGGCAGATGCACTCTCAAGAAAGGATGAGGATGTGGAAGCATTGTTGTGCGCCATTTCTATTATCCAACCAGATTGGATAAACGAAGCAAGGGAGGAATGGAAGAATGACGAAGAAGTGTGGGCACTTATTCGAAAGTTACAACAAGATTCCAGTACGTCTGATACATTTAGCTGGAAAAATGATTCGTTATGGTACAAAGATCGCTTATACCTCTGTAAGAATTCCCAACTAAAACAAAAGATTCTTATGGAATTGCACACTTCTCCCTTAGGAGGGCACTCAGGATTTTTAAAAACTTACCACAGGGTTAAGAAGGAATTTTTTTGGGATGGCCTTAAATCAGATATTCAAAAGTTTGTGGCGGAATGTTTGGTTTGCCAACAAAATAAAGTTGAAACAATTAAGACACCAGGTCTATTACAACCTTTATCCATTCCAAGCCAACATTGGGAGGAGGTTTCAATGGATTTTATCACAGGTTTACCCAAGTCTGAGGGAAAGAGTGTCATCATGGTGGTAGTTGACAGACTTACCAAGTATGCACACTTTTGTGCATTATCACATCCATTTAAAGCCAGTACAGTTTCTACTGCATTTATGGAAACAATTCAAAAGCTACATGGAAACCCAAAGATTATTGTAAGTGACAGAGATCCCATTTTCACTGGAAATTTTTGGACAGAATTATTTTCTTGTCTTGGTACTCAGTTAGCTCATAGCTCATCTTATCATCCTCAATCTGATGGGCAAACTGAGATAGTAAACAAATGTTTGGAAGGATATCTTCGTTGCTTTGTATCTGATAAACAAACACAATGGGTCAAATGGTTGCCTCTGGCTGAATGGTGGTATAACACTTCCTTCCATACAGCAAAAAAAATGACCCCATTTATGGCACTTTATGGGTATCAACCACCATCCATCACATCATATTTAAGAGAAAATTCTAAGGTTCAGGAAGTGGAACATCACATCGAACATCAACAACAAGTCCTCCAACTCTTAAAGGATAACCTCGTGTTGGCACAGAATAGAATGAAACAACAGGCAGATCAACATCGCAGTGAAAGAAGTTTTGATGTAGGTGATTGGGTATTCCTACGGCTACAACCATATAAGCAAATGTCCCTCAAGCAAGCTAAGAAGGATAATAAATTATCACCAAAGTATTATGGTCCGTACAAGGTGTTGCAAAAGATTGGTACTATGGCATACAAATTGGAGCTTCCTGCAGCTTCTCGATTGCACCCAGTTTTCCATGTTTCATGTTTAAAGAAGGTTATAGGCGACAAGCTCCCAGTTCAAACAATATTGCCAGAACTTGACGAGGAAGGAAAAATTATATTGGAACCGGAAGCAGTCACAGAAACAAGAACTCGACAGCTACGAAATCGATCAATTTCAGAGTATCTTATCAAGTGGAAGAACTTATCCGCTGAAGATTCCACATGAGAGGATGAGAATTTTATGCAGAAGTATCCAGAACTACTCAAGTGTTGAGGACAACACTTTTTTGAAGGAGAGGGGCATGTTGGGTCCCTATAATACTAGTGATTACCCTATTACTATTGTAGTTATACCCCTTATTAATATTGTTGTGCCCCTATTGCCCCCATATTGTTATTATCGTGCCCCATAGAATCCCTCTATTGTTATTTTTGTGGCTTTATATTATTATTGTTAGGTCGGCTTGATTATCTTGTGACTCCTCAAACTCCTATATATAGAAAGGAGGTTTTTTCATTTGAATCATCCAAGAATTGTTCACTTATGTAATGTAAAGGAGGTTGCCCCCCCCCCCCCGAAGAGGCTGAATTCTAAGGCGTTGATCTATCTTTTCTATCTTTTCTTGAGTTGGCTTCATAACAGTCCCAGTATCTGTCCATGCTCCTTTTCTAAAATGAGGGTTTGAATCTATAGGGGAAATTCATCCACATCCTAGTAATCAACACAGATGGATTTTAACTGTTACAGTTTATTTCACCAAGTGGGTAGAAGCCATACCAGTTAAAAATGCAACTGATACTGTTGTGATAGAATTTCTTGAAGAAAACATCCTATCAATATTTGGATGTCCTCAACAGATTGTTATAGACAATGTAGCAGCTTTCAACAGTGTTAAAATGATTGAATTATGTCAAAAGTATTCAATCCTTTTACATCATTCCACACCATACTATCCACAAGGCAATGGGCTAGTAGAGTCCTCCAACAAGAGCTTAGTCATGGTCATTAAGAAGACTCTTGAATACCATAAAAAGAGTTGGGACAACCATGTAATCCATGCAATTTAGGCTAACAAAGTTTCTCCTACAAGATCAACAAGCAAGTCTCCTTTCCAATTGCTTTATGGCAAGGAATCAATTTTGCCTACTCATTTCGATTTACCTATTATGAGAATACTCTAGGAATCCTATGAAGAAAAAGATGATTTCTCAAGAAGGATTAATCAAATTATTGTGTTGAATGAAGACAAGGATTAAATTCAGTACAAGCTAAGGAAATACCAGAATAAGATGAAAGAATTGTTTGGTAGAAAGGCTAGAGAATGAGATTTCAAGAAGGGTGACCTAGTGCTCAGGTGGGATACAAGGAGAGAAGATAAAGGAAAGCATGCAAAATTTGACAACCTCTAGTTTGGTCCATTCAGCATTGTAGAAGTCAAAGGGAACAATACATTCATCCTACAGAATCTGGAAGGGAAGTATTCCTGATTGCTAGTCAATGGGAAATACTTGAAACATTACATTCAGTATTGATTTTCCATTCATTTATCATCTATAAATATCCAGAGAGTTTATTTAATTTATGAAAAAAATGCAAGTGAGTATCTGTTTCAGCAAAGACTCCATAGTCTGAGGAGAAGGCACTTGGATCTACTTGTTCTCTGCATCCCACGAGGGGAAGAAATCCCCATGTCGAGCTAATGTTGTAACATTATTTGGTTTTGATAAGTTAGCATATTAGTCACAATAATTCAAAAATGTTTAGGATATGGATGCAAAAGAAATAAATGTTAAAATGTTAGGAAAATTTTATATTTCATAGACATCCATATAAATTAAATGTTAGGTGGTAGCCCCCATAAATAAAGAAAGCAAAAGGAAAATAAAATGCTAGGGAATAAAAAAGAAAAGAAAGCCTTTGTTTCATGTTTTTATAAATGCACAGGCTGTTATTCTAAATGCACCACAAACAAACATCAAATGTGTTTTCATGTGTAGAACAAAAGGCAGAGGAGTAAAAGCTTTACTCTAAGGTTTATATATCAATTATTTGATATTAATCCTATCCCTAAGTATAAAATCCCAAATCATTATCCCCCTCCACTCACATTTCCCTCCACCTTCATATCCCTAAGTTTTAACACCCTTCTTATATCGCACATTCCCCAACATTGCATTAAATCAATTCCTGACCCCACCAAAATATCCCATCATGTCATAATTTAACTCCCCTCCATATGACACTCCATCTATGCCCATATTCCGACATCTGACGACACACATCATATTTCGACCCCCCTCACCATCAAAGCTATATGGTCAGGGGTGGGGGGTCTGAAATGGGTGGTATACCAAACTGCGCTCGCCCCTACGTGTGAGCTCCTCAGCATTTCGGACCCCCCTCAAGTGAAACCACTAACCACTCTCCCCACCTTCGAAAAGTTGATTCCCTCACTCCTGATACTCCTCTCCTACCCATTGTGCTCTCGCCATTAACCTTCTGCCACCTCATTCGTCCGTTAACTCCATAAAATCACATTCATTCCCTCCAAAATTAACCCATTAAGCATTCAATTGGCTTAGTTGTTAATTCAACAGACCCATGCCACCTTCAACAGAAAACCAAATTTTTTATATAAACCTCCTTCCCATGAGAATAGGTTACTAAATTCATGATTTATCACTATTAATTGATTTGTTACAGGTGTTGCTGGACTCAATTCTGATATTTTCAACCATGTGTGACATTCTTTACTCGATCATTTCTCGCATGTTACCTCTACTTTTACTCCCAAAACTTGATTTCCCTCTGTATATTCAAATTCCTAGTTCCATTTTCACTTTCGTTCTTAGCCATAGCCAAGATGCCTCCAAAGGACAAAGGACCAAAGGAGATTGTCAATCCTCTCATCTTTCCTCCCATTGATCTTCACCACATCCCTATGGCTAACAAAGACTACAAAATCAATGAGACACTCTGTGAACTTGACCTCTTCGACATGTATTGTTGGCACGAGCACAAATACATTGACAATTCTGATGACATATAGCTATGGGAGTCAAATTTACCTCACTACATCTTTCCTCATACACACAGCGCCCCAAATTTTATTAGAAAATGTCATGCATCTTATTTTCCAAGCCAAAGGGCCATTGTCACCCCCACTGGAGAAATTATGTTTACCGTAACCCCTCAGGCCATTGATGAGATTATGCAAGCCCCCTAAATAGAGAATGCTACCCCATTTTCCCACGAAGCACTGGTTGAACTATACCAGAAACTAGACTTTGCCAAGAGAGCGCAAACTCTTGAGTTTTTTTTGACACAATATGTTTCATTACCAAAGAGAAATCCTCCTTATCCCTCCTCCATTTTGCCTAAGGGTGCCAAGCAGATTATTAGAGTTGTTTCCTACCTCCTTGGCTACTACTCTGATCAATGGGTAGATGAGGCCATTATAAGATTTTTTGCATCTTCTCTGCTGATTCTAAGCCCTCCATTGTATTTAACTTTAGCCAATTTCTTGCAAAATCCATTCATTAGCAACTTATCAAATTTCCAACTGAAGAGATATTCAAGTATGTCTCTGTATTAGTCTACATGTTCCTATATTTTCAGGGGGACACAATCAACCTATCTTTGCAAATGATGGATGAGAAGGGAAACCAACATTAAATCATCTTTTGGACTACTTTGGTCATGAAGGAGCAAAAAGAGTACACTTATAAACAATTTACATAGATGTTTGTTCACATAGCAATAGGTCTCCTAAGCAGCAAAATGGAACCGAGGATTGGTGAGGAAATGAGAAGGGTGTTGCAACTATCAAATCAAGTTCATATATTAGACCAATACCTTTATGATATTTATATTGAAGACAAAATATTTGGATGTGAACTCCCACCTTACAAGCTCCCAAAATTCCTCTCAATGGGGATTTTTTCTCTGAAGTACATAAGGCAGATGATCAACATGGATGAAATCCACTTTGTCGTTGCCAAGAAAAGGTCCTAGTTTAAAATCAAAACAAAAGTTGGCACTTTCATTTGCAACAACAAGGCAGCAAGGGAAGAAGCAGATAAGTTCTTGAAGGAAATGGAGTTCAGCCTAAGCTTCACCTAGTTATATGATCCATTAGGGATCATTTCTAAATTAGGGGTAGAAACCAAGTCTACTCATTATTTTCACACATCCGGGCCAGAGATAGAGAAATACAAGAATCAGTTGGAATGGGTTGAAAATGCTCTTCAAGAGATAGAAGAATAGCAGGTATCATCATCCACAGTGTAGAACCCTGCCATGCAAGAGAAGACTACCAAGAGAAGAAGAGAGGAAGAGTCCCCTTTAGGGACTGATATTTTCAGTGAGGGATTTAAGATAATGTACAGAAAGAAGTCCAAGCTTAGTTATAGACTAAGCCTCAGCAAATATTCATAAAAATAGACCATTATCACCACTAATGAGCCAATTGTTTCCTCATTAGTGGGTGATCAGTCCACATAGTCTCCTACTACCTCCAAAAATCCACAAGAGAAGTAGCAAATTATGAAGATATACACATTTACTTCAAGGGAAACAGATAAGAGTATTATGGACATATTCAAGGATATAAATGTCAGAAATTAAGCCTTGATGATTAACACCTACAACCAATTTTGGAAACAAACTTTTGGTGCCCAAAGCAGGTTGATGTTAGCCTTTGACTTAGAAAAGGGGAAATGCAAATGGAATTCCTACAAGCACAAGTTCCCCAGCCCAAGACTACGTTAGACTACAAAAGGACATCTTTTGAGATTGATGTAAAGGATATACATCCAATCGATCAGATGGAGATGCATAGGTAGACTAGGGAAATTATATTTTCAACTGTCACTAACATTACCATGACTTTATCAAAATTGCAAGTTACCTTAGCAAATTTCCAATCACAGCTAAAGATGGAAAAGGTCTCTGCACTTGCTAAAGACACCAGGATTAAAACCTTGGAGGATTTGGTAATCAAACTGGGTTATGATCCTGCAAATATCAATGCTGTGGAAGAACTTGTGAAGAAGAAGAATTTGCACATATCAACATTAGGGAACTAGTTAAGACTTGCAGATACAGAAGTTCCTCTAGCTAAGGATATTGAAGATACAGAGACTCAAAAGGAAGATATGATGAAGCTCATCCTTGAGAAGACTACATAGCTCAAGCAAATGGAGACAGAGATGGAGAAGCTGATTATAGAAAAGGAGAAAGCTGCTAAAAATACTACCCCTTTGGAATGACTCCCTATCACAATCATTCCTATAGCCATATCTGCTACAACAAGTACAGGAGATGTTGCAGACCAGTTTCCCAATGCAGTGCAAATCATGTCTCTCTAGACTGAAGAAATCAAGAAGTTTCAAGATCAAGTGAAACTTCTAGAGGGTCATCGCCAAAAATATGAGATTCTTCATGCAGCAGAGCATCAGAGAGCTCAAAATCAGATAGAAGTATGGAAGAAGTCAGTAGCTGAATATTCTGTTGGCCACACTCTGGGTCATGTCAAGGAAATCATATGGAATAACATCATTGAGAAGATAGATGAAAATTGGCTATGTATCTAGATTATATTTTAGCAAAAGGAGTTGATGGAAAAGGAAAAGTAGACCATTGCCAATATAAATGCTCAATTGGGAGAGATTCTTGCGATAGCCAACATAATTATAAACTTCCTTAACTCTAAAAATATGTATAAGTTGGATGATCTAGGAGTGGATGACGGAATATAAACCATCTTGGAGGTGAAGAAATTTATAACCAAGAAGAACTTAGTTGTATAGTTGACATAAAAGTGTCACACTCTAGAGGTAGTAGTCAAGAGGTTTTTCACAAGGATTGATGCATTGAACCAGAAGGGGCTTGTTGGGCACGGGATCCCCCAAGGGAATTTTTAGGGTTTATAGACTAGATTTTGGTCAAAGATTGTAATTCCAATGTAAATACTCTTCATTTTATGGCGCGGAGCGCGTAGTTTGTAAAAGATTCATAGGTTTGTCAGCCCTTAATTTTGTTTATGTAATGTTGGCTACAGAGATCTACCCATGGTCTACAGACCATGGGATTGTATAAATAGAGCAAGGATCTAAGTAGTTAAGGCATCAAATTAATCATGATGAAGATGAAGAATTAAGTCATATCTGAGCATAGTCTAGTTTTGGGTCATAGAGTAGGAGAAGGCTCTGCAGCTGAGTGCACAGAGGCCTAGTAGTCCACAGCTGAGTGTGCGGACCTCTGTAGCTGAGCGCATGGGGAAAATCAACTTTATAATAGTTGGAAGTATTAATAAAGAGAAGTTTCCTATCATTTCTGTGTATTTATTTCCTGTTTTATCCATCTGTTATCTTGGGTATGAAATTCACTTCTAATAATTATATGATGCGCAAACGTGTATAATTGTATTGATTACGTGAATGCAAGATAGAATATCTATTTACACGAATTTAACTAAGATCTGTTAAGAAGATCAGTAAGATACATGGTGTAGTTTGGGGAAATAGCGTAGGTTGTTGCCATAGCAGTGCGAAAGCATCTCAGCCCCTGGTTAGGGCTGCGCAAAAGACAATTATAACAGATCATAGGCTTGAAGCCCTAAAACTTCCCTTGGGGTATCCTGTGCCCAACAGGCCCCAAAAAAAAACGTTGTGACTCACACTCGAGTCACTCTGTCAGTCTGAATATCTTAATTAGCGATTGTTATATGCACTTCTTGAACGAAACGATCAGAATGTTGATGGAAGAGTTTCAGGTGTATCATCAAAAGAGCACACCGTATCACCCATGGGCTAATGAGACAGTAGAAGCATTCAACAAAGTACTGGAGATCGCACAAACCAAGGTATGCAATGCGCAATGAAGTGATTGGGAATTTTGTGTACCTGCAGTATTATGGGCTTATAGGATGACATGCAAAAAACGGACTGGACAGACACCTTTTAGGCTTGTCTATGGAGTGGAAGTCATAATGCCCATGGAATACATTGTGCCTAGTCTACACATAACAACGCTCACATGTATGATGGATCACGGAGCCCTAGAGGAGAGGCTCGTGCTGCTAGAGGAGCTCGAGGAAGAATGCTTTTGGCTAGATTTCACCAACAGGTCCAAATGTAGGGCGAAAAGGCTTGGCATGATCAACATATTAAGTTGCACACCTTCAAGGTGAATGATTTGGTGTTTTTGTATGATAGTAAGTTTGATAAATTCCCTGGGAAGCTTAGAATTCATTCGTTGGGGCCATATGTTATTAAGGAGATCACAAATGGTGGTGCAGTGTAGTTGGTCAAGTTAAATGGACAACTCTTCCCAGGAAAAGTAAATGGTAGTTGTTTGAAGCCATACACAGGTGGCTCAACCATCTGAATAACTGACAGAAGCACAGTCTTAGCACTTTAGGCAGTGAAAAGGATGTACGGGACTATAAACTACTCTGCCCATGAACTACGCGATGTTAGGACTACATGCAGTAGTGAAGTGTCACAGGGTCCATGACAGTGTAAGGGTAGCTATGCTGCCGTGCAGGTCGACTGAAAAGTGACCGTTATAGTCACTATTCACTATGTGATGCTTGGTTTGAGACCAAATGGAGTGGGTGGCAAGCATTTAAAGTGAACTTTATGGGCTAGATTCTTGAAAATCTATCGCCAATTGAGCATTAAAGGACCGACTGTGGGGGGAACGGTCAAATTCAAATTTAAAAGGCACTACAAATTACAAAGGGTTGTCCAGTAAACAACAGTTGGAAATTTGAGAACTAAGTTGTTGCACACTCAAACATTCATGAACCCAGACTTGTTTGATCTTCTGAAGGCAAATTCGTTGCTTGAGAAATTACCCGAGACGTTGAGAGAATTGTGGAATCACACTATGGTAACCCCTGAAGAAGCCATGAATATCAGAGTAATGACTGTCATGGAATCCAAATAGGCCATTACGGAAGTGGAAGCCCGAGAAAGTGTCGAGATACTCGCAGAAATCCCTAAATCATCACGCACGCTAAGACCCAGGAAAGACAAGCAAGCCATGGTACCAGTGCGCGTATCACCTAGAAATCTGCTGAGGACTAGGCTCACCATGGAGAAAAGGGGAAGGCTATAAATTTGGAGGCTAATGAGGAGGAAGAATTTAAATAAATCCTGGTAGAGGAGGAGGATGTAGAAATGGAGGTTGAAACCCAGGGTGCGGACCCTATTACCAGGCTACCTACATATGTTCCTCCGTGAAAGGGTAAAGAAAAGGTGCCCAAAGATATAGATGAGAGCAAGAGCTCTCTGCAGAGTCCACTACTCCCTGATGACATTATTTTTTAAGGAGAACACTTAGGACTAGTGCCCATGCTAAATTTTGATGATTGGGATCTCGCGAACCACGAGAAGTTCTTGCATCTCATGACCGCATAGCTCATGCGCTAGAAGAAATATGCAGTGACCAAAATCATAGAATTGGAGCAGCGTAAATGGCTAAGAGGAGTTGAGAAAGCAAGGTTGCTAAACCTGCTCTGGGTGCCGCATTATCATTGCGCCCCAGTGACCATTTCTTTCATCAGGCAGCTGCTCTTCTTGGTGCATGATGGGTGCTTGTGGTTGGAGGAGCCCTTCCCCATTACAGACCATTTGATTCATAGAATTACTCAACTCCCTTGCAAAGGGGAGGACACAAAAAACATCTTCGAGGGAAAGAGTGATGATTTGGCCATTGTAGAGGCCACGAAGAAGATGTTTAAGCTGGAGAAGAAGAAGAGAGGGTACTGCATTTCTAGCATCAACAACCCTGCAGTCAAAGTCGCAATGCCAATATTGGTAGGGAAGGTTATGCAGAAGTGTCGCATAGATGAGGTGCCTGCACTGGTGGTTTTACTACCATCGCAATGTGCAGAAGAGGTCCAACTCAACTGGGTAAACCATTTATGCGGAGAGTTCCTTGAGAACTACTGCAAGGCACAAGAGAAAGGAAAAACATTTCACTATGCATGGCTTCTGTTGTCAATAGTACTGGTAGCAAGGGAATTGCCCGAAGATAGCTAGTTCCCCATGATCACGCAAGACCTTCTGGAGGTAGTGAAGTACGCTTCACTATGGGAAACCAAGGATGCACAAAGGATAAGGACCAACAAAATATTTTGGGTGTTCATGGAGATGAACATCAAAATGGGGATTAATTGCAAGTCACGGGTTATCACCCACGATCTACAAGAGTCTACAGAGCTTCGTAGACTTCAAGGCATATTTCCACCATGTCTATATCTAGGTGCGGAAGGATGCCGTGAAGACATGGTGTGAGTTACCCTATTTAGCAATAGATGATGTCATCTTCACAGTACTTGAGTCATGGCCACCGAAGTGGCACACTTTAGTTGGCTCCACAGTGGAAGCAGAGAAGTCTGCCACGTAGTAGAACAAGGAAGAGATAAAAATGCAGATGGTATAGTTAGCATAGAAATGTAGGAAGGAAGAACCAGTGGCTAAGGCCCAGGTGGCGTGCGACGTTGCGAAGTTAGCAGAAGAGGAGCAGAAGACAGTAGAAGAAGAGCATGAAGAACAAAAGTCACCTTCACCTGAGTTGGAGATTGATACAGAGTAAGGTGGCTTGGACCCACAGACAACGTCCACCTAGCTAAAACGTCCATGCCCAAGAGAACAAGTAGTGCCGTGAAAGAAGTCGAAGGCTTCAAAGACTTCATTCAACCTGATCATCCTCACTGAGGGGGATCTCCATGATATTGGCAAGATGGTGAGAGATGTCACCATGGAGGCCCTCCAGCAGTTTGAGGAGCAACACCAAATGGTGTTGGGGGCTCTCTGAACGTAGACACAGGACTTGCAGGTGCACACTCCATAGTCTAGCACTATGTCAACTAGCCTCACAGTAGGCATGTCCACGACCGAGGAAATGCTACGCGCTCGGATGACTAACACAATAGTGCTACCATATGGCACACTCGTTACAGAAAATGAGGCTGACAGGCCTATGGTCAGTGAGTTGAAGGGAATCAGATTAAATGTGGTTGTGTTCCCTCGAGAGACACTCTATATTTTGCAGGATGGAGTCATTACATAACTATGAGCCAGGGAGAGTCACACGCTCTAGCTAATGAGTGAGAAGTCCATCAACATTGAACAGTTGAACCTACAGCATGATGAGGTAGTGGTGTAGAACAGACAAATAGTGTAGGTGGTGGAGGAAGCCTGCTAGATGGTACCGGAGTTGGCCATCGAAGCAGAAGAATCGATGGAGGCGTGCGTCTGGAAGTTATTAGCAGGGGTGCACGACGCCAAAGAGGAAATAGCCAAGGTTTAGCTGGAGCTGAACCTTCAAATAACAGAACTACAGTTGAAGGCGCGGCCTTCAACTCTGCCAGAGGTTAAGGAACAGCATGCCACCGCAATCAAAATAGCAATAATGGCAGTCAACAGTGTAGTGACAATCTGCACAAAGTTGTTCGAGCAGTCGATCAAGGTCCTCGCCACCTTGCAGGAGGACCTGAACATACAGCGCCTAGAGACAGATGCGCGTGTGCTACAACAAAGATATCATGAAGTGAAAGGGACTGCGCAGATGGTTTCCCTCACATAGAGGCTTGCAAGGATGCAACAAGCTAAAGCGCTGAAGGAGCAGGTGGATGTTGCTCGAAATAATGAAGTTGTTTTGAAGGCACGCCTACAGTCGTGGATCGATGAGGCGTACACCATTACAACTTCCATTGAAGAAAATCTCATGTAGCTACAAGCAACGTAGGAAAGGATCCATGGAAGTAGTCTAGCCACAATGGTCACTGAACAGTGTGTCGAGGAAGTACAGCAGGCAACCATTCAATGCACTGCCGAACTTGCAGTGATCCAGTTAGAGTTGGGAGTTCTTTGCACAAAGATCTCCACATCGATAGAGTGACTCGAGGGCAAGTCATGATGTTTTTGTTGGGGGTTTGTTGGGCAGAAGATCCCCCAAGGGAAGTTTTAAGGCTTAAAGCCCAGATTTTGGTCAAAGATTGTAATTCTGATGTAAAGACTCCACATTTTGTGGGCACGAAGTGCATAGTTTATAAAAGAGTCATAGGGTTGTCTGCCCTTAATTTTTTTATTGTAATGTCGGCTGTAGAGATCTAACCATGGTCCCCAGACCATGGGATTGTATAAATAGAGCGAGGCTCTAAGTATTTAAGACATCAAATTAATGACGATGAAGATGAAGAATTGAGTCATATATGAGGAGTAAAGCCTAGTTTTGAGTCATAGAGTAGGATAAGGCTCTGTAGCTGAGTGTGTAGAGGCCTAGTAGTCCACAGCTGAGTGTGCAGACCCCTGCAGTTGAGTGCACAGGGCGAGTTGAGTCTATAACAGTTGGAAGTATTAATAAAGAGAAGTTTCCTATCATTTTTGTGTATTTATATCCTGTCTTATGCATCAGTTATCTTGGGTATGAAATTCACTTCTAATACTTATATGATGCGCGAATGTGTATAATTGTATTGATTAAGTGAATGAAAGATAGAATATCTATTTATGCGAAGTTAACTAAGATCTGTTAAGAAGATAAGTAAGATACATGGTGTAGTTTGGGGAATTAGTACAGTTCGCTGCCATAAGTAGCGTGAAGCATCTCATCCCTTGGTTAGGGTTGTGTGAAAGATGATTGTAATAGATCACGAAGGTATTGAAGGTTGGAACAGTGTGCGAAGCGACCTGTGTGAAGACATCCATAGTTGGACTAAACCAACATCATAGACATCTCAAGGGTGTGGAAACTTGGTTCCAGCATCCCCCCATACTCCTTCGAGTGATACTAA
The DNA here is from genome assembly GCA_031772625.1 of Pinus tabuliformis. Lineage (NCBI taxonomy): Eukaryota > Viridiplantae > Streptophyta > Pinopsida > Pinales > Pinaceae > Pinus > Pinus tabuliformis. Next base: position 268,559,900 of record CM062815.1, on the reverse strand, counting down.
AATCCACGCTACGCGGGATGATGCGAAAAGGGCTAGTAGTGTAGGGATTTGTTTGGCTAAATAACTTCGAACCTGGGTCAGGCCCCCATAAGCCAATAGGTCTTCCTTGACTGTTTGATATCAATGATAAATTAATGACCAGGGAAGACTATATGAAAAACCTTCAGGACATTGTCAGGGACACACCTAAGTCCTCCAAGATTAAAGTTTCTATGACAAGCAGAGCATTTTACAAAGCCATAAAGAACATCAGTTTTATTCAACATGAGATAAAACATATTTTCACTGTAAAACCCACTTTTCCTCGGTATACTAAGGTAGATGAAATCTACCACAAGGTAACCAAGATAGTTGTTCCAGATGAAGAAAGGTGGGAAAAGTTATGTGAATTTTAGGATTAAAGGACACGTTAGTTTCATCAGCACAAAACTCGAATAGTGGCCACTCAGCAACAACTTTCCTTCGAAACAGGGCCAAATGTTTACATTCATTCCTTTGATCGAATTACTTCTATTTCTATTAGTTTTAAGTAATAATAGAATGATGTGTCACTCAGACATTTATTGTAATAATTTCTAATTTTGTTTAAATACTTCGGTCTATTGATGTATTGAGGGTTGGACCCTTGAACCAGTTATCACATAGATTTTTACTAAGTTGGAGCATTTTTTATTAAATAAAACATTTTGGATTTACTTCATATGGATTGTCTCTCAGTGAGTTGTTTTCTTCCTATTTTCCATTATGTATTATTCATATAATTTAATTATTTTACAGTCATTCGATTGAAAATTTAATTGAATCTCAGTTTCATTTGAAATCCACTGTGAAGTTGCATTTAGATAAGATATTAATTTGCAGAACGATCTATTATTGTAAATTCCTATTTGAACTTAAAATGCATTAGATTTCTGTAATAGTTTAATTATATTTTTTTGATTAAGAAAACACAGTTTTCTTCATTTCTGCTTATAAATGGTTAAGTACTCAGTCTGAATATTAAATCACTTATACTTCTCTATATTCTACTTATCCACCCCACTCAAATCAAAATAACCATATGTATTTAAAGAACAACCTTTTGTTTTATTAAGAATATTTCTAAGTTTAAAACACATGTTTTTAAATAGTTCACTGGTCATCCAAACCATTAACATCAACAAAACATTTTAGATGCTTTGTTATAGCTAATTGACCTTAGGTTATCTCAAAGGACAACAAAACCTAGGTACCTTCTCCATTTGGCTTTTACAAGGAATATAACCTCATTAGAATCTCAATATTTCAAGTATTTCTAAATCTTTTGTTTCTTAGTGCTCATAAATATTGAGGTCATGGGAAACTTGGGCAGGTTTTAGTCTAGAAGAGTCATGGGCTTCTAATTTTTTTCTTTCGTACACATAAATTTCTCTCTTGTTTCACTTCTAGGTTTAGGGTCTATATTGTTCTAAGCTCCTACCCTTCCCCTGCTCTATTCATCTACATCATTCAATTTTCTAGTGTCTCTCCTTTTTTTGTTTGTAGGACATTTTCCTATATGGCCTCTCGGGAGAGACTTTCTAGTCACACGGGTGGCACGCTTGGGTAATCCTCTTTGCCACATCGACATCTCTTTGGATGGGAATCCGTGGCCAATTTTTTTATGCCACTACTCTAGAGTTCGGAAAGGAAAATTTTCAATTGGAGTCCAATGATCAACCAGAGGTGCCTGCGGTCATCAACACTCGAGCTCGGAAATCTCCTCATGCTAACTTTTCTTCCATTTCGTCAGTTGCCATTTTGGACTAATAAGTCCACCATGCACTCTGTTTTAATGTCTAGTGCGGGCTACAACTAGTTTTCTGTAAGCAATATTATCATGTCTTGTCAATTTTTCCATTTGGTTGATATATGTATTACTATAGTCCTCTTTTGGCACTTTGCATGGCTCAATACCAAAGCCCTAGTGAAACTAGAGAATTGAAATTGTCTATGTTATAGTTTCTAGTTCTCAGGTATTAGAGAAACGTACTCTCATCTTGCTAATTTTATCTACTATTGGTTAAGTTGTGTCTCTGGTTATCCCTGGTAGTATATACAATCTCTCAAAACACTCTTGTGGATATATATTGAAAATATTTCACTATAAAATCTTTTGATATTAATAAAAATCTATCGTGTATATATATATATCTATATATATATAATACTATAATTAAATTCATTAAAATAGTTATATTTTATAAATAATGATAAGATATGTAATTGATATAATCATATAAAACTATTAAAAAATTATAAATAAATTCAAAATACTTATTTTTATATAAACATTCATCCACCATTAATTGATATGATGTTATTAAATTATCAAATTTCCAATTTGTTGATCACCGTATTATATAAAAAAATAAATCAATGATTTGTAGTGTTGTTCACCTTATCTAGAGGAATTACCTATTTGAAACATCACTCCTCTCTAAGGTAGTGCACCTTATAATATGGTTGACGCTTTAAAGTCCGATTAGCTTAATGATTGTAACCTTGCAACAGCTCATTTCCCTGTGTAAATTAATGTGTCCAAAATTTTATTCAGTTTTACACCTTCCATCATTTCACTGTAAAAGGATTTGAACATTTCCATGACTCATTTGCCGATTTTGTTGACTTAAACCTTGAATGGTATTGAAATGTTTGAACACTATATAAATTAATATTGAAAACATGCTAATTATATACAACTTGCGAATGGCTATTGATATATTTTTAGATTTTGGTATAAGTGGCGAAGTAAAGGAATTGACATTGATAAAGATACTTTTATCCCATAATTATATTATTCTGATTGTTTAAGAATTTATTATTTTAATAATTAAAATTTAAATTATAAAATAATTTTATTAAATCAAATTAGATTAAATAATTTAAATTTAATCTAATTTGAATTAATTATAGTTTTTGCAAGTAAGATTTTTTTAAGGATTTTTGGCTTTAATATAAGTATAACTATTAATATTAATTAAACCCAATAAAATATTTTATCATATTTTTGTATATGGTAATAATAATTTGGATAAAGTGTCTATATAAATATATTTTGGAATAATTATTCATCACGAGTTTAATTAAAATCATAATATTGAAAACATGATAAATAGAGGGTGGAAAGTTTAGTATAGGCTTGACAACCACTGTAAATTGTTACTCTTTTTATTTTATGTGGATGTAAAGTTTTGGGATCTAGTATCTCTAAACATTCCTAAAAAATATAGAGTAAATCCAAAATACTTTTATAACTTATAATATCAAAGTTAAAAGAAATATAATTCTTATAGAAGCAAGCCTTTCTTTCATTGAGAGCACAATAATGAAGAAGTTATATAACATGCAATACAAAAGCCTTATTAAAATATCCTTAAATTCCATCCAAAATCACATTCATTTCAAGGGGGCTTTGAAGAAAAAATCTAATTCATAAGTGTTGGTGAAGTTTTCATTGATTGCAAAGGGTATTGAAGGTATGCTTATTGAATTTTTCCCATCATGATCTAAGCCACAATTGAATATCGTCTAATGTTGAGTATGTGTTTCTTATCAAAGCTGCTTTTCACCAACCATAGAGATAAGGTTTGAGGTCTAAGGTTTTCCCTAGATGCAAAACAAAGGTATGGCCCAGATGTGTTGCTAGTCAGAGATATACATAATATTAGTTGATGGTGTTTGTATACACAAATATTTTGTGATGTAAGAGGATGCAAAATTGGGTGAAGAATTTTTATTTTTCCCTAGTTCAGGGGATAGACGCAGATTAGAGTTTGGCTACCAGTGTCTACAACCTGGATTGATAGTGGATTATTAGTATGTGCAACCCAAATTTGCAGTGGATAACCATCGTTCGTGTTGTGTAGCATGGATAAATAAAATTTCATGTTACCCCAATAGAAATATATGGTCTTGGCATTATGTCGACTTATGCAATGATTACAGTTGGTTGATGTTACTCTTTGGAATAATATTTGGTGGAGAATTAATCTTTTTTTGATATTCGAAGTCTGAAAATGTGAGGTGGAATACAATGAAGCATGCTTTTCATTTCAAATTCTTGCATGGAATGATAATAGTGAATAAGTTATGTTTATAAAAATATGTACTTTTCGAAAGTAGAGTTACTTGGTTATAGAATTGATCGAGTTATTCAAGATACCTATTCCATAAGTTACCTGGCACAAAAATAAAGAGGAAAAAGAGAAGATTTGAAGTTGATTTGAGGAAGAGAAGGTAAAGACAAAGAGATGGAGGTATCTAGAATTAAAGACCAGGTAAACCAACACATTAAACCTTTTATGTATCAGGGTATTGTTGTCTCCTTTCACATATAGCCTGAAAAAGAGTAGGTTGGAGCCTGCATAAGAGGGAGTAGGAGCTTCCTAGCAAGTTGTAGTTGGTAGAGGAAGATCGAGGTAGGAGCCTCATGTAGGTAGTATCATGTAGAAAATTTATGTAAGTCAGAGCAAGAGCTTCCGATAAGTTGTAGCTTGCAAAATAGTAGAGAAGTTGGAGCCTCCAAAAGTTGATGTAATAGAGGAAGTAGGATCTTGACTTTACATCTCAACAAAAACAAAATCAATGTTTTCTCCCTTTATGGGTTTCTAGTTATATCTAGTGTCCACATGTGTTGCTTTTGTGTGAGGATTTTTATGCTGTAGTTAAATGATTTTCATATGTTAAATCTGATTTTTATATAATCTATTGTTGCTCATTTAATAGGTTAGATACTCATTAAAATGAAAAGCAAAAATTTATTTGGTTCCCATGAATAAACTATACTAATTCACCCCCCTCCCCAACAATGTATAGTTAAGTCTCCAACAATTGGTATCAGAGTAGGTTCCTTTTATATCAACCTAGCAGTGGGAAGGTATACCTGTTTGAATCACGGTTATCAAAGTGTACATGTGCTCATTACTGCAAGCTTTCAAGAATTGAGAGAGAAGGTAAAATATGAATTGATAGCTTACGAACTTGATGTCTGGAAGTTAGTATATTATGGATATAGTAAGGATTCCCCCTCAAATAAATAAAAATAGTGGAATTCTCAGATTAAATTTGCAATTTACAACAGTCTTCACAATCTGGATCTTGAGGCGGTCATAGATCTTAAATATGAAAAATAAGTATGGGATAGGTTGCAGTTCATGCATGAAGGAGATTCCAGTAGCAACAGTGGAGGAAAAGAGAAGAAAAGGAAGAATAAGATAAAGGTCTCTCATAAAGAAATTGTTCAGTCAAATGAGATTGGTTTTGTTAATATGAAAGTACATGATTGTCATGAAGAGAAGTTAGTTGAAGACCAAGTTAAATTTGACACAGCTTTGGTTGAAATATAAATACTTGCAAATGAAAACAAAGATCAAAATAAATTTTTGTAGATTTGTGATAAGAAAGGGCATGAATTCAAAGAAAAAATCATTAGCCTGAGGACATAATTGGAAGAAGTGAGGAGATTTGAAAAGGTGATCAACAACTGACTAAAGGAAAGAGAGGAAAAATGTTAAAGATTAGAATAAGGGGTACTTTCAGCAAGAAATTACCTAGATAAAAAGAGCAAAAAATATGAAAAGTTAGAAAAGGAGGTTGTCTGCATGAGAAAGAAGTAAAAAAAGAGTAGCATCTCAAGTCTAGCAACAAAAGATAATAAAGAAGCTCTAAAATGACATATAGGATAATATGTCAACAACACGGTTAGTAGGGAAACAAACAAGAAAATGCAGCAGGACCAAGATCAAAGGAATTAGTCAAAGAAAGTGTATTTTGAAAAAAATTAATCTGCCCCTAGAGATGAATTTTAGGAAGCCTACAAGATTTCAAAGGAGGAATAACAAATATTATGATACGTTATTGGAATATGTATAGTGATTTTCTTTCCATAAACTTGGGCATGTAGAATTTGAATGTAGGAGTAATCAAATCAAGGTTCATCAATCTAAGAGGCAGCATAAAATGAAGTTCCCTCAAGCAAGAAAATAAAAAATACCTTTCCCTACGATAAGAACATCTACCATTAGGTACAAAACTCATTCCTATGACTATTGTTGTTCATGCAATGTGTTTGGCCATTAGGTTTTCAATTGCAAAAACCATACAAAGAATAGTATGAATAAATATGTGGATAATAGTACAAGAAGCCACAAATACTTTCCTCCATTTCTTGGTCACACAAGATGTTATGTATGTGACAACCTTGGCCACATGGCCAAAGATTGTAATCTACCATGCACCTTACAGAAATATAGATAGAAGGGGGAGGTCATTCAAAGTAGTCCTAACATTAAGCCAGAAGAAAATAGATAAAGCAGAATGAACCCCATCAAAATTTCGAGAAATAAGAAAGAGGAACAATAACGTCAATGAAGAATTGAAGTCAGTGTGGCCTCATGAGGATTGATCAAGTAAACAAAGAAGAATATAATCAATGTTTATATTAAATAGCACTCAACAATTTGCACCTATTATGGAAGTGAAACTCTCAAGGGGAGAGTGGCCTAAGTCTTAGAGATACTAATTTTTTTTTAAGAAAAGAAGAGCGTGTTGGCGTAAAAGCTAGCATGACCCCAAATTTTGAAATGGGGGTGAAAAATAAATCCCTTGAATTTCTTAAAATGAATCCGTTAGGCAAGGTTTCATTTTTGGAGACACCAGAGTGTGTAGTTGTTGAGAGTAATTCTATTTTGTGTTATGTTGCACGATTGAAGTTTGATAACTCCTTGTTTGAATCTTCATTGATTGATTATGCCCATGTTGAACCCTAGATAATTTTTTCTTCTTTAGAAATAGAATTCATACCTAAATAAAAACACCTATCTAGTTGGGAATTCCATAACATTGGTTGACATTATTATGTTTTACAACTTGTATTTTTTTTTTACAAAATGCATGACAAAATATATCACTAAAGAGTTACCCCCGAATAACATCTCTAGTATAAATGCAAGCGTATCCAAACTTCTTAACAATTGGAACAAAATGGTTTAAGGAAGCAATATCCTCTCATGAAAACTAGATTCACTGTTAAAAAAAAAAACAAAACACATATAGACAATTGTGAGGCTTCATAACGTCATCCAAGGAATCAACCACTCACCTATTCCTACATCCTTCCAAAAGAAACCTTCAAACCCTATTTTTTGTTCGAGGATTGTAGGAAAATGTAGTTTAACATAAGTGGAGGTGCATATCACGAGAAACACAACAATCAAGAATAATTGAAAATTGAACAAAGATGACATTTCTCAGCTGGGATTTTTCTACTATCAACAACAATTGACACTTCAAATGTCAATGTTGAAATCCATATTTCAGAACAAGATTCAACAATATAAGCTAGTGTTATGGATAAATCAAAAGAAGCCTAAGGTAATTTCTTAGGCTTGGCTTATGAAAGCTCTGATGAAGATTAAATTAAGAAAACAAATGTGGTGATATGTAGTATACTTGTGAAGCACTTTCGAATGTTTATGTGAAGAATAATACACAGGATGATGTTAACATTATCATCGCATATTTTGGGAGCGTTTCACAACAAGATGGACTAGAGGAAGAGAAAAAATTTGGAAGTGAAAGTTTCCAATTAAAATCAACAATAGGTATTCAAGGGACCGTGTGATAGAACCAATCAAAAAGAGAAAATAATCCTATGAATATGAGAATTTTAAGTGTTACACATAAAGCAGACCAAAGAAAAATCATTTTAATTCCAAACAAAGGATACAAAAGAGCTCTAGATGTGCATTATAGTTAGAAAAGTTTTAAAGAAATGAAGGATTGTTCCCCTGTAGATCCTCTGCCAAGTAAGAGCAACTGATGACTGGAGACTTAATGTTACATTATTACCATAAGACAGAAGTGGAAAAGAGATTCAACCCTTTAACAAGTATATATGCCTAAGGTGTTACATAGACTATAAGATAATATTATGCCTATGAAATTTAGAACATTATGATGACATTCACAAATAATATACCACACAATTGATATGTGGGACGTTATAAGTTGGAACATTGCTTAATCTTCCAACACTAGAATATTTTCATAGATTGCATTTTAGGTATGCGTTAAATAAGGGAAGAGAAGAGGATGGTAAGCTAGAGGATCAACTAATATAGACCTATGCAAATAGAGGATGTTATGTGTTAAAGGATGGAAGCCAAAGCGGACATACCCATGTATATAGAAAATGCCAAATTCAATTAAAATGGAGTTACAAAGAAGAATGGAGGGAATGTATGTCAAGTTAATAGTGCTAATGTTACCTCTTTTTCATGGTCATCTCTTCATATCACTCGGGAACACAATCACTTCAATTTTGTCGAAATGGAAGCTGCTTAAAAGTATCGCCTTATTCATAAAACCTTTCGATATTTGGATTTTGTTGCCAAATCAATGTTGTAAACCTTGCACTGAAAGTTTACTTTTATCTATACTTCATGGAAAGACTATGGGATATGTCTAATTGTTCTTGGAAGGGAGAATCAACCAACAATGAATGGGGATATGTGATGTAGTTTATGATGGGTTCACGTCTCTATGCATGTCCACCTTGAAGCACATCATTTTCATAATCCTCCAACTTCTATAGGACGATGTTAGCACAATCAACCTTTCACATCTAAATACTTGTTAGACCAGAGCATACATAACACACAGTGGATTTATACTCAGAGATAGACAAATGGAGAAACAACACGATTGCTCAATCAGAAACAGTGGAATAGATAATCACTGGAGAACAGAAATCACATTGCATTACATAACAGGCTTGAGCCTTGGCTTGCTTTCCTTGGCCAGAGAAATTACAAATTTATAGAGGTAGAAGAAGGATCTACAATCCTGTATGTGATTCAAATGGAGATCTGGAATGATCTAGAAACTAATGGCAGTGTAGGAGGATCTAGAATCCCGCATGTGATTCTAGAAATTAATGGTGGTGTAGAAAGATCTAGAATCCTGGAGATCTAGAAAGATCTGATCTAGAATCCTCCGTGAATTTGGCTTCAAACTTAACATTCTCCCACTTGAAACCAAATAAGAGTCATCAAGTCACACCAAGTCCTACCATGCCTCTACATAACTTATGTTTATTTCGTGGTAGAATCTTAGTGAGCATATCAACAGGGTTCCTATCTGTATGGATCTTTTCCGAGGAGAACTATTCTTCCTCCAACACATGTCGAATCTAATGGTATATTAAGTCAATGTGCTTGGTTTTTCAATGAAATGTTGGGTTTTTCACCAAGTGAATGGCACTCTGACTATCACAATATAACACATACTTGTCCTGCTTTATTCCTATCTCTCCTAGGAATCACTGCATCCACAACATCTCTTTACAAGCCTCTGTTGTAGCTATGTACTCTGCTTCTGTTGTAGAGAGGGCTACTATTCTATGTAGCCTTGACACCCAAGATACTGGTGCACATGCAAATGTATACAAATAACCTGTAGTGGACTTTCTGGTATCCATATCTCTAGCCATATCCGCATCTGTAAATCCTTCAAGTATAGTCTCATTATGACCAAAACATAAACAATAATGACTAGTACCCTTGAGATACCTTAAAATCCATTTTAACGCATGTCAATGTTGTTTTCCTGGATTGGTAAGGAACCTGCTCACTACTCCCACTGAATATGCAATGTCTAGTCGTGTGCATACAATGGCATACATCAAACTGCCAACTACTGAAGCATAAGGAATTTTGCTCATCTCTTCTTTCTCTTTTTCATTACTAAGACATAATTCAGTACTCAGCTTGAAGTGGGTTGCAAGGGGTGTACCAACTGGCTTGGCATCCTTCATATTAAACCTGTCAAGCACCTTCTTGATATATTTTTCTTGTGACAGCCACAACCTTTTGTTTTTCCTATCACGCATTATCTCCATGCCCAATATCTGTTGTGATGGTCCCAAATCCTTCATTGCAAATTTGCTACCCAAATCTTTCTTCTACTTATTGATCTTATTCTTATCATGCCCAATGATCAACATGTCATCCACACACAACAATAATATGATATACTTTCCTTGAACATACCTCTTGATATAGACACAATGGTCAGCTTCCAGCCTCTGAAAACCATGTTCCAACATGAATGAATCAAATTTCTTGTACCATTGTCGAGGTGCCTATTTCAATCCATAGAGACTCTTTTTCAACTTGCAAACAAGACCTTCTTTGCCTTTTTCTTTGAAGCCTTCTGGCTACTCCATATAAATTTCTTCCTTCAATTCACCATGAAGAAATGCAGTTTTTACATCTAACTATTCACATTCTAGGTCTAAAGCAGCAACTAGACCAAGAATGACTCTAACGGATGATATTTTAACAATGGGTGAGAAAATTTCTGTGAAGTCAATACCTTCCTTTTGGGAAAAACCTTTCACCACCAACCTTGCTTTATACCTCTCCTTATTTTCGTCACCTTCATGCTTAATCCTGTAAACCCATTTGTTTTGTAGAGCCTTTCTACCTTTTGGGAGGTTTACCAACTCCCAAGTTTTATTTTCCTTCAAAGAGTTCATTTCTTCTTCCATTGCTTTCTTCCATTATTTATTGTGCTCGACTTTACAAGCTTCTTAAAAACAATTAGGTTCACCTTCATCAGTCAACAAAATATAGTTTGAAGGAGGATACCTTTATGAAGGCTTATGAGGCCTAGAAGATTTGCGAACCAACTGTGGTGGTGCATTATTAGGTTGAATCTCCTGTAAAGGTTCTTGCAAGATTCCTTCTTCTTGTTGTTCATCATTTTCCACTTGTTGTTCTTCATGCTCCTAAATTGCTGTTCATTTTCTTGTATTGGTGGTATGTTTTCCTACTGCTCTTCAAACCTGTCAATAACTTTCTTGACCTCCAACTCACCTATAGTCCTCTTGAACATTTCCGACCCATTAAATATAACATCCCTGCTTCTAATAATTTTATGTTTGACTGGATCCCATAGATGATAACCAAGATCTTCATCCACATATCCCAAAAAAATGCATTTCATAGATTTATCATCTAGCTTAGTTCTATTTTCTTTGGGAATATGTATGAATGCTTCACATCCAAAGACTTTCAAGTGAGAATAATTCAAATTCTTACCAATCCAAACTTCTTCAGGAATACCGGAATCCAAGGTTGTAGTTGGAGATCTATTTATGAGGTAGAAAGCGGTCCTGACTACTTCAGCCCAAAAATTCTCCTCCAAACCGGAATTGGACAACATATTTCTCCCCTTTTCCATAATGGTGTGATTCATCCTTTCTACAACACCATTCTGTTGAGGAGTACCGTGCACAATCTTCTAATGCTTTATGCCAAACCTATTACAATATTCCTTAAATGCATTTGAGCAATATTCTCCACCATTATTTGTTCTTAAACACTTCAGTAATTTGTTAGTCTCTCTTTCAACAGCAACATGGAATTTTTGAAATATTCCAAACACTTCATTCTTATTTTTCATAGGATATGCCCAAACTTTCCTAGATGCATCATCTATAAATGTTACAAAATATGATGCTCCTCCTAATGATTTGATGTTAACAGGCCCAAACACATCTGAGTGTACCAATTCTAACACATTTTTCTTTCTGTCATGGCCACCTCTAAGGAATGAAACCCTTCTTTGTCTACCATATATACAATGCTCACAAAGATCAAGATTGTAGGATTTCAAACCTGGCAATAAATTTTTACCAATAAGGATTTTTAAGCCCTCCTCGCTCATGTGACCCAAACACTTATGCCACAGATCTGCTGAATTTCCTTCTTTTGTGATAGTAGCCAAATCTGATTTTCCTATTAGTGTCTTCAATGTGTATAATGTTCTTTTCTTGGGTCCTTTGGCAAAAACTAATTCACCTTTGCTAATTTTCCAACCTCCTTTTTCAAAGCTTTTGGAATACCCTTCATCATCCAGTCGTCGCATAGAGATTAATATCATGCGCATTTCTGGTACATGCTTGACCGGTTTCAATAATATATCTTGTCCATCTTTCATCTTGATTTGGACATCTCCCACTCCAACAATACTGCAAAAATGATTATTCCCCAAATGCACTCTACCATAATCACCAGGATTGTATGAAACAAAACTATCTTTTCATGGGGTTACATGGTGATATTCCCTAGAGTCAAGGATCCAATTAAAGCTACTGCTAGATGTATATACACATGCATCCTCTACTGAAATAGTAAACAACACATCACAATCTGTGGCTACAGCCGTAGTCTCACCTTCATTTGTGCTGGATGACTTGTGATTTGTACTAGATGGTCTCTGATCCTTTTGTCCTTTCTTCTAGAATCGACATTATTTCTTCATGTGCCTGGGCTTGCCATAATGAAAGCAGATGATCCTTCCTCTCCTTGATTTTGATCGGCCTCTCATTCTTGATCACCCTTGCCGGCCTCGATCCATTCTCCTACCACGATCAGCTAGATCTAGAGCCTCTCCTCCCTGGTTTTCCACAGTTGACTTGCATCGCAGCTCCTCATTCATTAAATTGTTGTTGACGTCATCAAACATTAGGGTCCCTAGAGTTGTTGAAGTGCTCATAGCTACAATTAAATTTTCCCAGCTGTCTGGCATAGAACACATTAGAAAAATAGCTCTAATTTCATCATCTAAAATGATTTTAACAGAGGCAAGTTGATTAGTAATAATATTAAATGCATTCAAGTGCTTAGCAACTTAAGCGCCCTCCTTCATTTTGAGATTATAAAGCTTATTTATCAAGAACACTTTGTTTGATGCTATGTTCTTCTCATATAGATCATGGAGCTTATTCCATAATCCTTTAGCCATCTTTTCTCCAGACACATTGAAATAAACATTCTTTGCTAAATATTGGCGGATTGTTGCAATCGCATTTCTATCTAGCTTATTCCACTCTTCATTTTTCATCGATGAGGGTTTCTTTGTTGTGCCCTCAATTGGAAAATACTAATCCTTTAAAATTAGTATATCCTCAATCTGTGATTTCCATAGGGAAAAATTAGCCCCGCTCAACTTCTCCATATCTGTAACTGTTGTCTCCATTTTCAATCAAATTCATGCCCAAAAACACAAAAAACTCCACTTAAAAATAAAACTTTAATTATTACTCTTTCTCCTTTTAAAAATATACTTTTCAAAAAATTCCAACATATAATTATATATGTTTCATAATAAATATAAAAACATATATAATGTTTCAACCTTTTCACATTTCACACATACATATGTTGGTTTTAGAAAAAAACTTGACATATACATGCAAGCTTGATGTAAAAAAACTTACAAACACCACGTTTCAACTACAATCTCCACGGATCTCCACTTTTAAAACTCCAGCAACACGTTTCAACATAGATCCATGACCTTGCTTTTCTTGCAGCAACTGTCTTTTAGTTCCAACGTTCCTCAGCTATTTCCTAAACAGATCCTTCAACAACTTCAGGTGTAACAACCAACATTTTAATGAATGCTGCCAGAGTAAGGCGATGGAACTAAGCGGCTTGCACAGTGGATATTTGAACTTGGCTCTGATACCAGTTGTTTGTCCAGAGCATACATGACACACAGTGGACTTATAATCAGAGACAGACAAGTGGAGAAACAACAAGATTACTCAATCAGAAATAGTGGAATAGATAAAACAATCACTGCAGAAAAGAAATCACATTGCATTATATAAAAGGCTTGAGCCTTGGCTTGCTTTCCTTGGCTAGAGAAATTAAAAATTTATAGAGGTAGAAGAAGGATCTACAATCATGTATGTGATTCAGATGGAGATCTGGAATGATCTAGAAACTAATGGCGGTGTAGGAGGATCTAGAATCCCGCATGTAATTCTAGAAACTAATGGCAGTGTAGAAAGATCTAGAATCCTGGAGATCTAGAAAGATCTGATCTAGAATCCTACGTGAATTTGGCTTCACACTTAACAATCCTTATGTATTATTTCACATCTGAATAATTTCTTTGCATGGTAATTTTGTTATCTTGTCTAAATACAAATGGAATTTGCAACTAGAGCACTCGAAAATGTTATTCAATAGGGATTGAACCTACAAGAGTGAAGATAGCACCTATCCATGCTCTAGTAGCTTGGTATCTAGAAAATGTACTACCTTTATTACAGAGTTATGGAATTGTTTCCATTCCTCTCTTTGCTCACTGGATGGATTTCGATAACATACCTACAGAAACCCAACGACTACGACGTGAAGTTAATTTTCAGGCATTGATTTTTGTTCCTTATATACACTTTATTAAAAAGTTTCCTTGCCTCCCATTTCATATCTTGCACAGTCACATCAGTTGATTAATCATCAATGCATCAGTTAGAATAAAGGAAATTCCCTAGCTTCATTAAATGATGGTCTTTTTGAAAAAGAATATGTCCATTCAATATTTGACCTTATCTTATATCATCAGTGTTCTCAATAAAGAAGACATAGACTGGTTGTCATGGTAGAATCAAACTACTATAATATTCTTATAGTGTCACAGAATGTCAGTATATCAGAAAGAAAAAGTCCTTATCAAGAACTTGTAAGACAATATCATCTGCATGTAAAACGGTGCACATGGTAGGGCATGGGCAAGGAAACCACAATGTGGTAGGAGAGAAAGAATTTAGCACATACACGTCATATGAATATGTTGTGATATTTTAAACCAATTTTGTTTTTCTTAGTGAACATTAGAATTGTGTTATTTTTGCAATATTAATAACCAATTTTGTTTGTGTGGTGGAAGTTTCAATTTTAAAGTGTTTCTTTGTGGGATATTATAGTTTCTTTATTGTAGTGAGATTCATAAACAAATTTGTTTATTTAGAGGACAATGGTAAACCAACAATTATTTTTGAATAAAAAGTGACATACTTCAAAGCAACCTTGATGAATTAGAAATGAGTATTGATGATGTTTTGACACTATTGATTATTGTAGACAGAGACAGAACTCAAAATTTTCAATGCCTGTGTAGACATTTACATTTCGATAATGCTATATAGTAGTTCATGAATGTACGTTGACCCTCTTTGTGATGACATAATATGAAGGAAAGTTATATAACTGAAGAGATTCTTTTTTATGTTGTGATTATGATACCAGGCTTTGAGAACCTGAGCACAATCTCTATAGCTCATATTTTTTAATATTGTTAAGAAAAACTTTTTCTTGTTGATTTTCATTTCAACCATACGCACTTCCCATTGATGTCAAAGGGCGAGGTAAGCAGAGGTTAGGAGAAATAAGGAGAAATTTTTCTCAAGACAAAAGGGGGAAAACCATTGGGTTGCCATCAATGCAAAGGGGTGGATTGTTGGCGATGTTGTTATAATTTGATGGCAAAGGGTATAGAAGGTATTCTTGTTAAATGTTTCCCATGATGATCTAAGCCATAGTTGAATATGATATGATGTTGAGTATTTTGTTTCTTGGCAAAGTTTCTTGGGAGCAACCAAAAAGATAAGGTTTGAGGTCTAAGGTTTTCCCTAGATGAAGAACATAAGTATGGCCTAGATGTGTTTCCAGTCAGAGATGGATAGAGTATTGGCTAATGGTTTTTGTCTACACAAATATGTTTTGATGTAAGAGGATGAAAAAATGGGTCAATAATTTTTATTTTTCCTATTTTAGGGGACGAGAATAGATTGGAGTTTGGCTACCAGCATCCATAGCCCAAATTGACAGCTGATTATCAACGTCTATAGGTCATACTGACATTGGATTATCAACATCTGCAACCCATATTTGTAGTGGGCAACTAGAATCTATGATTTATAGCATGGGTAAAGAAAATATCATGTTATCCCAATAAAATTACATGACCTTGGCATTATGTTGGCTTATGCAATTATTAAAGTTGGTTGATGTTATGATTTGAAATAATATTTGGTGGAGCATTAATCTTGTTTCGATATTCAAAATCTAAAAATGTGAAACAAATAGTTGGAATACAAAGGGGAAAACTTTTCCTTTCAGATTCCTTCATGGAATACTAACAATCAACAAGTTATTTTTATAAAAATATGTGATTTTGGACAGTTGATTTAGTTGGTTAGAGAGTTGATTAAGTTATGTGAGAGACCTAGTTTGTGAGTTACTTAGCACAAAGAGAAAGAGGAAAAAGAGAAGATATGAAGTTGACTTGAGGAATAAAAGTCAAAGACAAAGAGATGGATGTATGAAGAATTAAAGACCAAGTAAACTAGTACATTAAACCTTTTATGTATCATGGTATTATTATCTCCTTTCAAGTAGTAGCTTGAAAAAGAGCAGGTTGGAGCATGTATAAGAGGGTTAGGAGCTTCCCAAAAAGTTGTAGCATTGATAAGAAAATAGAGGTAGGATCCTCTTGTAAGTAGAAGCTTGCAAATAATTGATGTAAGTGGGAGTGGGAGCTTCTAGCAAGTTGGAGCTCGCAAAACAACAAAGAGGTTGGAACCTCCAAAAGATGATGTAATAGAGGAAGTAGGAGCTTGCCTTTACATCACAACAACAAAAAATTCATGGTTTTCTTCCATTATGTGTTTCCACTTATATTTGGTGTGCACATGTGCTTATTTTTTGTGATGATTCTTTTGTTGTAGTTAAATGTTGTTCATGTAGTAAATCTATGTTTTGTACAGTGTACTACTCATTTAGTAAGTTAAATCATCGTTTTTTGCTAAAGCAAGAGTCATGCCTTCTATATCATTAAATCAAACATAATTTACAATATATACACATTTCCACCAAACTATGCAGTCTAAGGCAAACTTGGAGAATGCCTGACAGAGTCCATGCCCTCAAACCCCAAAATGTACCTACCCAACCCTGTTGAGTACAAACAAAAATAAACAATGGGAATCACAAGGCATGTGAACCCTCCCCGCATATAACCGCGTCCGCAAAAACCTAACCTACCTCTTAACCGCTGTCATCCATTCTTCTTTTTTAATCTGACGTTAGAGATACATATCGCATCATGAAGAAGTAATATGGTTAGCCCCTGGACCCTACCAAACCACTCACTCAATCCAGATCGTTGATCGACCTTGCAGAAACAGACAGCAGAGCTGAAAATCACACGACTGAAGTGATCGAACTTTAGTGTGCGATGAGGGTGGTTTTCAAACCTAGCCGTCATCCACGTGTCATGAGTTGTATGGCATCGCTGCCAAATTTTCAAAACCACCTGTGGCTTGAAAGCAGTGCGATCACTCTGAAACCACTCGTGAAGCGGTTTTGTCTCTCGCCACAGAAAAATTGGGAAATATTGCCACCAAAACGGATGTCGTCAATTATTACTTTCAATCTCTCCCCTACCCGAGGAAACCTTGCGCCAGACTCTGGGGATTTTTAGGGATGTGATGACCATGGCTGCAGAGGCCAACCCTGGCCAATCTTCCACCATAGGCCTGTCTGACCAAAATTGTGATTCTTGCATAAATCTTCTCATTACGAATTGGCTTCCTTAGTTTTGTTCTTATACACTTATTTGTCCTCTTCCACCTAGTTATGGCACGGTTCTCTTAGGTTGCTCTGCGAAATTGCAAGCCAATCCATCGAAATTCTATTATCCTTACAGTTGACACCTTGGTTGGCTAGAATGTCCGTCAATTTGTTGGCCTTTCTATGCACATGAATGAATCTAAGTGTGCTTAGTCCCTAAAGATGTTCATGAATTCTATGGAGAACATGAATTAACCTCCAATGTTTTGTAACTTTTCTAGCCCTATTCCATGAATTATTCTTTTGGCCGTGTTGATGACTAACTCTGAATCAACTTCTATTATCACATTTTGGCAATTTCCCTGTTTCAGGAATTCTAAGCATTGCTCCAAAGCCATTAATTCCACCATGTTGTTGGTGGCTTTTCCTAGATGACCATGGAAGAGGGAGATAATGCTTCCGGTTTCATCCCTATGAACTCCTCCAAAGCCTACCATTCCTGGGTTACCTTTTGAAGCTCCATCAATGTTATACTTCAAAAAACCTTTCGGGGGAGGATTCCATAATTCTCTAACCATTTCCTTCATGATTATTTTCTTGTCTAGACCTTCTCGAATGAGCCCTTGCATGCCTAACTACCTGAGAATTCATAGCTCAGCTCCTAAGGGAGGATTTTTGGGGAGATCCCTTACTGTGGTGCTGACTGTCTCCTTAAGTTGTTTTAAGATATGCTCCAACAGGCGAAGAGATGAATTCTTCTCTTCTTTGAAGATTCTTTTGTTTCTTTCTTTCCACACATTCCATATAACGAAACTTGGAAAAAGAGCCTAGGCATAGTTAAGAACTTCATAATCCGAAAAATTATTCCTCCAATTTTTTAGGGTGTTAGTGATACATTCTTTGTCTCTATCAGACTGATTGAGGAGGGTGGCAAAAAAATCCCATAACCTTGAGGTGAAAATGTAGTTATTGAGAAGATGTTCAATAGTTTCCTCTTGGACTTCCCGGAGCTGGCATTTGGAGGGTCCCAACATACCACTCTTTCTAATACTATCCCATGTTAATATTTTTCCCGTGGTTAACCAGCCACATAGAGAGTTTGATCTTCATCCAACCCTTGTGCCTCCATAGGTTCTGCCAGGTTCTATCCAGAGCTTAGGATTCCAGCCCCAGGAGAATACCTTTTTCTTCCTTAATATTAAAGTTTCCTTCTTTATTGTTACCCCATCTTAGTTGATCCTGCCCTTCAACAACTAAAATCATCCTCTGATCCAACAACCTCTTAAGGGTCTCTTCTCTACTGTTGAGGGTTCTGTCCTCTCTACCATCTATTTTTCTCCAAGTTCTCCATTTTCGTGTATTGTGAGAATGCTCCCAAAATTCCTTTACCTTCACTAATCCTTGGTTTTCTGTCTCATGTTTGAGGCCCAAAAATGCCTCTCTTAATAGTGTTGCTTCTTGTTGCCATTTGTCCTCCCACAATAGTGCAAGATCTCCCTCTCTGATTTCCTAGAAATTGTTTTTTTGAACTACCCCTCTGTTTTCCCAAGCCTTGTTCCATATGAGAGAGCCCTTCATGTTTCCAAACATTCTTATGATATCAGAAGAAAGCCAAGCGTTGGCATATTTTTCCTTCCATATGCTTGCCCATTGAGCCTTAGGATCCTTAACAAACCACCACCAAAGTTTGGCCCATAGAACCTTACTTAGCATCTCTAGATCATCCAATCCTAGGCCTCCTTGGTTCTTGGGTTTACAAATCTTTTCCCATGAGACCAAAGCCCATTTTTCCCTTGTCTCCTCTTTGCCCCAAAGAAAATCTCTTTGGATATTTCTAAATTACTGTAAGACTCCTTTTGGAGCTGGGAGAGCTGATAGCATGAAGACTAGGATAGCTTGGAGCACTTCCTTTGTAAGAACCAGTCTACAAGCCAAATTTAAAGACCTAATTTCCCATTTCCTGACCTCTTCTTGCATCTTAATGATCAACGGTTCCCATATGTTCTTGAGCAATGGTTTAGCCATTAGAGGAACTCCAAAATACTTAGAGGGGAGGGAGTCTCTTTGAAAGCCAAGAATTCTGGAGACATTTCTCTGAATGGTTAAATGGGTGTTAAAGAAAAATATTTTTTATTTAGAAAGATTTACTCCCATACCTGATGCCATAGCAAAGTCATTCAAAATTTGTCTGTATGCTAGCACTTCCTTAACTGTGGGAATTCCCTGTAACATGGTATCATCTACAAACTGTTGATGAGTCAGAACTTGACCATTGTTCGAAAGTTGGAGTCCTTGAATTTTTCCCATTACTCTAGCATGCTTAATGGACTGCCCCAGCCCTTCCATCATGAGGACGAAGAGAAAATGAGAGAGAAGATCTCCCTGTCTAAGTCCTCTATAAGAAAGAAAAATTTCAGAGGGAGAGCCATTAATTAAAATTGAAAAGCTAGAGGAAGTCACTAGGGCCATGACCCATCTGACCCAATTATGATCAAAACCAAATGTGGTAAGCACTTTCTTGATATATGTCCAGTTCACTTTATCATATGCTTTGGCTATGTCCAATTACATTATCATACCCGCTTTCCTTTCACTAGTTAATGAGTGGACCACCTCGTGATCTTGAATGATGTTATCTAGAATTTGTCTGCCTTCCAAATAACCTAATTTTTCCCCCAAAAGAAGCGTAGGCAACAAAGGTTTGAGTCTATTGGCCACGACCTTGGAAATTATCTTGTAAACTACATTGCATAAAGTGATGGGCCTATATCTCTCTGGCGTTTGAGCATTATTTTGTTTTGGAATTAGGGAGATAAAGGAGGTATTGAGAGCTTTCAAAATAGTTCTGTGCAGCTTGGAATCTTCCATTACCCTTAAAATATCCTATTTGACAATAATCCAATAAGCTTTGAAGAAATCCACATTGAATCCATTCAGACCTGGAGCCTTGCCATTTTTTCATTTCCTTGAGGACCTCACTGACCTCCTTTTCAAATACAATTGTTTTGAGATTACAGTTATCCTCTCTGGATACAAACTTAGGGATATGTTTAGTGAGGTCCTTGATGAAAGGTTCCCTTTCTAGAATGTTTTCCTAGGAAATACCTCTGAAGTTCTTAACTAACACTGCTTCTATCTCCTCATGCGATTGATGAATCTATCCATCCTCATCCTTGATCGAAGAGATCTTGTTGTGAGTCCTATTTGCTATGGTGGATCCATGGAAACATTTAGTGCTATGCTCTCCTTCTTTTAGCCATTGCACTATTGACTTTTGTTTCCAAAAAAATTCCTCTTTATTACACAACTTTTCCCATTCTTGATGATGTTTCTCCACCTGATCATTTTTGTTCTTATCAAAGCCTTCCTTGATAAAAGCTTGGTTGAGCTCCAGAATTTTATTTTCCACAAATTTCTTTCCTGCAAAAATATTACCAAATTCATTCTTGTTCCAAGCTTTTATCTTCAGCTTGATGTGATTTACTCTTTTGTGTAGCAGGAACATTGATGATCCCTGTGTCTACAAATCCTCCACCCACCGTTTTCCAATGTTGCTGATGAATTCTGGGTGAGAAAGCCAAATGTTTTCAAATCTGAAAGGTCTATTTCTTGGGGTACCTATTCCCTTGATCTCCATTTTAACCGGCCAGTGATATAAGCCTCCATAAGGAAGAATTCATGCTATTATTTCCTTGCCTAGAAGCATGAGATCCTCAGAGATCATGAATCTATCTAACATGGAGGCTACCTGAGAATCCCCTTGTCTTTTATTGTTCCATGTGTAGAGGCCATTATTTGTCTCAATATCAACAAGCCTCATGTTTTCTGAAAAGATTTGGAAGGCTAAGGAATCTTTATTTAGAGCTCTTGTACCCCCTTTCTTCTCCGAGAGAGATCTAATCATATTGAAGTCCCCTCCTATGACCCAAGGTAGTCCTGAATGTCTAACCCAGAGATCCACCAAGGATTCTATCAACTTTATTTTTTCATCCAACATTTGGGGGCCATAAACATTCGTAATTAGATAAGTATCCCTGTCTCCTACTAGCTGTATAACCACTGATAAATAATTCCTTGATGTCTCTGCATCAATTATTCCAATTTTTTGGGGATTCGAGAGAGTGAAGATACCCCCTGCTATGTTTTCTTCTTTAACTTCTAGAAACTCAAATCTACTGAGCCATTTACTATGGATTTGCCTTAATTTTTCAATGGAGCATTTCATTTCTTGGACAAAAATTATATTTGGAGCTGCCTGTTTCATTCTATTATTTAGCATTCTCTGTTTTCTCTTGCTACCAAGACCTCTAATATTCCAAGTTGTGAACTTCATAATTAAAGATTGGTAAAGGATTAATTGGTTAGATCTTTCATCTTACCTGAGTCTACCATAAGCTTTCCATATTCCATCAGTAGCTCGTTCTGCTTTTTCCTGCCTCTTTTTTTTCCTAGATTTCTCGGTGCTAACCCTGGAGTCGATTTTACTATTTTCACCCCTTCATTACTCTATCTTTCAATGTTGTTTACTCCCTCCAAACCATTTGCCTCAGTTTTCCATAAGAATAAATTTTGTATTCGATTGAACTCTTCTTGTGGTAGTGATTCTACCCCACTAGTTGTTCCATGATACAAGAACCCTTCTAGATCTAGGTTTCTCTATCAAGAATCTCCTATAGCTCATTGTCCTCCATTTCCATCTCACTCTGGGTCATTTCCTAATCCATTTCCAGCTCTGATTCACTCATCATGCTCCCTTTCTATTTTTTGTTTTCCTGTGTCGGGTCTCGTTCTTCTTCCTTCTCCTGCTTCTTGTAACCTTCATTCATTACTTGATCTTCTATTGATATTTCTTCATACTCTTCAAGAACTTGGAACTGGTTCTGACTAACCTTTTGTCCTTCATTGTGGTGTTGCTTTGGCCCTTTTTTTCCTTTTTTTCCTTTATGAACTACTTTATGAAAGTTTTCTTTATCTTTCATTGTGTTAGTTTTTCTTTTGTTCTCTGCTTTCCTAAGGGGGTAGTCTCTTAGAAGGTGCCCATTTCCATGGCATCTTTGACATCTAAATGGAATATGCTCATAGTCAACTGTTTGCACCCATTCCTCATCAAAAACCTCCAAGATGACCTCATCCAGAAGAGCTCCGGATAGATCCATCTCCACACAGATCCTTGCAAAGGAGGTATATTTTCCCCTCCTTGTGGCTTCAGAAGCTTTGACAAACATTCCTTATTTATTGCCTATGGCAGCTAGCGATTATGTTCTCTAATAATCAAGAGGTAGAGAATAGAGTCTTACCTAAACCGGGACTGAAGTAAAATTTTCCCACTCCGGTATGAAGTTCATCATCCATGGCCACATATAGAACCCTACTGTTGCATAAAAGTAGGGCCCACCTTCAAACACTCTATCTTTATCTTCAATGTTAGTGAACACCACAGTAAAGAATCCCTTGGACCCCAGATGAAGATCAATGCTTCCTTTAGGCTTCTAGTGGTATCTGATCCATGTTTGTAAAGCTTTTTCAGTGGGCCATAGCCCCATGAATTTGCATATGATTGCATAAGTCCGCATGTGATCCCTGTGTGCTTGCAGCGCTGGATCATTTAAAACTACTCTAGGAGTGATTTCAACTTTGGGTTTGCATGGTCCCTTCTGATTTTTGTCTTTTGCTCCCTGTTTTTTGTCATTTTCTTCCTTGTCTATTGTGCCATCATTCTCCTTCGATTTGGTACTTTGTTTTTCCTCTTCCCTGTTTCTTCTTCCTTCCTCATCATTACCTCTACCTTTTTTCGGAGGTTTCTTGCCCTTGTTGGCCATCGCCTCCTTGTAGGAGGGAGTGGAGCACCCTCCTCTGCACCCACCCATGGAGAAAACCTCTTCGGTAAACTGAAACCTTAGTCGCCTTCGCTATTCTTCCTATGCAAAAATCCGTCCCCCCATTTATTAAGTTAAATCATCATTAAAAGGAAAAGTAAAAATTGATTTGATGTCCATGAATGAAGTATATTAATTCACCTGCCCAAAATATTGTCAAGTCTCCAACAATAATACTAAGTAAAATAATTTAATTCTCTTGAAGAACTAGAATATTTACCTTAAAAACATTTATTAATCGCCTAACATTATGGGCACTATTTTGAATTCTCTTGTAGAGGATGATATATTTTATTTGGAAGACATTGAGTTTTGGGTTTATAAAATTTCTAATGGGAAATCAAAGGACACTAAAGGCTACAAAGTTGAAATTTTTAAAATGAAAAACTTATTCTCATCTCGCAAATATGTAATCTCTTCAACTTGGAAATGAAGCAAGGCTTCCTTAGCTTGATTGTTCCTATTTTTAGGAGTAGTGATAAAATAATTCCCTCTAATTACAAGACCATTATCATTAGCCATATTTTAGCCAAGCTATATGGGCTTATTTTGGAAAATAATATTAGGCTTTGGCTTGAAGGCCATGCTAAAAAAGCTAAAGAAAAGGAAAATCTGGTATTAGAAGTTATCATTCAATCACTGAACATCTTTTTATTCTTAGGATAACTGTAGAGGAATGCTACAATAATAAAATTAATTGGTTTTATTTTTTTGTTGACTTTAGAAAATATTTTGAAACTGTTTCTAGAACAAAGCTATGGAAGAGGCTAGGAGAGATAATGGTTCCTCTTGAGTTGAGAGTTGTTGTGACAAGATTGTATGATAATTTTATTTCAAAGATTAGAACCACTTAGAGTTGGTTGGAAGCGCTTAAATGAAATATCAAACACAAGAAAGGGAATCCCTTATCCCCTACCCCTTTTGGCATACACATTGATAAGCTACAAGAGTGTTTGGAAGATAAAGGTTTTGTTGGCTCCACACTCATTAACATGGTAATAACTCTTCTTATTTATGTTGATGATATTTTTCTTTTGGTAAGGAGCCATTACAATCTTGGAAATCAATTTAAAATCCTCCAAGATTTATCCTCTAATAGGGGTAATGACTATCAACACCAAAAAAAATAAAATTATGCTAATTAAATCCAAAATGATCACCTATGATATTTTCATTTATTATAATAACTCCTCGGAGGAAGTTCTTCCATACAAATATCTAGGAATAAATATTCATCATAACCTCACTGTGAATTATAATATTGAGAAAAGGATAGATGGAGGCTAAGAAGCTTACTACGAACTTGGAAATAATTTTAAGTAAGAAAATCCTTAGCTATGGAATAAAAAAATCTCCTCTTTGAGATTATTTTCACTCCTATTATTTTATTTTGATGTGAGGTTTTGTGTTGCAGTATATCTAGAGAGCCATGGTGGAGTATTTACTAGATCCAAAAGCAATTTATAACCTACAAACTCAAGATTAAGGAAATACTCCCTACCTTATCCTTCTTATTGAAGCAAGTATTCCCCCCATTAAAAGCATGGCTATGGTTATGGCTATGTATCATATGTATAAGAAGTTATACAACATGGATACTAGTTGGTTTCCTAAAATTGCTTCTAACTCTAACCAAAACCCCCACCTTTTGTTCAAGTAAGGGTGGCCTAATGATGCCCAATCTTGGCTAGATCATTGGGGAATAAAGGAGGATACCATATTGTAGAATCCAAATGGTATTAGAAATATTATTACTTCCAAATTTAAGTAGAAATTTTGTGGCAATCAAGAGTTAGAGAGAAAAAGGAAATACACTATTATAAGGAAGTCATTAACCCCAAGGTCAATAACAAAAATTATCTTTCTATCTTGGCTACTGTTAAGAAGAAAATGAGCATTTCCAAGATAAGAACTAATTCTCATGAGCCTCATAGTGAAAATTGGAGTTGGTTAAACCCCAAAATGTCATGGAAGAAATAGTTTGTCACATTTGTGGTCCTAAGAGGGTTGAAGATTAAAAGCATTTGATCTAATTTTCAATATGTCTATCACATTACCAACCTTCTTGACCTTTTAAGTCAAAAAAACTATGGTAATCTTGGAATGTTTCTCTCACTTCCTTTTGATCATAGAGATAAAATGTTAAATAATTTTGAGTAATCTCTTACCTTCTCAAAGTCTATAGAACATATAGGTCTTAGTGGATGTCTTTTTTTTGTATAGATGAATTGACAACTGGGCTAGTCTCGTACTCATGTGATGGGGTCGATTATAGCCACTACCGTTGTAACCTCTAGGTGAACCCATAAGCACCTCCATGCACGACCCACTTGGTACATCAAGGGGGATTTTAATCTCAAACCTAAACTTCACAAAAGATTTATATCATGGTGATTACTAATTACGCTACCCCTTAGGAGCATAATGGACATTAAGAATCATCGTCATAGTCATCATATATTTAAATTACAGTAATTATGTAAATAAATCAATGTATGAAAAAACATTATATATATATATATATATATATATATATATATATATATATATATATATATATATATGTATATATATATATATATATATATATATATATATATATATATGTATATATATATGTATATGTATATGTATACGTATATGTATATGTATATGTATATGTATATGTATATATATATGTATATATATATATATATATATATATATATATATATATATACACATACACATATACATATACATATACATATACATATACATGTATACATATATATATATACATATATACATATATATATATATATATATATATATATATATATATATATATATATATATATATATATATATATTGCCTTATAAACAAGAAATTACATGAAAGTATTGAAAATTCTAGGTCGGTCAGTCACTATGAAATCTTGATCATATCCAAAAATCCACCCTGCTCAAAGGAGCAAATGACATCAAGGTGCGTAGGAGTTCAAAATTTACCATACAAAGGCTAAAATGTAAGCCTTTTTAGCCATGGAAATAAACTAACAAAACAGGAGAAGATGAAACCAGGGACATAGTAGGAGACTAGATAGAGGGGTATGAATCAATAGCAACAACTTGGATGGGATCCTTGTTGTTGCCTAGTGTGCCTCCAACTAGGGGATGGATGCCAAGGTGTTGCTCAACGCGCTCTAATCATTGATTTTTTTCCATCATGTGTTAGTGAAAGTGTTCCATGGAGTGGGGAGGATTTGTTCTATGCTCATATTGGTTAAGGAGAGCCTTTCCTAAGAGAAATTTCATATGCCAATATAGATCCACTGCGTACATGTACTAGCTAAAGCACCTGTGTGTATGTTTGATGTCTAGAACTCAATCAGGAAGTTGAGTTAAAGCCTTGATATCTGAGAGGTTGTTCCTTTAGGGGGTCCCCTCTCTCTACACAAGTGAGCACATCTTGAATAAGGTCTAGAATTTTTTTGAACGAGTCGACAATTTCCTCCAAGCAATGATGAATATATGTACTGCCTCAGGTATCTCACTCTTGGTAATATGATGCTCCCCTGCGGACATGGGCATGTTGAGAAGGCATTAAGGGAGCACAAGAAAGGGGAAAAGGCCAAAGAACTAAAAGATGGACATTAGGTGGTAAATAAAAACTCATGTGCGGGAGATTAAGGTGAGTAGGACAAACCTACGAATTCGTCCCATATAGAAGAGTGAGATAGAAAATGAGATGGGGAGATGGGATGGGATCCTATGAGGAAAAGTGCCTTGTGGGGGATGTGCTAGTAGAGAAGGAAAGTCGTGAGGGGAGAGGCAATGCACATAGAATTAACCAGTGTGACAACATTGGGGCCCACACAGGCTAGCAATCCAAGAAATAAGACTATGAATAGAACATTGAAAAAGGAACCAAAAGGAAATATGTATGACCATGCACAAGAGAAAGCCTCCCTGACATGTACAAAGTTGTTCCAGGGTGATGAGATGCTTTATCCAACATCGAGAGATACCATAACCATTTAGGAAATGATTTTTGAGCTTGAAAAAAGGGGAGTGCCCTACGAGATTGCACGGAAACAGTGACACTTTATGAAGAAAAAATCTGGAGCGAACTCAAAATAATTTTCTTCGGAATTGATGTTCAAAATAGGAATGGGAGGACCTCCCTCCCTACATTTTTGGGGATTGACCAAAGTTTTTTTTATCCTCGCCTAGCAAGCTCTCATGATTTACAAGGAGATGAACCAAAAGAGCATCCAAATAATTGTTTGCAAATGTTGTTGCCTAGTAATTCCCATGGAATATAATTCTCCAATGATCAATGTCGTTAATACTATGGAGTGCTAGAGCCAAGATTAAAGTTGACATGCTTGGCATTTGTAAAGAGTGGCGCTTCGTACACGAGAAAATTTGACATACAAACTAGAGAATTAGGTTGCAGTTGAGGAAAATGTCACTGGTGAGGATTGTGGAGGAGTTTAATGGACATGATGAGTGTTTCCAAATTGGTGCCACCTTATACTAAACCACACCTTCGACATCCACTATTAGGGGATGCCGCCACATCCCCGATCACATAACCAAATGGGATAGTGGTAGCACCCCACTCTTTTGCTCAAATAACAGTGATTCAAGATATTTATGTAAATAACATCCATTCAAAATATTTATGTAAGATAATTATAAAAAAAAATAATAATGTATAATTTAAAATAATTAGATAAAAGAATAATTAACATTATAAATTAATAATTAATTTTTATATTATTGTTATTTTAATATATCAAATTTTGTATAACTATATATATAAAAAAATATTATATTTATTTTTATATATTAAAAACAATAATAAAAACATAACGTTGATATTTTTGTCGGGCCCACGATAAATTACTTTGAGGCATTCATACTTACCATTTATGTATCCAATGAATTTTCAGATTTTCTAAGATGAACCTGTCGTTAAGTAGCGGACAATAAAAAAATTTAATATATAATTTTTGAAAATAAAATTTAATAGTAATAAAAAGAAGATATATTA
Source organism: Pinus tabuliformis (assembly GCA_031772625.1). Classification (NCBI taxonomy): domain Eukaryota; kingdom Viridiplantae; phylum Streptophyta; class Pinopsida; order Pinales; family Pinaceae; genus Pinus; species Pinus tabuliformis. The sequence continues at coordinate 268,531,530 of CM062815.1, read as the reverse complement.
ATAGTAATTATTTTTGTACTAATATAATGAATATTAGTTATTTAGGTATAAATAAGGACTTTTAAATACATATTTAAAAATAAAAAAATTTAGAGATGTCAATTCAAAATTATAATAATATATGAGTATAATTATGGATCTATTAAGTCAACAGGGACCAGGCCAAGCCACACTGATTGGTGTATGAGGCCCTCTTGTTTGGCGACACCAAATTGGTGTATGAGGCCTCCTTGTTTGTGAGATAAGGGACCCACCTCACTGCTAAGTTTAGCAAGGCATACATACGCTACCCCCCTCGAGTTTTGAACATGTGACCTCTTTGGAGGAAACACATTCTCTTAACCATTAGGCCCATTTACCTCACACCCACACCAACATTTTAGTTTTGTAAATATTATGATTTCATGTAACATTTTACACGAAAGTATCACATTTTGGCAAATAAAAGGAATAAGGAATCAAAGAAAAGTAGAATAAGGAATGGGGTGTTGGTAAGTTTTATAGTTGTATGAGTTTATTGTCCAATATGAAAGGAGGCAAGATTTACACACAAATAATCTTAATTCATTCCTATTGATTATCAATTATATAATTAAAAAAAAAAAAATTGAAAAACAAGAAAACCTTAATTGAATTTTGGACACTAATACTTTTTCACTAAATGAAAGTTATAATCTTTTTGTTTTACTGAATTTTGTTCATACTTAATTTCCTATTGTGATATATAATATTATTGTATATATCTAATATTTGTTTAAAAATTAATGTTGAATATTATTCTTCTTTCATTATAAAGTGTTTTTGAACACCTAAACTATTATATACCCCGTAATATTAAAATAATATACACTAATAATTAATAATTATTTAGATTTATATTAAGAAAAAATAATTAATTTTTTTTTAATGGTGAATTTTTTCAAACAATTATAAAAAATCAAAATTATAAAAAATAGAGAATATTATATTTTATATAAGTTTATTAATAAATTTAAAAATTAAGAAATTACTAAAACACTTGTAAAATAATTACCAATTAAATTAATATAAATTCGTTTTGAATTCAATACTATATAATAAATTCATTATTTCTCATTATTATTTAAACATTAAATTATGATAAATTATAACACCGTTATAATAAATTAGGAAAAATCATAATAAATTCAAAAAGTACAATAGAGAATAAATCTAAAACCTCTATAACCGACTTAAATGATTTGAAATGCTAATGGTATACTTTATAATTCAATATGAGGAATGTTTGTCGCACAAAATCACGTCTCCCCATTACTATTTAAGACAAAATTTTGATTGATTCGCCCAAACTTTCATGAAGTTATGAATAAATACTTTCTTTGCATGGTCCATTAATGTCGATAAATATAACGATACGCGACTCAGACCGGACTAGTAAACAAAGAGACAATAGTTTATGAATTAGCTTTGTCTATTCACTATTCGTCTCACAGCTGCTCAACAGTTTATCTGCTTGCTCTTCGGTATATTTTGATATTTGGGTCAATACTTTACTGAGATTCTATTTTGATGGGATTGTTGCTAGGGTTTGTGGGGTTTATGTTTATCCATTCCTTCCTTCCTCTTCACATTCATGGAATAGTTTCTTGTGGGAAAGGACCATCACTCCACACAATTCCAAAAGCTCAACAAAATTCACGCGTAAAAACTGAGTTTTATAATGTGTTATCTTAAACGTACTGTTCAAATATTTTTTTTTGTTCAGCATGAAAAAAAGTTATATGGTTATATTATATTCATCCCACACATATGTACAACAACATTTATATGGAAAACATATGATATAATGTGGTTCATCAATGTAGAGAGAAATGATATATAGAGCTTTATCAGATCAGTTACATAATGGTTTAAAAGAAATATATAGATAATTCGGAAATTCAGTCTCATGAGCCAAGATTATATATGGAAAAAGACAAAAATATGAGTCAAATGTTGAAAAAAAAAAAACCAATTTTGACTTTACAAAATAGAAAACTATGTACCCGGCATGGAAAAGCCTTGGATCTGGTGGGAGATGTTGTCCACTGTAATCTGCATCCTCCATATACCCTGTGGCAATGTTAGCTCCTGTTTAGATAATGCATCTGCTCTCCAGTTTTTATCCCTGACAATGTGGGAGATAGTGTAGTCTTTTTTGTTGCACCACAAATCCTCAAGCCTATTCAACCAACCGGAGAGATGTATATTTTTTATAAAATGTTTAGACAGTACATGGTCGATGGTGACTTTCGAGTCTCCAAAAATATGAAGGTTTTGAATGCCAAGGAAATCAGAGATAGAAAGGAGTCCAGCCAGGGCCATAATTTCTGTTTTGTTGTTTGTTCCAGGTCCTCCATTCCAATGAATGTCAAAAGACTGTCCTTCTTCTGGGATTATGTAAACTCCACAAGCGCATGTATCATGCTGGGCAGCACCGTCAAAGAAAGCGCAGGGATATCCATAGGCATCGTTGGGCTGATGATTCCTTCCTTGTCTAACTTTGGATTGTCATGGCCATCCTAGCGCTTCATATAAACAAAGGATAGATTCGAAAACTTTAGAAATCAGTTCCCTTTTGGAATCGAAAATCATCCAGTTTTTCCATTTCCATATGGCCCAGATTGTTAACAATGGAATGGGCCTCCACTTCCAGTACATTTTGCTCCATCCTTTGAAAGCCTCATATATAGAAGGAGCGTTGATGTAGGCGAAACCAAAATGAGCAGTTAAGTTCTGCCATATCAACTGGGCTTGTGGACATTGTAGAAAAATATGTAAATTATTTTTAGAATTTGTCCTGCAGAGGGGGCATATGGCTGGCCCACACAATTTGCTCTTCTGGAGGTTCTCCCAAGTGAGATTCCTGTCATGAAAAACCAGCCAGGAAAAAATAATGATTTTTAAGGGGCATCCAATTTTCCAAAAAATTGGCGGAAAAATATTATCACATGAATTAGATTCTGATAACAGAATTTGGAGATATATATGCTTTTCATATACAGCCAATGAGCCACCAAGACCTTTCCAAATGAGGCAATCCCTGTCCTACAAATGAAACAATCCACACGAATGCAGTGAAGCAGTGATAGCATTCCATTGGGATTCCAAAGAACCATGTAATTGCATTTCTGTAGCAGATTTCTAGATTGGAATCGCACCATCCCATTTTTTTATAACACTGGCCCAAAAGAAATATCCCCTACAGTGTAAATTTCTCAAAAGTTGGGAGGTAAATTGGATCTTTTCTCTCGCACCTGCGAATTCATCTAATCCAATCATAGTATTGGATCCGGATTGGAATTTCCAAATCAAATTTTCTCTAAAGAATGGCTCCAATCTCTGAAAACCTCTCCATATATATGAGTCGATGGAGGATCCAGTGAAGAGTTGTCTATACCAATATGTCATGTCTTGATCATCCATGTACTTAGCTCTAATGGTCTTGCTCCAGTTGGATTCACCCATGATCGCTTTCCACATAGATTTACATAGAAGGGCTCTTCTAAAAGAGTGTAATTCCAATATACCCCATCCCCCCATATTTTTTGGCCATGTCAACTTCGGAAGCCTGCCCAGGTGATATTTTTTTCTTTTCCTTTTGTCCTCCCCATATGAAATTAGCTATCATTCTGTTTAAACTATTAATAATAGATGATGGGATGTAGAAGAGGTGTGCCCAATAAACCATGATTTGAACCAGCACATATTGCGTGAGAATGGCACGACCTCCAATGGATAAGCACTTGAATTCCCATGCAGATATTTTCTTATAGAACTGATCCAAAATCCACGACCAATTGGCCAATCTGTAACCCACAGGTTTCAAATTGAAACCCAAATATTTAAAACCCTTCATGATAGGAAAATCTTTAATATTGAAAAGATTTGTTAGAAAAGTGATTATATCTCCATTAACATTAGCGACATGGAATGATGATTTTATATCATTTATATACATGCTGGTGGCTTTTTGAAAACTCTCCAAGATTCCATGGATACATATCCATGTTGTTCTGCACAGAATAGCTGACAAAAGGATATCATCAACAAAAAGATTATGCAACATGAGGATATCCCTGCAAATGGGAAGAGGCTTGATTCTCTCTTGTTGAATTGCTATCTTTAAGTGTAGACTTAGAGATTCCATAACAAGAATGAAAAGGAGTAGAGATAGGGAGCAACCCTGACGTAAGCCCCTGGCCACTTTGAAGAAATGGGTTGGGACTCCATTAATTAGAACAGCATAATTTACTTCCACCACACAGGCCATGATCCATGTAATGCACCTGACATCTAGGCCAGTCCTGGCCAGTAGGCATTGAATAAAGCCCTAGTTGACATAGTCGTATGCCTTTTTAAGGTCGATTTTTAAAAGAGCAGCTTCTATTTTCCTGCTATGCATGGAGTGTAAGCATTCTTGGGTGAGAGCCATTGCTTCTAAGGTATTTCTGTCTTTTAAAAACCAGTGTTGCTCTGAAGACAAGTGTACAGATAGATTGTTCCTAATTCGGATAGCTATAATATTGGGTATGACCTTGTATAATACATTGCACAATGAGATTGGCCGATAATATGAAAATGTGAAAGAGAGCTTCTTCTTTGGAATAAGAGCGATATATGTAGAGGAGATGTTCTGGCTTATGAATCCCTGTGTTCTCGATTCCTCGACCATCTTTAGGATATCTGTCTTAAATAATTCAAAGAAGTGGATGAAGAAATCGATGGTCCACCCATCCGGCCCAAGGCACTTGTCTTTCTGGAATGATTTCATAGTTACCAGTAATTCCTCTTCTAAAACTTCAGCAAATAGAGCTTTGTTTAGACTTTCATCAAACATAGTGGGGTATGGGTCTATTCCCCATAGAATATCCTCAATGTCACAGACAGAATCCTCGCTGTAAGCCTTTTTGTAGAATTTCACAACTTCTCTAGAGATTGCCTCCTGTGAGGAATGAGTGTTTCCTAACTCATCCTTGATCTCCCAAATAGCATTTGCCTCCCTCCTTTTATTTGCAAACCTGTGAAAAAACTTGGTGTTTTTATCTCCCTCACTGAGCCATAATGCTCAACTTTTAAGCCTCCAAGTGGTCTCTTCTTCTTCTAATATATTTTGTTTTCTTTTTTCTAATCTCCATATATGATTTCTGATGGTAGACAACATGGAGGGATTTTTAAGGAGTGTAGATAAGTACTCCAGTTTCTTGCATATATCCTTCAGTTCCTTTCTATTGGAGGTTGATTTCTCTTTTTGCCATTTTTTAACCTCCTTTCGAAGAAATTGTAGGCGATCAAGAAAATGTCAGGAAGAATCATTTTCCTACCTGGGGGATAACTTCCAAGTATCATTTATAATGTTTTTGAATTTTTCATCAGCAAGCCATGTACGATTGAACTTGAATGGATATCCAAACCTGCGTCCAGCATATTTCCATTGAATAGAAATGGGGCAATGATCAGATATGAAAGATGGTATGATGTTCATTTGAGGAGAGCCATATCTTTCAATCAATCTTTCATGGAAGATAAATCTGTCTAATCTTTTCGCCAAAAAAGAATTACTGGATCGCCCATTGTCCCAAGTTGGTCCCTGACAAACAGGCAGGATATCAATAAAATTATATTGTATAATGGATTCCCGAATGAATCTCCCCATCGGATCATATTTCCTGCCATTGCCCCATATTTCATCATTACAAAAGGTGCAGTTAAAATCTCTGCCAATTATCAAAGAGTCAATTTCAAGCAGTTCAGAGGAAAGCAGATAATTCCAGAAAGGGAACCGATTTTTATATGGAGCATAAATGTTCAATATGTGAATGGGGTCTTTAGAGCCACGGAAGTGGGCCAGAACAAGAATGCCAACGAAACATTGAAAAACAGTAGCCTTAATCCATTTAGGATCCCATAATACAGCTAATCCTCTAGACATGCCCACAACATTTGAAGCAACCATATGCCATGATGGTAGCATCCTCCTGAAATATGAAATGGTTTGTGAACTATCATGCATGGTTTCCTATATAAGAAGCATTTTAGATTTTGAAGAGACAAAAAGATTTTTTAGGGCCAGAAATTTGGGGTCAACTCCTAGGCCCCGAATGTTCATTGATAGTATGTTGATCATTTGGGGATATCATAAGGCTGGCATGCTTTAAGAGGCCTTTTACCAGGGATATCTTCAGTTGCAATTTCTGTAACAGGAATGTCAATTAAGGAGAGATCTCGGGTTGACGAATCCTGTCTTCCCTTCCTACCCCAAAAATGTCTGCTACCATGCTTCTCTTTGCGACGGACTGTTATGTTTCCAGCCGAATTAGGGATAATATTGGGCGAGGGGGAATGATTGGGTCGATGGACAATTAATGGTTGAAGTTTCAGAGGCACTCTTTTTAGTAAGAGGTCAATATCCTGATCGAACGAGTTACCGGGAGAGGATGGAGGGGATAGTGGAGGAGAAATAGGAATGAATGGAGCCTTTCCTTTGCAGTCAGATAAATGTCCAAGGGGTGGAGGTTTAGGGGAGAGAGATTTATGTGTAGATTTTATATTTGTATCAGAAGTGCGGCCATGTAATGGGGAAGACGAGAATCTTTGGACGGGAAGAATGTGAGAGGAAGGGAATTGAGGCGATGAAGATATGTAATGAATATGAGCGGATGCAGAATAAATATACGGAGGCTTAGAAGATGTAGGAGGGAGGGGGATCTCAGGGTCTGGTTCCAGTTCATGAGGTGGAGAAAAAATAGAGAAACCTGTCATTTTGGCCGATAGATCATAAAAACACTGAGAAGGAGTTTTAGAGACAGTGGATGACCAGGGTTGTTCAGTAGAGAGGTTAATATTACAGTTAATAGGGTCCACAGATACAGATCTAGAATGCGGAAGATTGGCAGATCGATCAAGGGAGCGGCCTTTCGGTGAAGATAGGAAATCTTTTGTTATGACTGGAGGCTGGGATATCTCCATGTTGTTAGGCCAGTCATATGCCGAATATTCTCTTTCATGTGTCGAAACAGGAATATTTACAACATGGATTTTTTATTCTGCTTACTACTAGGGTGACGAGGAGAGTTAGGAAGAAGATGTCAAGTTTTGTGACAATTTGAACACCTAAATGGGACTCCCCAATAATCTAATCGTTGTTGAATTTTGGACAATTCCCAAGACAAATCAATGGATTCTGGAAAGCCCCCTCTGAATTCCTTTACTATAAGAATCCATGCCACCCACTTTTCTTTTGCCCCAATACACCTAGGATTGACGTATATGAATCACCCAATAACATTCCCTATCTTTTCCATAGATTCTTTGGTCCACAGTTCAAGAGGCAGACTAGGAAATTTTAACCAAATGTAGTTGTTTTGGGGTGTGCATCGTAGTGGATTAAAACCAATAAACCATCTGTGAAGAGCTAAAAAGCTCTTCTCTTTCACCTAGGGTTTCGAAAATATAATTTCCAAGTCACGAACTTGAAGAAAGTGGAAACCATACTAATTGTTCATGAGGCGAACAACGGTAGGAGAGTAGCCCAGGAGAGGAGACCATTTGGCAACAATCCATGTTCTAATTTGTGAATCTTCCATTGACAGGAAGAACCATCTCCCCACAAGCGCCCGCTTCTATAAGCTTGCAATTTTGTCCATTAAAAGAGGACCATCCAGATTAATGGCCTCAGGTGGGGGAGAAGTTTTAACTGGCCGGTATTGTTTCTGTCGTGGTTGATATGCCATGCCATCACCCTATGGAGACAAATCAGATTGGGATGTAAGAATGATGTCAGCTTCCAGTGAAGCTTTCCAGTCAGACTTCTATGCATGTATGGCAAAGGTCTTTTCTACTTCTATTGTGGCCTAGACCAAGGCAGACTTAGCAGATGGATCAGTGTGAAAATCCAGGATGGAAAAAATACTGACACCGAAAGGTCAAATTGGAGGATCCCAATAGGATTTACTGATAGATGAAAGATCTCATGGAGAGATTAAAATGGATAGGTTGGGTGAAAATTAATCCTATGCATCAATTCATGGGTGGAATAGTAGTACTATACTGACAATTTTTTAGGGTCCATATAGAATATAGGATTGTTGGATATAGGATAGTAAAGTCCACTCACCAGAACCTTCCTTTCTGTCAGATAAAAAGATATTTTAAAACATCCAACATGGGGTGGTAGACTACGGATAGGAAAAGAGGAAGATAATGTTCATCAAGGGAAAAACTATGTGACAGTGGGAATTAATGGATAGAGAGGATGAGAGACTACGGACATGATGTCAAGGCCATGGAATCTACCGGAAAATTCAAATTATGAAAAAAAATAGGCATCGGAAAAACCAGAGTTCAATCCCTATTTCAGGAAGATATGCCTGGACAAACAATACAACAACAACATATTTCATATATGACAACAAAGTCCTCAATTTTGAATTTGGATATCCATGACCAACAAAATGATACAGACCAAGACATGGGAGACTATGTTAGATAAACGAATGATTTCTAGGGAAAAGGAGTATATAGAAAAAACATTTGCCAAAAATTAAACATTAGCAAATAGTTCTGAAGTACTCCATACTAAAACGGAATATAATTCCACTGCAAATAGCATAGCATAGTCTATATCCTGATACAACATGCGAAAAGCATGTAAATATAGCTATAGGTTCCAAAATATAGACTCACCTTAACCACGAACTTCTCCGAGTGAAGAGCACCATGAACCATTAGCGAGAAACAAGGAAGGCCACCGTCAAAAGAGATGTAAAAGTAGTGTAGCCAAGTATAGAATTCGTCCACAGGGAGATGATATATAGCATATCTGAATTCTTACAGCCAGAAAACATGGCACCAACACAGATAGACAGGTTGAAAGAAAGAAACTAGAGCAAGTTCTAGAATAGATATTTATGTTAATCTTTGAATGGACACGACTGTGGACAGAAAGCCAAGCGTCTACCCAGCTAGAAGGATTACAGAAATACACATAACACGTATCATTCCATAGAAAGACATGTGTCTGAATAGGAAAACAATGCATAAGGTTGTGAAAAGCGAGCACGTATCCCACCCAGGCCAGTCATAGGATCATCTAAGGTCGTTGTACCAAGTGTAATGGATAGAAACTGGGCTGGTTCATACCTGATTGTTCGACTCACAATGCTCTCCACTTGGAACTCCAAAAATCTATTTACCCTCGATAGATTTTACTGTATTCATTTTTTTTTTAGAAATATGTGATGGATATGAATGGATCTAAATAATTTAATTTAATTTAAAAATCTAGTAGAAAAAAATCATAGAAAACCTTCATTTAAACTTATTAGAAATAACAAAATGTTTATCATTAAATATGTGCACATATGTAGCAAATAATCTAGATATATTAAGGTATGCACATTATGTAAATATATAGCAAATTATGTGGATGAATAAGTCATGAAAATATAAATTTATAGTAGTCTTATATGTAAATTATGAAATTTAATTCAGTGATGTAATTTTTATTTTTATTTTTTTTATATTAATAAATATTATTATGAAGGTTTATTTTCATCTATTATTATTATTATTATTATTTTAAGTTATGAGACTATTAGTTTTTTTAATTTTGACTAGCATTGTCATGATTTAAGTTAAAATTAGCTTATTAACTATAACATTGTCTTGTCCATGCTAATATCTTTGTAGTGATACAAGTTGAAAAGTAAAAAATTATCAATGATCATTGTTATAGTTTTAAGTGTTCATATCATATAAATTAAAAGTGGGTTTTGAAAAAAAGAAAAGATAGTGATTTTCAAAATTGATAGTGATTAATTCATATTTTTAATCATAATACAAGTTAAAAAGAACAAGTAGTGAGAGCTACATGGTTGGTATTTTTAACAATGACAATGACTTGAAAAGAATTAGGGATGGACAATGATATGGTGAAGAAATATGATAGATATGGTTGACATTTTCATTAATATATAAGATAAAAAGATTAAGAATTGATATTGATGTAGTTGATATTAGTTGAAAAACAATAGAAATTAACATTAATATGGTTATTTTCTTTTTATGATACAAATTATAAAAGAAAAATTAAAAGAAAATGAGGTAAAAAGAAAGTGTATATAATAAAAGACTTAATCATAATAAGAAATTATTGTTTAAATGCAGCATATATTTTTATTATGGAAATTTTAAAACATGCATTAATAACTCTTTGTTGTTTAAGTAATAATAATTTGTAAAATCATTTCATGTAGATTTCATCATTAATTGTTTCCACACTTCAAATTAACTTTAAGGGTGTATATTTCATCATATAAAAAAACAAATTACATTCAACATATGATGAAAGCACCATATCTACTAATGAGCTATAAAAGTCAACTATGTTATCTACTAATGAGCTATAAAAGTCAACTATGTGCTTTGTAAAGTATTGGGTCCCTTCTTCTATAAACACAGTTTCTTTTAAAGGAAAAATGAACTCTTTACAAATTGGAATATGATAAAGTGGTAGATTTAAATCTTGCCAATTCATCTCCATGCATTGTAGTGACATTGCCCCTTTCAATGGAATTCTTCCACACTTTATAATAGAAAACCTCATGATAAGATAGCTTGAATAATTTCTATAATATTTGATAATGTTTATTTAACCAAAATTTTTATGTACGTATTAACTAATAAATTGGAAATGTGACATTTCACATTAGAACTAAGTAAAAATAATATAATAAGGAAATTAATGTTTGCTCATTTAGTAACATAGTTGATCATATTAATAATAACAATATAACAAAAACATAACATAAAAAAAGCTAATGTTGTTTAATTTGTTTCATGCTAGTCACTCACTTGAGAACTTAGTCCTCCATGTATTCGACTATATTTTAGACATTAGCCAAATTTATCCCCTCAATGCGAACATTTTGGATGATTTTTTTGAAATTATAGACATACACATGTGCTCAATAGAAGAGGGCATATGGTATTCCAAATCATTAATGTTTTTCTTTTATTTTTTCACATACAAGTTAGCCTAAGACAGTAATACGTATGGACAAAAAATTGAAGTTGTACTCCAACAATTCAACCATATTGTGATATTTTAATTGCATTTCTTGTATTTTTTTCGAAAATCGCCAAATTTCATTGAATATCCAACTATATGTTTGTTAGATTTCCGATGACAATTGAATGTTTGTCATATATCCGATGAGCATTCAATTTTTGTTAGATACCCGATGTTTGACGAGGTCAATTACCTATCTATTAGAATACCGACATTTGATGAAGTCAATATGTTTTCCCGTTAGACAATGTCTCATTGGTCAACAATTGTAGGAAGTTCAACAAAAAAGTGATAAAATGTTTTTGTATTCTAACAAAAAAATAGTAAAATATATGTGTGTGTGTGTGTGTGTGTGTGTGTGTGTGTGTGTGTGTTTGTGTGTGTTAATTGCATTACAAATAGTTAAACACTACTAAGGTTGATCTTTTAAGATAATCATTGTTGAATGTTATTTAAGAAAAAATGTTACATAACATTCCTCTAAGATTAAAATGAGATGTGAGGTCTTCATTGTTGGCTTCAGGTGATCGAAAATGTTATTGCCCTTATCAAGAATGCAGGGTTATAAAAGAATAATATTTTTTTTTAAACAAATGAGTAGAGATTGTATTAAAATCGACACTCGGTTGTAGCAAATACAAGGGAATTTCAGTACATTTCATCTTCTTTCATAGGGTCCTCCAAGGAGGAACTATCTGATGTACCAAAAATACTATGATGGAACAATAGAAAATCAACATGCATAGATATTAAAAAGATTGTTCTAAGAGAAGAATTCATTTGCAATAGGAAATCATTAATAAAGGAAAAATTAAAACTCCTATGGATGCTTCTTGGGATCTAATTGCAAGTTTCCTTTAGGAGGGCTTGAAGCAGTACTAACGATGTTATGGTTCTCTAGATCTTGACGCATTTGCTTCAGGTCCTCTATCTACTGCCAAAGTGCATCAAGTTCGTCATCCTAATGGAAGAGCCTATCATTTTAGGGATTGAATGTCGTCCATGAGAAATATAAGAGAATTCGTTTGTTGATGAAATTTCCATTTGATATCCATGTTCTCCATTTGAAGTGCCTCAATTTGTAAATTGTAGCCATTGAAGGCACTAGTGCCTCCAATAGTAGTTGGGTTTCCTTTCCTAGTTAAAATTTGATGATGTGGAAGGAGGGGGTGGGGGGGTGGGTTGGGGGCGACAAGTGACAAAGAAGGCTAGGCTCGGGGAATTTGAATGACAGATGATAAAGATGTCAAAGGGAGTACAAGGGACACTAACAAGCATTGTAGCCTCGGTGAGAACCCTATCTTCCTTCATGCAAACCAACATTTCATTCAGTTTCTTCTACTTGCAGAAAAGTAATATTGGTCATATATATTTACAATCAAAGAATAATATTAGAACATAATTAATTAATCAAAGGAAAAACACTAATTTGGATCCCTGTGTAGTCATTTTCTACACCAAAACATTGAAAACATATCGAATTTGTACATGATCAGCCTAAGCTACCAATATTATTCTTTGTAAGGTTAATAATCTCCTTTCAAGTTGTATTTGGCTAATTTAGTTGTGTCAGATGCTATCCATTTTATGAAAATATTATCCTGATATATGTCAAACAAACGTTCATTACTTAACCCTCACTTGTAAAGGATTCACTTGTTGTATGAAATGAAGTTTGAATCAAAACTTACACCATTACAGATCGGATTCCAAACCTATGACTTAGACTGACCAAAATGGAATCGATAATATTCTGCCCTTGGCCTTGAGTTGTCAATTTATGAGTTCTAACATCAACACCCCAAGATTGCATTCATGAATCTAACATGGTACATACTTAGGAGCATTATAGCTAAGGAAGACTAGTATCTGAGGGGAATCCTAATGTTGTTAGATAGCACTAAGAGAAGTTATCTTCCAATCAAAGATGGGAGGGTTGTGTTCCTCCGCATTATTGACGTATGTATTTTTCCATAGTGTAGGCGGCACCATACTACAAATCATTTTTCATTCAAGGATGGAGAGAATGATCATAAATTTATCACCTAAACTAAAATTTGAGTTCTTATGAGATTCTAACCAGTTGACCCATCATTAGGAGAAAAACTCTTTTGAAAGAACACTCCATGGAGGAACTAAACATTGCGTTCATCAATACTTATTGCCAAAAGGCAAGATTTTTATCCATCACATTATGTTTTTCGCCCCAACCATAATGTCAGTTCTCTAAATTATTTATCAAGATCCTTTGAATACCAACCCCCAACACTAAAACTTGTTCCTGCATCACAAGCACCTACCCTTTCAAATACTTTCAATGCAAATGTATGCTATTATTTAAATGATTGGAAAGGTAGTATTTTTCAATGAGTTTTCAATGCCTCCTTTATCATAACAACCTTTCAATGATTTGTGCAGATCGAAATGCAAGTCACATTTCATAAAAAAATGAAGTTTCACTCTGTATTGGAAGTGCATGTCACATTGAGAGGTTGTAGTCATTAATGACTATCAATACGACTTGTGATCATAGGCTAGTTTCTATCATTATTGTGTTCTTTTGATAGATTACAGTAATAGTTTGAAAAGTCGACAAGGTAGGGTAGAGACATGCTAAAATTAAAGTAAGTCCCTTGAGAAAAGAATTTTGAAAGAGCTTCATCACCCATAAATTAACACATATAATGTGTGTGTGTGTGTGTGTGTGTGAATGAGAATAGTAAGTGTGCATAGAAGTGATTAGAGAAATTAAATGCCCAAGATGTAATTGAGCAAAGTTAGGGCATCGAAGAAATTGAACACTTGTTATACCCAGTGTGTAGGCAATCGTTGTTGACAACTGGGGAAATGGTTGGGTCATTCAACATTGGAGGAGGAGTTAATTAAAACAAAATATATTTCTCTATGTAAAAAATATTGATCCTATGATTTAAACTAGCACTTAGATTCCCTGTTGAGGCTAAAAGGAGATCTAATAGAAACTGTTGAATCCCATGTTAGCTAGATGAATGAAGTTATTTGATAAATCATTGTGCTTTTTGTTGCAAGAACCATATGTTTCCTTTGATTGCACATTGATCCAGGTGGATATTGGTGGCCACCTTCCAAGTCCACTTGGACCACCACCATTGTTTATTTCAGCTTTTTAGTTTCCTTAATTGTAGCACAGTTTACTATTTTTAGCAGTTTTTTGGGTCCTGAACTTCCGAAGCCATTTTGAGGCCCCAAATGACGTTTTTTTTGGAAAACTAGGCGAAACATGGGTTCATGGACCGATGTTTCTCTTCACAAAGTTGTAGTTCTCGCATGGATCATTCTAGCGAGATATTGTGAGTGTCAAATGGAGATCATATGCCAAAGTTACGACCCCGAGAAGTTGAAGTAACAATTTACCCAAAGAGGGCCCACAGTTTGGCGTTTCATCTTCTAGGGTTAGATTTTTGGATGTTTAGGATTTTCCATTGTTTCTCAATAATAAATAGGCCTTTGAGCCTCATTGTAACATAGTTTAGAGGCATGTAGCCCCCACATCTCTTCTCAGAGATAAGCTACCATCGCCCTAGCTAGTTTATTTCCATTTTTTTTCTTAAGCATATTTCAATATTTTACAGTAATGAAATGAAGTATTATTTTTGATACATCTATGTATTTATGGATATCTCTATAATTTGTTGCCTTCCTGTTTAAATTTGGATCAGTGGTATCAAAGCAGTCTGCTTTTTCTCTGTTTTTCTTTGCATGTCCCCAACGAGGTCGGGATATAAGGAGTTATGGCTTGAACCTTTGCAAGACCAGCCTCGCAAATCCTGACAGCCTCCCATGGTGGATGAAAAGAAAGATGAGGGGGCATAAGATCCTATCAAAATCTTGCTCGAAGAAGCCCTCGAGTAGAAAAGGAATGTGATGATGGATAGCATTGCCCAGATCCTTCAGCAACTACCCAAAGACGACACATCAGCTTCCAACAGCTACTCTGGAAATGGCACACCCTTTAAGGTACAAGTTAATTTTGAAATCCCCACCTTCGAGGGACAAATAAATGCATATACTCTAGATAAATGGCTAAATCTACTAGAAGGGTATTTTTATGTTCATGATTTTTCGAGTCGAGAAAAGATTATTTTCTCTCTTCTCAAAGCAGCCCCCCATGTCAAGGACTAGTGGGAAACCTACTGCGAGAAGAAGGATGAAACTACGACCTCACTATTTTAAGCTGCACCCACTTGGAATTCATTTCGGACTATCATCAAGGAGCATTAATACGCTATTGGAAGCTAAGAGGATCAATACATAAAGTGCACCACATTGCGATAGGGAAGGGACCAAGATGTGTCAGAGTTTACCAATATTTTCCATACCGTTCACACAAAGTTGGGTATCAAGGATTTGGAGCAGCATTTGGTACTTAAATATCGTGGCTTCTTGCACAAGTACATCCAAGAAGAACTATAATTCTTGAACATCTCCTCTCTTGGCACGACATACCGATAGGCCATCAAGGTTGAGAAAAAGTTTAAACAAAAGAAGCGAGACTTTCGATCTGTGAATCTGAAGCAAGGGAAAAGTGCCCCCAAACCATAGAAAAAATGACAAAGCCAAGGTGGGGCAGCTCAAGACAACGTGCCAAAGCTGCAAGCAAAGAACAATTCCGCGAAGCTGAAAAAGCACACGGGAAATTGGTGTGAGTTCCATAAGAGCTTCATTCACAACACAAGTGAGTGTCGGGCCAGGAAATCACTGGTGGCTGAGCTAAGGGTTTTCGATTCAGATGCATGTTCCGAATCTGAGTCAAAACCCAATAAGGGGAATGAAAAAGGGAATCAGATTATTGATGTGGAACCCAACGCCACCGTTTCCACCATGAAGATCCAGAAGGCGGAACCCGAAGACCCAGAGGAGGAGGAGCATCTCTTCCACTCCAAAATGTGGGTGAAGGGCTCCCCGCTATAGTTCATTGTCGAAAGCGGGAGCCAAAAGAACCTCATTTACGTAGAGGTCGTGAAGTGGTTAGGCTTACCGACCACAACTGTACACCATCAGGTGGCTTCACCAAGGATAGGATCTTCACGTAAGCCAGCAGTGTTGCCTTCCATACAACATCAAGCCCTTCATGGATGAGGTATTGTGTGACGTTGCTCCCCTTGATGTTTGTGATGTATTATTAGGACAACCATACTTGTGGAAGTGACATGTTGTGTATGAATCAAGGCCCCGTGTTGTTATTGTTACTTTGGGAAATAATTTGTACAGGATACCGGAGGTAGCACCGCCTATCGCCATCTCTTTGGTTAGTACAAAAAAATGCAGTAAGCTCATTTCCAAAAGCCGGAAATTTGTTTTCCCGATGATACGCCCTCAAGGAAAGAAGAAGGTGGTGGCCACGACCTCTGGACAGGGCCCCTCTGCACAACAACTATAGATGGACAAGGTCGTGGAGTAGTACAAGGACATATTCACCTCCCCTGCAGGGATTCCTCTACACTGTCAGGTCAAACAATCCATCGACCTGACCCCAAGTGTGCCGCTACCCAATGGACCAATCTATCGGCGCTCCATTCTAGAGAACGATGAAATCAAGAGGCAGATTCAGGAGCTGTTGCAGAAAGGTCACATCCATCCAATTTCATTGCCTTTTAGGAGCCCAATCGTGTTGGTACAGAAGAAGGATGGGACTTGGAGACTTTATATTGACTATTGGGCACTGAACAAGATCATTGTCCATAATAGGTACCTGATCCCACGGATTGATGACCTCCTAGACCAACTAAAGGGGGAAAAATATTTTAGCAAGATTGATTTGAAGTCAGGATATCACCAGGTACCAATTGAACCCTCCAATGTGTGGAAGACTGCCTTCAAAGCCAAGGGGGGCCATTTCTAATGGTTGGTTATGCCTTTTGGATTGATGAATTCTCCTACTACCTTCATAAGGCTAATGTATGACATCTTGCAGCCATTCACAAACTCATTTGTAGTGGTATACTTGGAAGACATCCTAATCTTTAGCCAGAGTTGCTAAGAGCACCTTCACCACATTTGACAGTTCTCCAAACACTGCGGCAACAGAAGTTCTGTGCCAATTTGCAGAAATGAACTTTCAGCATGACCCAGGTTCAGTATTTGGTATACATTATTAATGAACTGGGGGTGCATGTGGATCCCGCCAAGATCCAAATCGTTCGCGATTGGCAATCTCCAACCACTCTGAAGAAGCTTTGCATCTTTCTGGACCTTTCCAACTTCTACCACATGTTCGTGTTGGGATTTTCTCATATCACTTGGCCCTTGAGTCATGTCACCAAAGCAGGAGCGAAAGCAAAAATATTTTGGTCTGATTCTCAACAGAAGGAATTCATAGAATTGAAATATCGCCTCTTCTCGACACTAGTTCTTGCATTACCAGACTTGTAAAAATCATTCAAGGTCAAGACAGATGCCTTTGACTATGCTATTGGGGCAGTCCTTACTCAACAGAGGAATCCAATGGCATATCACAGTGAGACACTTTCAGACACAGTCCGGAAGTATCCCACTTATGAAAAAGAGATGTATTCCATTGTGCAGGCCTCCCGACAATGGAAGCATTACATTTTGGGGAAGGAAATGGTCATCCACACAGACCACCGACCCCTATAGTTCATACAAACCCAAGGGAAATTGTAGAATGATCGCCATCAGAAGTGTTCCACGTACCTGCAACAGTTCCATTTAAATATCAAGTATAAGAAGTGCAGCACCAACAATGTTACACATTGCCTCAATCGACCACCGATCATGGTGCTAACCACCGTGCTCAACTCTTGTGGGCACAAGACTTCTGAGTGGCCACTTCTCTACAAAAGCGACCTAGAATTCAACCACACATACCAGACACTCTTGGAGGGTCAGCATGTTCTAGATTTTCACCTCCAAGATGCCCTGTTATGCCACCTGGGTCACCTTCATGTTCCTTCAAGCGAGCGTGCGAAGATGATTTGGGAAGCACATTACAGTCAGGCTGTTGGGAATTTCAGGGTTTAGAAGACAGTGGCAGTACTGCAGAAGTAATTTTGTTGGTCGAATCTTCAACAGGATGTCGGGAAGTACATCAGAGCATGCACTGCCTATGTCATTGCCAAACTGACCATCAAGAAGCAAGGCCACTATACCATGTTACCTACCCCTAGTCGATCTTGGGAATCCATCTCCATGGATTACATGTTAGACCTTCCTTCTACTAAGCATGTAAATGACTATGTTTTCGTGGTCGTCGACGGGTTGTCAAAGATGGCCATTATGTTGGCCTGCAAGAAAAATATCGTAGCAAAAGCCACTGCTAAACTCTTCTTTGAATGAGTGTGGGTACGCTTTGAGATCCCATAGTCTATCATCTCAAATCAGGATAGTAGGTTCCTTAGTACATTTTGGTCTAGCCTCTGGTCAATGTTGAACACCAAACTCACTATGTCCATAGCCTTCCATCCTCAAATTGATGGCCAGATAGAGGTTGTGAATAGGATGATCGCACATGTTCTGTGCATGTACAACTCAAAGCATCCATGCACATGGGATTAGAGCCTCCCCTATGTTTAGTATTGCTACAACTGGGCTCTCCACAACTCGACTGGCCATAGCCCTTTTCAGTTGGGCTTGGGATTCCAGCCACTATGTCCCATTGATGTGGCCATGCCATTTGTAGCTATTCACGCAGATTCGGCTCGTGTCCAATCCAAAATAGATAAGGAAAATAGCTTCATTGAGCACATCCAACATATTCGCCAACCGGTCAATGAAATTTTGGAGAAATAAAATGCCAAGTACAAGCAGCGACACGATCAACATCAGGTGCCACACAAGTTTCAGGGGGGCAACAAAGTCTGGTTGCATTTGTAAAAGAAATGCCTTACTGGAGCCTATCGGAAACTCAAACCACTCTGATATGGTCCTTACACCATTACCAAGGCTATGGGAGACAATGCATTTGAGCTCAGCATTCTCCCATTCCTTGGCCTGCACCCAGTGTTCAATGTGGACCGCCTTCGATCATACTTTACACCATTACTCGACACATCTGACATTGCAGAACAACTCACACCTACATAGTTAAATCCAGATTGCATGGAACAAGCTGCAATTGATTAGATCATGGACACATAAATCAATCACACTCGCCAGTAGAATATCCAACTATATCAAATTGTCAAAGCAGGCCAAATCCTTCACCAGGGAAAGTGGTTCACCAGGGACCAAGTTCAGCAGAAATTTCCTCACCTCATGGAGGAACTCAACGGAATAGGGACCATTGCTTCCTAACGGGGGAGGAATGATCCAGGTGGATATTGGTGGCCACTCGCCAAGTCGACTTGGACCCCCACCATTGTTTCTTTCATCTTTTTAGTTTCCTTAATTGTAGCACAATTTGCTATTTTTAGTAGTTTTTAAGGTCCTAAACTTCTGGAATCGTTTTGAGGCCCTAAACGACGTTTTTTAGAAAAAATGGGAGCAACATGGGTTAATGAACCAATGTTTCTCTTTCCAAATTTCTTGTTCTCGGATAGATATTTCTAACGAGATATTGTGCGTGTCAAACATGGATCGTGTGCCAAAGTTACGACCCCAGGAATTTGATGTAACAATTCACCCAAATGGGGCCCACAGTTTGGCGTTTCATCTTCTAGGGTTAGGTTTTTCGATGTTTAGGGTTTTCCATTGTTTCTAAAAAGAAATTAGGCCTTCGAACCTCATTTTAACATAGTTCATAGGCATGTAACCACCACATCTTTTTTCAGAGATAAGTTATCATCGTCGTAGTTGGTTTATTTACATTTCTATTTGTAAGCATATTTTAGTATTTTACAGTAATGAAATGAAGTATTATTTCCATTGCATCTCTGTATTTATGGTTATCTCTGTAATTTGTTATGTTCCTATTTAAATCTAGATCACACATAATATTCTCTATATTCCTCAACTATAAATTGTTGAAATTCGACTAAAGACTCAAATTGTTTGGGCCTAGTTATTGCCACGTTTTTTCCACGAAGTGTTCAAATTTCTTCAAGCATTTTTTGTTTCTGCAACTTAAGGGTTTCAATTTCCATAGAATGTTCCTTTCACTCCTCTTTTTTTCTATGCCTTTCATCCTCTAGATTTTTTTGTTTTCCAACATAAGATTTATCCCATTTTCTATGTGTAGTGATGTCAACTCCTAAAGCATCTCCTTATCAGCAACACCTATTTGTAATGTGAGGGCAATTCAATTTATAAAGAAATGTCATGTATATAGGAGGTCATGCATCAAATGTGCACAACATTTTGTCAGAAATGACTAATAGGTTGCACATCCACTTGGAAACATGAGTCGTAATTTATGTTGGAAAATGTATTCGTAGGTTCCAATTGCGAGGCTGGGGATGAGAATGTGACCTAGTTGTATCCTTTTTCTATAAATTCAACCTACAAGTCATGGTTTGACGGAAGTCACAAGAAAATGCATATTATGGACAGGTCGAACTAAGAAATTGTGACTTGTTGGGAGGCCCCATTGTCAAACTATGACTTGTTGGGAGGTTGCATGGTGGCATTTCAATGCAATCATAATTAGATTGTAGATGAGGAGCTCTTAGGTGTGATTTTTCAACTTGTGGAGGTCACATAGGATAAATTTACAAATAGGTCACATTTTAGGTGCAGTGTGTTGGTTGCAAGATCAAAGTGCACTCCCACAGTTTTTAATAATTGACGACATGTGCTTCTTCCCTTGCTTCTTCTAGTATCTGTCCCTTTTAGAATTTACTCCATGAAATAGCGTCTCACTATGTTTTCCTTCACCAATTTCTTGGGGACTTCACTCAAGTGTTTCTTCAGTTGAAAAATGCACTCAATAAAGATCTGTCTTTCCAAGCATAGTGTGTTGAAGCATCCTTCAAAATTGTTCTAAAACAATGTTTTGGATAATAGAATTTGAAGCCATATAGTCACGTTCATTAATATGTTTCAAACCATTGACGTAGGAGTCTGTTGATGGTGCTGGACCCGCCAACATTAGGGGATCCACCCGATATGAAGTCCCAACTATACCTAACACTATTTGGTGTGGGAGTCCAATCCGGTAGGATGGACCGGTTACCATTATTTTAAAGATTTGCCTCAACTCTTTCTTGTTAGCACAGGAGAGTGGTTTGCTTTGTCTTCTGAGAAGTGAGGCTCACATGCCTGGTGATTGGTAGTGTCACTTGTGTCAATGGTTATTTCAGTGTAGAGGGAGAGGGTGGGAGTGAGTCCTGAGTCAGTTGGGAGGAAGCCCCAACTCTGTTAGGAACACACAATGCAATAGGACATGCACAACTTCTAGAAGAACAGTCCACACGAATGCGACAGTCACAACACACAAGGGAAGATAAAATGTACAACACTTAGTAGATGACTCCACGCGAGTGAAATGTTTGTTATAGCAAGTTTTATGTGAAAGGTCCATCTAATGTCCAGGGAGGTAACCAACATGGGTGATACAACATTAACAACATAAATAACACACTTTCATTAACATATATGTATTACAACAAGTGAATGAGTTCAAGTGTAAAACAAGGGTAAAACCAACATGCATTACAAGTGTTCAAGATTAGTCTTACAAGAGTTACAATACATGTGTGAAAACATGTTTGCCTGTTAGAAGGCTTTTCAATTAAGAAAAAGTTCTGAGACACATTGTTACACCAAACATCACTAACCCCGTGGGCGAGGTGTTGGAGCCACTACTTACTCCTCAAAGAAAAAAATTATAGACTCTCAAGGCTATGTGGAAGGAGATGAGGTGAAAAATTCCTTTCCATGTACAAATGAGGGGGTATTTATAGCCAATGGTGAAACTGACCCTTGTGGTTGTTCGACTACTCTCATGACTATTTGACTTCCATGACTTTTCGACTTTACATGACTCTTTGTACAACAAGTGGGTCTCTTGGACTTCCACGTTACATTACATTGATTTACAATATGGACCACAATAGAGATGTGGACGACATGACTCATGACATGACTCGACATGACAGTGTTGGTACATTCGTGTTGCTGCAGGTGTGCATGTTGAGCTATAGTGTTGCTGAGTGATGGATGTCCTCATGGTGTGTCACAGCTTCACCTCCATATGGAAAAGTACGCAGAGTCTTCAATGGTCACAGGTTTTTTTGATGTTGCATTCACACATTGCTCCTTGCTTGTATGTTGGTAAGCTTGATAGGTTTGTTCATCCCGAAAGGTGCATGTTCATCTGACCATTCGTTCGTGAACAAATATTGCATGTTTTCTCATCCACCTATTTGTGAACACATATGTGCATGATCATTCATTTTCGAGCAAATCTCTTTATATGCATTGTTTGTTCATCCATTGGTGAACCTGTGCTTCTACATGTGCTCCCTTTTTTCATCCCATCCGTCGTCGCGCCATATTTGTTTGTGTACCTGTGTCTGTAGTCACTCATGATGAGATGACATCAAATCCATAAACCTCCTAGTCTACCATGATGCATGATCATTTCAGATACAGGTGACCGGGAGAGGTTCTAAGGTTGTGAGGTGAGATGGAGGCTCCGGGCACTACTGATGAAAACTGCGCAAGAGTCACTCAGTGATGAAGATGGGAAATCCAGATTGACAATAACTGTTCGTGGGGTCTAGCTCAGCTGGAGGAAAAAACTGCACAATTTTTGGGAGGAACAGTCTGGGCTGTGGGAAGGCTGCGCAGGAAAAATCTGCACAATTTCTAGAACTAGCATGTAGCGCAAGCTCGGCAGCAAAAACTGCACAATTCTTAAGTGGAACTGGCAGTCAGCTACTGGGTCACTTGGTAGCAAAAACTATCCAATTCATGAGGGGAAATGGCAGTCAGCTGTTGGGAGGCTTGGCAGCAAAAAATGCACAATTCTTGGAGGGAACTGGTAGTCAGCTACTAGAGCTTGGCAACAAAAACTGCACAATTCTTGAGGGGAACTATTAGTCAACTACTGAGAGCTACTGGCAGGAAAAATTTTGTTGATGCTAGGAGGCTAGTCTCTTGGTCAGCTTTGCACAGTTTCTGAGCTGAGAGGACTGATGGGCAATAGAGGACTTGCTCATGAAAATTGCATAATTTTCTAGGCGTGCAACCAGTCGACTGTCAAGAGGGTTGGCTAGAAAAATTGTGCAATTTTCTGAGGGAGATAGGGACGGGCATTGGGTGTCTTTCTAACATGTCTGTGTAATTTTCTCAGTCAGCGGAGTGGGCAAGGTCTGTAGCCTCTGTGCAATTTTTTAGGGGAGTTAGTCCTGGGGTGGCTTCCAGGTCAAACTCTATGGTTGACCAACATGAAGGTTGATTGATTTTCTTGCGGACATCGGAGCTTGAAATGGATTTCTTGGTTCTTCTATGTTGTTCTAGGTGATAGTCAATTGAATTGATGGTGAGGTGATGGTCTAGTTGTTAGAGGAATACGACCATCGGAACTTGAAAAAAGTTACTAAGTGTGTGAACAAGCGAAAGATACATACATGATCTTGCAAACACACACTTACATGACCTAACGACAAGATGACTCAAACCATCTAGGCACACATGCTCAACATGACTAACCAATGGTGTAAGCAACAAACACGAAACTTGTGATTAATCGTTGGTTGACCACGACAACACTTTTGTGATAGTGTATGTGACTCTGTGTGTGAGTGCAACAGATGTTTACATCGCAAACTCAACAAGTACACACAAAGCAAAGACCTTGAGTATGACCAGAACATGGTCGCAAGCATGACATTGACATCAATATGCAAAAGCTTGGGTGAGACGGTCAAGCAAGGTGGGTGTGAGGACTCACATGAGCTCACGGAGTGAACCCTAGTGTGTGCAGTCATCAAGTGAAACTCTCAAAGGAGGCTTCGAAATTTGATGTTGGCCAAAATTTTGGAGGGTAGTTGTAGATGCTACAACACTTGCCAACACACTGGTAGAACTCCAGCTTCTCTATTTTAGTTCATTGATAGCACAAGTCCTTGGTATTTTGGGGAATATTGAATCGTTGTGTGGGTTACTTCAGCTTCCCCACTTACACCATGGTCATACATGGTTCACCTTTTTCCAACTCATTCAAACATAATCAAAAGTTCAGCTTGATCCTATTTTTTCAAAATCGAGAAGGGTAGTTTAGCTCGCGAGTTGAAGATTTTTCAGAGCATAAATTTCCATCTCTGGTGTTGCTCCACTGTCAGCAGACCTGGACAGTACCTCGATGGAGTCGTGTAGAAACACACGCATTGCTCTGTTGTTAGAGAGCTTGACCAGTACCCTGGTGGAGTTGCATGCTTCACCTCTCTGCGTAGGAAGACTTTCTCTTCTTTCGCCTTTGTATCTTTTCAAGAGGAATGTGCATACGGACTTATTTATTTTTGGGGTGAAAGAGGGATCCTGACTTATTGGGAGTAGAAGAGGTTGTTCCTTTAGAGAAGCATGTAATACCTCTGACATAGGTTTGCTCGTTTAGGTTTTCCCTTTCTCTGTTTCTACTAGTTGGATGAGGTTGAACACACAGAGCAGAAAGTTGAGTACATGCATGAGGCTTCCTAGTGTGGAAACAGGTTCATTGTTGGACCAAAAATTCCCTTGCAAACGGCTCATATTTTCCATCAAGACTTCATCGGCCAATGGTTATAACTAAGCACAAAGAAGACAGACACAAGACTGGCCAAGTGTTGCAGTGTCACAATTCTCTTCATATCTCAGCCACATAATGATTCAAAATAAAAAACAAAGTAGTTGGCAGCACCTATTTCCGATAACAAAAATAAAAATGAAAGCAAACAAAGTGAAAACAAAAACAAACAAGCAAAGCAACCAAGTCAGCATGCAAACAAATATGCAAACTAGAAAGAAAAGGCAAGTGAAAAAACAAACACTACTCTTGCTCCTATGTTAAACTATCAGGGTTACGTGAACTGAAATTTCTAGTGAAGCCACCATAAGTGTACCCGACCCATAGTCACAAAGATACAAGTGATTAAAATAGATAAAAAATAGTGTGCAACAGAAAATGAAAAAACTTGAAAAACTTGCACACGAGAGAGAAGGTATCGCCTGTGGGCGGAAGAATGTGTCACAACCACCCAACACACATGCTTACCTCTTCCATGACTACTATTTTACAACAAACCTCAGAGGCTTCTTGCGAGTTTGTTTTTATCCGCACCAAGTTTCTTAGTGAGTGCAAGGAAGGAATGAAGCTTGTTATCTGCAACACGACTAGCTAAGTAAGATTGTTCCAACCATTCAACGATTGGATCATAAAATTTGTGATTGTTGTTTTGAAAGATTTGTGATCTTTGAGAAGATGGATTCTTGATTTTAGAGAGGGATCACGATGGGAATCTAATATAGATAGATAGATCTGGTCATTCTCATCACTCTTGTCAAGATAGTGAGGGCCTACCATAGCCATCAGCGCTGGCCGAGGTGCCTCACTTGCTTGACATAAACCTAAGAATAGAGATGTTACATAGTGAAAATCATAGTGTGCGAAGTGACTATGATTGGATGTAATGTTGGGAAAATGACAAATTGCATGATAGCTAGCCAAGGTGGAAGAAAAATCAGACCAATTGATTGAGATGGTAGATTCCCAAATTGATACGAATGAAGAAAATTTTTGAAAAATCGTGCGAACACTCGAAATGAGGGAACCAAGTTCGTTGTTCGCTATACATGATAGAACACCCACCTGTAACCGGTGAAAAAGTGCACAGGCATCATGGTAATCACAAAAATGTAGAAAGGATGCTAGCACTATGAATGTGTGAAGCCAGTTGGGTTGTGGTGAAATGAGAGTAACTTGATTCGTGCGATAGGTTGTGCACTTGTCCTCACACAGAGAGATTGCTGGTGTGATGAGTGGGTAGATTTGACATGCGAAATTTGCAAACATACCAAGGAGTTGATTACGAAAGAGAAAATATGATAAATATGATTCCAGATAAAGATAGTCTTTGTGATGATTAATTTCGTTGACCCATGATTGAATGAGGGACGAACACTGCCAACCCGAATTAGATGTAAGAGAGGTGCATGAAGTTGGACATGTTGTAACGGACTCGTGGACTCGAACATTAGCGAAAATCTGAAATTTTGAAATATCACACCCAGAATAGTAAATATTATTTACACGAGGATCCATGTCAAGTGCATCCATGCAGATATACAGATTGTGTGTGAGAAACGAGATCTGATTTGGTTTGGCAGGCTTACCAAATTCGTGAGGTCCTGACATAACCATCAACGAATGTTGAAGTGCCTCAACTCCCTGGCATGTCTCGGAACTTTCCAAAATTGGAAATTTGCATTTTGAGATGTGTACGAGATCATGCATGGCTTGAGAATGGCTATTTTTATTGATTTCAAGACTTCTCTCAGGATGACAGCCATCTCTGTCACAGGCTTCATTAAAATTTTCAGCAAGTTGACTTGACAAGTTGTCTCCATGCACCACACAAGATGATGATGAGTGGGAAGAGTCCTGTTTTTTGAGACTATTTTAATCGTGGAAAACCTCATTTCCTTGTTTCGATTAAGGAGAAAACTCATGGGATGAAGAAGCAAGAGAAAGTGGAATATTTCTGACGCATGTTGATGCGATGTGAATGATAAGACACATGGGAAAGTGAGATGTAGAGGAAGCTTTGATATGGATGTTGGCTTTGACTGGTGCGCATACCATATCTGAGTTAGAGTGTAAATGAGATGACAGTAGATCATATGATGTGCTTGGGCATTCATCACAACATATAGAAGCATGGGAGTGATGATAGCCCAAGACTGGAAGTTCATCGAAAGAATTGGTTGTGCATGATGTCTCACCAAGATTCATGGATCAAGAATCGATCAAGAATGGAGGCTCAATGTTTTGATAGGAATTGATTATGTATTCATCATCCTGCTCCTCCATTTGTATGATGAGACTGCCTTGCACATGATTACAACTTAAGCCAACAGCTCGAGAATCAAGACAGTTCTCATAGCTAGCTTGTGAAGCAGATCGCTCAAGTGAGTCATGATGCAAGAAGTCATGGCTTGTAGATGATGGAGGATGGAAAGATGCAGTTTAGACTCAAGACTTGGGTTATGAATGGTGATGTCCTCTTCCAGAATGGAAGAATGAGTTTTCGCCATAGGCATTCTGAACCATTCTGGAATTTCCTCCATTGGGGCAAGACACAGCTAATCAGATGGGTTGGGATCATACTGTGCAAATTTCTTAGCTTTGCAACCGCTGCGAGGGGGTACCCGCTATGTAAATTTCTTATATTTGTGGTTGCTACGAGGGGGCACCATCTTCAATACATGAGGTGTCTCGTGATCTGCAAGAGTCAAGGAAGAAGGAAAATCAGGAGGTTCACCATTTCAGGAGACATGAACCAGGTGTTTCATCTCTTGGCTCATGAAATCAAGGCCCACAAACCATTTAGGAATTTTGTGACATATGTGAAGGAAGTGGGTAGAAAATTCCTCAACTAATTCGCCAGGCTTCATTCTTAAACAAGAGATTCTTTCATAGACATCTTGGTGGTCACACTCATCGAAGGCTTGATGGAGCCCCTTGAGGAAACTGAGAAGGGAATGGATGGAAGCAGGCGGTAGCGAATGACACCACTGACTAGCACAACCTTCAAGGGTGAGGAAGAAGAGTACGCAAATTAGATCATCACTATTGATTTCATGAGATTCACAGAAATGAAGAAAATCAGAAATGTGCTCGGTTACAGACATTTTGTCCTCGTCGTCAAACTTTAACAAGGATAATTAATCAAGAAGCTCATCCGGTATGGATAACTGATTAAGGGAGAAATGAGAGACACACTCTGGGAGCTCGAATTTTTTATTATTCATTGGGTAAGATATTCAACCCAAATGTACTGGCTCAGCTCTTCATCGGCCCTCCTTCTAGCGCCAACATGTTGATTGTTCTGGACCCACCAACATTATGGGATCACCCCGGTATGAAGTCCCAACTAGACCTCACACCGTTTGGTGTGGGAGTCCCATCCAGTAGGGTGGCCCGGTTTCCATTATCTTTAAGATTTGCCTCAACTCTTTCTTGTCAACATAGGAGAGTGGTCTGCTTTGTCTTGCAAGAAGTGAGGTTCACATGCCTGGTGATTGCTAGTGTCACTTGTGTCAATGGTTCTTTCAATGTAGACGGAGAGGGTGGGAGTGAGTCCCAAGTTGGTTGGGAGGATGCTCTAACTTTTTTAGGAACACACAACACAACAGGACGTGCAGAGCTTCTGGAAGAATATTCCACATGGATGCAGTAGCCACAACACACAAGGGAAGATAACACGTACAACACTTAGTGGATGAGTCGGCGTGAGTGCAACGTTTGTTATAGGCAGTATTATGTGAAAGGTTTGTCTGATGTCCCGGGAGGTAACCAACACGGGTGAGACATCATTAACAGAATATACAACACATTTTCTTAAGATATATTTATTACACCAAGTGAATGAGTTCAAGTGTTAAACACAGGTTAAAGCAACATACATTACAAGTGTTCAAGATTAGTCTTACAACAGTTACAATACATGTGTGAAAATGTTTTTCCTTGTTAGCAGGATTATGAATTAAGCGAAAGTTCCAAGACACATCATTACACCATACATCACTGACCACGTGGGTAGGGCGTTGGAGCCAGCACTTCTCAAATAAAAGATTATAGACTCTCAAGGCTATGTGGGAGGAGATGAGGTGAAAAAGTCCTTTTGAGGTACAAATGAGGGGGTATTTATAGCCAAGGATGAAACTGACCCTTGTGATTGTTCGACTACCCTCATCATTGTTTGACTTCCATGACTTTTTGACTTTACATGACTCTTCATATAACAAGTGGGTCTCTTGGACTACCAAGTTACATTACATTGATTGACAGTATGGCCCACAGTAGAGATGTGGATGACATGACTCAACATGACAATGCTGGTACATTCGTGCTGTTGTTGGTGTGTAAGTCAAGCTACACTCTTGCTAGGTGATGAATGTCCTCATGGTGTGTCACAGCTTCACCTCCACATGGAAAAGTGTGCGGAGTCTTCGAAAGTCATAGGTTTGCCTGATGTTGATTTCACACATTGCTCCTTGCTTGTATGTTGTTAAGCTTGATAGGTTCATCCATTTGTGAAAGGTGCATGTTTGTCCATCCATCCATTCATTAACACATCTTGCATGTTTTCTTTTCCATCCATCTACGAACACATCTTTGCATGATCATCCATTTGCAAGCACATCCCTTTGCATGCATCATTTGTTCATCCGCTATTGAACCTGTCCTTCTACATGTGCTCCCTTTATTCATCCCATCCAGTCTCGCCATGTTTGTTTGTGTACCTATTTCTGCAGTCACTCATGACGAGACAACATCAAATCCATAAACCTCCTAGTCTACCATGATGCATGATCACTTTGGATGTAGGTGACTAGGAGAGGTTACAAGGTTGCGAGGTGGGATGGAGGCTCTGGGTAGTGTTGATGAAAACTGCGCAAGAATCACTGGGTGATGAAGATGGGCAATCTGGATCAATAGTGACTGTCTGTTGGGTCTGGCTCAGCTGGAGGAAAAAAATGCCTTGTTTTGGGAGGAACAGTCCAGGCTGCGAGAGGGCTAGGGAGGTAAAATATGTGTAGTTTCCAAAACGAGCACGTAGCGGGAGACTAGTAGCCAAAACTACGCAATTCCTGAGGGGAACTTGTTATAGACATTTTTGTGCCTAACAGCATGAAGCATGAAATGTCAATAATCTAAGGGATCCAAAGTCCCTAAACATGTTGTTCCTACCCCTAGAGGAACAAGGTCAGCAAACCACAGCACTAAAAATCAGTTCTCCACTTGAAAACACTCAAAAACAAGCTATTTCTGGATCATGTCAGCTGCTCCACTAAGCACCTGCGCTGAATGTCAACTGCTCCACTCTATACCTACGCTGAATGTCAAAAGCAATGAAGGCTACCTGCGCTGGGTGAGATTGGCCAAGTGGCACAGTCATTCTACAAGGTGTCAAATGCCCAGGAAGCTTCCAAAATGACACTTGGATCAGGGAATTCGCCTTGTGATGAGTAAGAGGATCTAGATCTCCAAGTGGAAGTAAGAAACTCCAAGTGGACTCAAGAACTGAAGAATAACTGAAGTGGGAGAGGACACTAGTCAGCTTCATGCCAGCCTCAAGCTGACTCATCCTTTCTCCAAAACTCCTATATATAGAGCTCTCTCATGAGGTCTAGGGAGGCTGGAATCTTGTGAATGTAAGGAAGTGTTGTTGGTTTGTGCATAGAACTATTGGGTGATTGCTTTGAAGGAGGTGAAGAGGAGATTTCTTTCTGCTGGGAGGTGTTGCTGGATTGGGCCTCTTATGGTTGTAACACTCTCAGAACTTTACTTCTTCCATTAATAAAGCATTTGAGGTTCTTCTATATGCATGTGTCTCTGTGGCGTATTGATGCTTGTATATTTGATTTATTCTAATCCTTGAATCAATTATGGATGTATGCTTCTTGTAGTTTCCCTTTCTTGTGCTTTTGCAGGATCTTTGTGTAGCTGGGCCAAGGAAAGAGCAAGGAGCTGGAGCAAGCAGAAAAGAGGGAAGATTGGATCAACCATTAGCGGAAGATAACGGTTAGTGGATCTCTTTCCCCTCTCTCTTACATCTCATAAAGAAGTAATCTTGAATAGCTTTGCATTTGGTTGTTGCTGAGGTACTATCACCCTTAGAGTGGGATAGGGTCATTCTGTATTGGATACTTTTCCCAACAACAAATTGGCGACTCCACTGGGGATCGTATCTTGTTGGTTGTTTGTGTTTTTGCTGTTCATTTCATAAACAAAGGGAGTACCGAATCGAACTGTATTTGAATCTTTCAAATGCAAAGTAGAGGGCAGCTACTCTAGCTCAGTTTCTGGGCAAGTTTATGATTTGAAGAGCTGATCCACAAGGACTCTAATAAGCTCTTAGTGATAGATTTTCATCCTCCTTTTCATCCCTTAGTGTGTCCTTGACTGATAGCTTCTGATTTGGCCAAAAACTGTGAATTTTTTAGCAATCTGTGACCCGGAAACCAAGAGAAACGAAAGTTTCGTTCTTCAGTGCAGTCTGTGTGAAGGCTGTCTGCATTTTAGCGCAGTTCCCAAAGGGGCTACCTGCGCTGAATGTCAAACTGCCTGTGTACCACCTGCGCTGGACCAGTCTTGCCTTGTGCTACTGGGGTTTCCTGCTGTTTCTTGCCCTGTTTTCACTCTTGTTTTTGCTACCTGTTACCAGTCAATGTGCCTATCTGAAACCAACTTTCCTTGTCACTATTCCACCTCAGTTGTATAAAGAAACTGTGTTTGTTCTTTATGTATTTCTTATATCATTTACAGTTTCCCATAACGAAAGTGAACTAGTCTTGCTGTGGCCTCTTAGATCTAGACCTGTGATAAAGTGTCGTTTTGATCTTAAGAGTTAGTTTGTTTGCTGTTCATAGCTGATTGAGCTTTTGCTTTCGTCATATGGTTTGAGTTTATATATTTCTAGTGTCGAAACAAGTAAATCTTAAGGTGTCTTTGGATTTTGGACAAGCTTGTTTTCTTTCACTTGAAATTGAATTCAAAATTATACAACAGCTTTCTTTTTTGTATTACGCCAACATTAAAGAAAGAGAAGAGAAATACCTGCATTGTGCATGTGCATTATGACAGTTTGCATGTTGATTTAGGGAAAATGTATTAGTGTGTGCTCTATGATCTGTGTCAAAAGGTGTTATCTTTCTTTTCCCTCAGTAGTTAAGATTTTCAAAGTTGAAAGATTGAAAAGCTTGCTTATCATCTTAGACTGCATTTAGGAGTGTTACTATACATCTCGTGGTGATCCATAAAGGCAAACTGCTAAACAAGATCAACCTTAAAATAAATTGAATTTACATAACAACGCATTGAAACATAATGCAAACACATAGAAGTCTAAGATAGAGACGTGTTCCGGCGTCGTTAAACGTGATATCTTAGCGTTGAGTGGTTGGGTGATTCCTCCACGGTGAAGCGATAAGTATCAATACGGACTTGTGCTCCCACGTACCGTCGCGTATATATTGGGAGACCCCTATAGGATCAAAGCCTTTATCCATAGGAAGCCGTGTCGGCCGCCCTACTGATCGCAATGCAATGAACACAACATTCACGAAGATCGACCACTCGTACCGTAAAACGTATTCTGTGGTTTTGCGAAAGGTTTGGCACACCCTCTGCCTAGATCTCCAGAGCAGTTTCTTTTGGCCTTTTTCAAACTCTATAACTGAAAAAGTCCAACCGAGCATTTGTCACTTTGGGCTCGTTAAAACATCGAAGGAGACTAGAGTCATCTTTAGCTTTTTCTCTACTCTTAAAAAGTGAAAAAGCAAGTTGTGTCTAAAGCGTCGTTATAAAATTTATTTTAAACGGAACATAATCACCTCCTATTCCTGCATTGATCTTTAGGTTGAGAACATGGAATGCCCCAACCAAGGAATTCCACATGATGGAAATCCTAGTCCTCTCTCCTCTTGGGGAGAAGTTGGTGCGCCCCACATGGCCACATTGTCGCTTCCAGGACTGACAATTGGCCTGCCTATTTGGCTATTCTCAACCAATGTAGTTCAGAACACCATGGTTCCTGAACAGTCGAGTCAACAGTTAGATGAGTCTAGAGCTGCCCACCAGCCTTCTACTTCCTATAACTCTTCCTCCAATCCTTCATCTTCGAAAGGTAGAGCCAGCAAAATCCAAGCTCCCGTGGAGAAGAAGGAGAATAAGAAGAAAGAGAAGAAGAAGAAGGAGCCTTAGGTGACTGGGGGCAAGCAAAAGACATCTGACAAAAATCCACACACAGCACAGACTGGGCCTAAATCGCCATGTGTCATATCTAGGGGAGACCACTTCCATAGAGATTGTCCCTGTATTCCCTGGATACTAAGGGATTGGTCCCCTCGGTTGCACAATTCGGGAGCATCAACCTCTGATAGCCATGTTGAATGCTTACCGTCAACCAGCGAAAGTGAAGGTTCAAGACAAAAGGGGGGAGCAA
The DNA here is from genome assembly GCA_031772625.1 of Pinus tabuliformis. NCBI lineage: Eukaryota > Viridiplantae > Streptophyta > Pinopsida > Pinales > Pinaceae > Pinus > Pinus tabuliformis. The sequence continues at coordinate 268,498,356 of CM062815.1, read as the reverse complement.
GATCCCCCTGTAGACTGTGTGAAGGCAATCACACCATCCACCGTTGTCCCTTCTTAGACGAAGCGAAGAGAGTTTTGGAAGATCGCCCGGTTTCACCGTTGAGACTTCCTCCTGGATACAAAAAACGCGTGCCAAGTCCTTCGTTGGTTGAAAATACAGCTGGCCCACTCAAGTGGTCAGCTGAAGCATTAGTCATTGAAAATGAACCTACTGAATCCAGACCAGACGAAAGTCTAAAGGTCGATACGGAAGTTGACCCGGTTCTTCCTTCAGAGGTTTCATCCTCAAATGACACCGTCACTAAAGATTCATCTTCAAATGACACCCTCACTAAAGAGAATAAGGATGACACCATCCAGATTCTTTTCATCAACACAGATTCTGATGAGCATCAGGGCAATGCGCCCATTCCTTTATCGCAGGAAGGAACATCGTCAGGGTCGTATCCGACCGTGTATTTGGTCCCACCACCAAGCAACCTGGTTGTGTCCTTTGATTGGAACCGACTAGGCAGACCCCGGTTACCAGCCAGTATACCATTCAGAATCATAGTCCAAATTTATAGAATGGTAATGGCTGGAACTATCATTGATGAAGGGGCATCTGTGAGTATCCTTTCCTCTATTGCTTGGAAAGCACTGGGTTCCCCGGAGCTTTTTCCTGAGATAAGAAATCTCTCGGGTTTTGATAAAGGAACCAGTCGACCATTAGGGATCCTCCCCAATGTACCTGTTACGTTGAAAGGGAAGACCATTCAAATGAACGTGATGGTTGTTCAAGGACCCTTGGATTATAACCTACTCCTTGGACGAGACTATATATATTGCATGGGAGCTATAGTCTCCTCACTCTTTAGAGTAATGTGTTTTCCACACGAAGGAAGAATGGTCAAGCTCGTAGACCAACTTTCATTTCCGGGATCACGCATTGCAAATAGTCATATACCAACCCTCAATGGTCTATTCACTCAAGAAATGTCTCCACCCCTAGTCCTCCTTCCCGATGAGTGCGAGTGATTCGGAAAGATGGGACTGGAACCCGGGGGGTATGCATCCTGGTCTGCTTCGGGCAGAGGAAACCTTGGGTATAAGATAGAATTTCCGCGAAAGAATATGACTAGTCCGTACCCCGTCCGTATTTGGAAGAGGGGTTGTTCTGGAATAGAATTATTTTTTCAAAGTTACTTGTTTGACAACAGTCATTCACCACTGTCTACTTTGGTAGACAGTGCCGAGGAAATGTTTTCGTTTGATGGTGTTAACAAAACAATCTTTGGGTAACCAGGAAGAGGCAAGCCTCACCCTTTAAAACAAATGTTTTATCTGATAAGTAGGGGTAGCCTTGAAATTGTACTTTATACCTGGGGGCATGCAAACCTTTTGGAGTGAAAGCTAGGAGCGGTTATTTATCTGTTTTTGGGATTCACCGTTTCCGAACTTGCATAAAGAAAGGATGAGAGGGAGCAAAGCTTAGTGAAGATGAAGCTCTATAAAAAATAGAGATCTCACAGGAGACATTTCTTATCTTATGACTGGTATTTTCGAGCAGTTTTACCGCGGAATTTATGCTCGTTAAAAAATAGAAAAGCGAGATCCGAGCAGTTTTATACATAGTTCATGCTCGTTAAAAAATAAACATAAGATCGAGCAGTTTTACCGTGGAATTTATGCTCGTTAAAAAATAGAAAAGCGTGAGCAAGAGTTTCCTCTAGAGTTTAAGCTCATTAAAAAATGAACCTATTCCGGTAAATAACCATTGTGATCATAAATTTATTAGCCATAAAAATCCTTGGTCGTGTTTGCACTTGCCACCTCCATTCCATTTGGCCGATCGTTCACCCCCATATGATTGTTTACCTATTTTGAGGAACAGCTGCAAAGAGTGATTTCACCTAGCCATCCTTGTGACACTGCCGTGATTGGAAAATTCCAACCTGTACCTGGAATCTGCTGCTATCCTTGTTTATCACTCGTTCCTCAAAAGACGAGTCTTCTTTGAGCTCTTTTCTCCTGACTCGTAAAATATGAAAAATTTGCCGAGTTTTGGCCTTCCAGCTCGTTAAAGTGACCGGAAGAGCTATCCCTCCTCTAGATTTTAATATTTTTGGACCTGAGGGATTATTACACAAAAAGGTCGAGCGCTTGTTTTATTCGGCTCGTTAAAGTTATCGAAAACTCATCCCTTCTGTATTGTTTTATACTTTTTCAGACTTAAGGGATTAGATGGAAAAAAAGGAATTTTGGAGTTAACTTTCTGTACCTTTTCAGACTCTCCAAAAATGAAAAGGACTGAGTTGTCCTTGTCGCTAGACTCGTTATAATGATTAAATAGCGACAAACTTGTCTTTAGACGAGAACAAGTTTCCCTATCGCTAGGCTCATTAAAACATAGCGATGGGCTTGCCCGAAGGGCAGGTTATAGAACAAGCATATGTTATCCTCCTCAAGCTTGACAAAAATAAAGAGGTACTAGTCAGAAATGACTGGGGAAAAATTGGGAGAACCTCAAAGCTTTAATGGTAGCAAGTCACTCTTGAACATGACACTTTGTCCTCCGTATCACATCGGGTTGGGTTGTTTCATTCACCGGTCTCATCACCATGGTCTTCGCCAAACCATCCACATTTGGGGTAATGCTACCGATCCATCACATCAGTGTTGTTATATGTTCAAGAGATGTTGTTCAAAAAGAGTCAACCGTGTCCCATCGACTGCCATACATTATCCTTCATCCACCCATGATCGCCACCCTGAATCATATCTCACAGATTGTTTTCGCCTCCATTAAAATCATTAACTCTGTTCTGTGTCACTGTTGTGGGATTCATTAAGGCCCTCCTTTGACGGATTGCTTCTTGTCGACTTCAGCTCATTATCCAAGAAGTTGATCTAGGAACACCCCCCCAGTACTTTGAAGCTTGCATGCCTCAATGGCAAGTTTCTCACTTCCGGCGACAGGTATACGTCAATGACCTTCGACCAGAAGATTTTGCGTGGTGTTCGACGCCAAGTCCTATATTCACACCATGTGAATTGTACAGTAATACCTTGAGGGTCATTATCATTATCGGTGATTCCTCTCGCGCTTGTTAACGGTTTACATTATTGACCGGTAATCAAGCGATGTCTTTCCATGTTCGACTTCAGCGCAACTCTCACGTGGATCGACTTGTACTTAGAGTGAAGATCGAACGAGTTTGAAGACCTCGGATCTAGTTTCATCCATCCGGGCTGCGATATATATTCAAGAAATATAAAGGCATTTGATATGTACATTATTAAAGCAGATGATCATCCTACTCAAAGGATGATAATTTCAGCAGAGAATTATCAGTCTACCATCAGACGGTCGTTTGTTATATGTACCAAAATGAATTTATAAAGCTGAGCATGGGAATGCCCGCCTCAGCTAGATCATGAAAGCAGAATGAAAAATAATGTATTGTATTGTATTTTATTACAGGGGACCTCTCAGCGATTGAATGAACTTCGGATCCTCCTGATAAAGCATTTCACCCGATAAACGACCTCATACTTTAGGGGGCAACTGTTATAGACATTTTTGTGCCTAACAGCATGAAGCATGAAATGTCAATAATCTAAGGGATCCAAAGTCCCTAAACATGTTGTTCCTACCCCTAGAGGAACAAGGTCAGCAAACCACAGCACTAAAAATCAGTTCTCCACCTGAAAACACTCAAAAACAAGCTATTTCTGGATCATGTCAGCTGCTCCACTGAGCATCTGCGCTGAATGTCAACTGTTCCACTCTGTACCTGCGCTAAATGTCAAAAGCAATGAAGGCTACCTGCGCTGGGCGAGATTGGCCAAGTGGCACAGTCATTCTGCAAGGTGTCAAATGCCCAGGAAGCTTCCAAAATGACACTTGGATCAAGGAATTCGCCTTGTGATAAGTAAGAGGATCTAGATCTCCAAGTGGAAGTAAGAAACTCCAAGTGGACTCAAGAACTGAAGAATAACTGAAGTGGGAGAGGACACTAGTCAGCTTCATGCCAGCCTCAAGCTGACTCATCCTTTCTCCAAAACTCCTATATATAGAGCTCTCTCATGAGGTCTAGGGAGGCTGGAATCTTGTGAATGTAAGGAAGTGTTGTTGGTTTGTGCATAGAACTATTGAGTGATTGCTTTGAAGGAGGTGAAGAGGAGATTTCTTTCTGCTGGGAGGTGTTGCTGGATTGGGCCTCTTATGGTTGTAACACTCTCAGAACTTTACTTCTTCCATTAATAAAGCATTGGAGGTTCTTCTATATGCATTGTCTCTGTGGCGTATTGATGCTTGTATATTTGATTTATTCTAATCCTTGAATCAATTATGGATGTATGCTTCTTGTAGTTTCCCTTTCTTGTGCTTTTGCAGGATCTTTGTGTAGCTGGGCCAAGGAAAGAGCAAGGAGCTGGAGCAAGCAGCAAAGAGGGAAGATTGGATCAACCATTAGCGGAAGATAACGGCTAGTGGATCTCTTTCCCCTCTCTCTTACATCTCATAAAGAAGTAATCTTGAATAGCTTTGCATTCGGTTGTTGCTGAGGTACTATCACCCTTAGAGTGGGATAGGGTCATTCCGTATTGGATACTTTTCCCAACAACAGAACTAGTAGTCAGCTGTTGGGTCACTTGGAAGAAAAAAATTCACAATTCCTGAGGGGAATTGATAGTCAGATGCTGGGAGGCTTGGCAGCAAAAAATGCACAATTCCTGGAGGGAACTAGCAGTGAACTGCTAGAGCTTGGTAGAAAAAACTACACAATTCCTTAGGGAACTGTCAGTCAGCTGTCAGGAGATACTGGTGGGAAAAAATGCACTAATGCTGGGAGGCTAGCCTTCTAGTCACCTCTGTGTAGTTTTTGAGCTAAGTGGACTGTTGGGCAACAAAGGACTTGCTCATGAAAACTGCACAATTTTCTAAGTGAGTAGTTGGTCGATTATCAGGAAGGTTGGCTAGAAAAACTGCACAATTTTCTGAGGGAGACAAGGATGGGAACTTGGTGTCTGTTTGGCATATTTGCGTAATTTTCTTAGTTAGCGGGGTGGGCAAGGCATGTGGCCTCTACATAATTTTTTATGGGAGTCAGTCTTGGGGTGGATGTCGGGTCAAACTCTCCAGTTGACCAGCATGAAGGTTGATTGATTTTCTTGTGGACATCACAACTTGAAATGGCTTGCTTAGTGCTTCTACTTTGTTCTAGGTGATATTCGATAGAGTTGATGGTGAGGTGATGGTCTGACCTTCAAAGGGGAATATCGTCATCAGAACTTTAACAAAGTGACTAAGTTTGTGAATGAGTGAAAGATGCATACGTGATCTTATAAACACACACTTACATGACTTAACGATGAGACGACTCAAACCATCCAGACACACATGCTCAACATGACTAACCGACGATGTAAGTGATAAACATGACACTTGTGATTGATCGTTGGTCGACCGTAACGATGCTTGCGCAACGATGTATGTGACTCCATGTGTGAGTGTGACAGATGTTTACATAGTGAACTCAACAAGTACACACGAAGCGAAGACCTTGAGTATGATGAGAACATGGTCACAAGCATGACATTGACAACAACATGCAAAAGCTTGGGTGAGATGGTAAAGCAAGGTGGGTGTGAGTACTGACACAAGCTCAAGGAGTGAACTTGAGCACCTGCAGTCATCAAGTGAGACTCTCAAAGGAGGCTTCGAAATTGGATGTTGGTTAAATTTTGGAGGGTAGTTGTAGATGCTACAATAGAATCCAAAGAATGAGGGATTCATCAAGAATTGAAGAGCTAGTTTTCTTGGTCTCTTCAAACCTTTTGGTGGTGTCTTCATTGGTGAACACATAAAATAGAGTCACTTAGTATCAACACACTTTCTTTCTTATGTGACTCCTCTAGCATTTTATGTTGTAAATATTAAATACATGTTTGATGGGTGCTCTATGTGACATTGAAAATACAAATACTTTAAAAGAGGATTTTTTTCATGAAAACTCTCTTGACGAGTGTAGACTATGAAAGGGAGCATGCTTTTGGGGGAAATTATTAATGGTTTTCATGTTGGAAACCAACAAAGATAACTTTGTGGGAACTAAGAATCATGAGTGATTTTTCATGTCCCAGGAGTATGAGTGATAATGAAACCCATAACATGATCAGTACATGATAATGCTTCTATTTCATCTAGTATTAATGAACAAGCAATGTTTCCCTACAGGAATTCAAATCCCTATTTTTTGGTGAACATTAATTTCCTTTCCCAACTCCAGAATTATTCTTTATACAGAATTGAGCTTCTAAGATAAATCATGATACTGGAAAGATGGGGATCCCTTTAAGGAATCCAAACTGAGAATCATCATGTCTCTAGAACAATTATTTGGGTGAAAGTGTTATCTTCATCTTCTTCTAGCTTTCCTTGAATTCCATACGCCAATTGTTGCAAATCTACTATTTATCCCGTGCAAAGAATCAAGTAAATTCTCCACTATGGGTGTTGGAACTTGAGAAGAAAACAAAAGTGCATACGTTTATATTATGCTTGCACAAATTTCTAGCAATCATTCTCATTTTCATTCCCTTAATATAATTTTGAAATGCTCTATGGAGATCTCCTCAGCATATTTTACCTTAATTCACCCATTGATCATAATTTGCTAATATTATGAACATTCCTTGAGAAATTGTAGCACATGACGAAGTTCCCCTTACATGTTTTGGCATGGAGCGAAACGAACTCACATCCTTAGGACTCGATCCAATATTTCAAGTGCATATGACATATGTAATGGTGAAGAAACATGCATGTGGAGAAATTATTTTGATTTTGGAACAATATAAATATTATTTCTATAATGTGACAAGTTTTGACCAATTCCCATCACAGTCTAATATATGGCCGTTGTTTGCAATACTCCTATGCATTGGAATTGTGAAATTTAGGTTGTTTCAACATTGCAGCAACATATGCTCCCTATATAATCCTCCCTTGCGCTCAATCTCATTATATGATTCCCACTCAAAGACTTCAATATTCATAACATAATCTTCAAGAAACTAGGGCTTATAATGTTGCTTGAACCAATGAATTTCTTGAAGGAAACCATTCATTCAGATGTATCAAGGCATGTTTCTTATGGCATAGAGGTAATAATGGGCCTTCAACATTGGTAACTGAAGTATCCTTTACTAAAGCTTTAGATGGTACTTGAGGATCATTAGGGCTATTTGAATGCCACATGTGAGCCTTGATTGACCTCGATACAAGAATACCCAATAGTTTAGCTGAGTTACGAGAAATAAATGAGTTTCCATAAATTTCAATGCTGGAGTTTTAAATGCATGATAGTAATTAAAAAATGGTTGACTTAAAGCATATTGAAAGTTGACTTTCAAAGTCTATAAGGGACTTTTAATTAACTTGTCCACTACAAATGTCTAGGATGTTTCAAATGTCTTTCCTGAAATAAAGATATACAATGCAATATGAAAAATTAGAATGATCAGTCTCGAATGCATGAATGAAAATTTTGCATCAACTTATCACTCAAGTCCATGACTAGATGCTAATTATGTAGAATGAAACCATGATAGGTTAGGTAGTTAACTGAAATGATAGTTAACTAAACCCTAATGAATTCACTAGGATAGGGACCAAGATGAACTAGGAAAATGAATGCATCAAAAATCGTGAAAGTATAAGCTTCCATGAGGTTCGATGGCAACTAGGATGATAAAAATTTTGACCAATTGAAAACACGAATGTAACCACTAGGACCTTGAAAAGCATAGGGTTTTCAAGGGTGTATAAGCATAGTGGCATCATCCAAACCCTAATATAGTTAATAAAGTGAAAATCAAAATGAAGTATTGTCCATCCATACATAGTGACTCCATTGATTGAAATGCATACTATATAAAAATAAACTTCTAAGTCACATGAGACTCTTAATGCATCATTGAAGAAACGAACCACCAAAAACCCTAATGTAATCTTAAGGTCAATACTTGAGATGAAACAAGGGAAACATGTAATATGCATTGTGAATCTTGGTGCACCATTAAAGTTTAATAAAAGAGGGTCATGGGAGATTGATCAATTCAAAATATGGTGATAATATTTATAGCCTTAGGGAAGTAGAAGGGGACCCAAAATTTTGGACATGCGCAAAAAAATTGGGTTTTTTTGTAGTGGCTACAACAATAGGGCAACCACTGGTAGAATCCCACATCTCTAGCTACATCCCTACAACAGATCGAGTCTTGTAAAAGAAGCAAGGAAGTATTGAATAAATATTGTGGGCTTCTTTAGGGTTACTTTACCTTTTATAGATATGCTCTTCTCTTGTCTCCCATCTAGGTCTTGTCATCCATTACATACTAAACCAATAGCTCACACATGTTTTTCTACAATGATGATGCAAATAATATGGCAAAGGATATATTGTATTCAAATATTTAAAGTGAGATTTTGGTGTCGCTTTGTTGCCAACAGGCTTGTTTAGTACCTCAGCAGAGTCACTTCAATAAATTTGAAATGTTGCTTCGCCACCACCAAGGTTATTCAATACCCTGGTGAAGTCGTTAGCATCACCTCTTTGTGCAGGAAGCCTTTCTCAATCCTTTATCCTTATTTAATTGATCTCATTTTGTATGCACATGGGTATTATTTATTAAGTGTTCATTATGCTAGGGCAGATGAGGGATCCCAACTTATTTTACAGGCAAAAGAGGTTGTTACTTGTTTGAAAAAACTTAAAGATCTTTTGATTTAGGTGCTTCTCTCATTCCCTAGTTCTACATCATATCTATTACCAATTGGTGGATAGTGAAAACATACTAGGAAATATCTAGGACCATGCTAGATTCAAGGTTTTGGTTATAAATAAAGGTCATTTGAACTGATTAGGGTTCCGCATGAGAATTTTTTTGTATTTTCCTCATTAATGGGTTTGACTCATAGGAAATATGTTTAGAACGTAGTTTTAATGACTAGACCTATGAGAGGTTGCTTCTTGGAGTAGCCAATACATCCACATGCAACTGTTAGGGTTAGGATTTTACATTAGGGAAAAGTGCCTAGAGGAGCCCTTCTAGGTTTTTCAAGAAGAGCAAGGAAGGATAGGGAAATATCATCATGGCATGCAAACTATGTAGGGGGTAAGGCTTTTGAAGGCTCATGCAGTAGCCTACAACATAGAGAGAAAATGTAATTCTAGGTCAACAACCAATGTATTCTTTGCAAGGATATGAATGTGTAATAAAATGTACCAGGAGGAACTACATGTACTACAAGAAGGAAAATGCAAAGTAAAGCAATGTAGTGCAAAGAAAATAAACTAACTACAATTAAAATGTCCATGTAATTCTAATGTAGTTTATGCAATGAAAAGGATGAATGCACAATAAAATCATTAGGTCATACAACAAAATAACTACCTGCTATAAAAAAACACACAATCAAAGCATATCTAAACCCTAAACTAGCCTAAATCTAAAACCCTACTTTAACCAGAGAGGAGGTCAAGTCATATGAAATAAAACTTCTAATATAGCCACCGCAGCAGTTCCCAACCTGCAGAAGCAAAGATATCGGTGATTAGAACCAGTATAATAAATTGTGCGAAAACAACAATGTTTTTTTGTGAAACATGGACAACAGAAAGAAGGTCACACCTGCGAGTAGGAAAATGTGCCATAAAAGACAATTTAAGGCAAGCTGCAACCCTATCCTGGTAAACAAAATGATAAATTTGGAAACCCTAAGTATCCATCCATAATATGCATCCATTTGTTCTTAACTCTAAATCAAGTGCCATAGAGATAGGATGTCGCCCACTAGCAAAGGAATTCACTAGATAATATCCTTCAAAAAAGTCAACAATCCTATAATGATAGTGAAGATGATCAACTTGAAGACCCTCACAATTTTCCAAATATGGACATCTATTAGGCGCAACTGAGATACTAGAGGATTCTAACACATAAACCTTAATTTTGGAAACCCTAATTTGAGGTTTCTCAAGTATTTTGTTAATGACTTGAGGACTTGACATAACCATCAGCGAGAGCCAAAGTGCCTCACCATACTGAGAAAACTATGAACCTTCAAATGGTAGATCACCAAATATGGGTGGTTTTGTAAGATCACAAGAAAATCATCAGTGAATATATTATTGTTTTGATCAAATGTTCTAGCATTGACTGATTGGTTATCCAAAGATTAGATGGATATGAATCAACATGATGATCCTCATGAAAGAAATGAGCAATATGGCTTCCTTACTCGCATACAGTGGAATGCAAAACAACACCATCTAGTATCTGATGACAATCTACACCATCCATGCAAGAATCACATGGATTTGAAACAATGGCCATTGTACCATCTTCAGCAAAAAAATTACAGCGCAAGGAGAGATGCATCTCATAATATTTCAAAAATGAGCCTCCATCAGGTGAGAAGGTGCTGAGATGGGAGTCATGTAAGGAAACCCTAATTTGACCTAGTTTAAGGATCTCGTTAGGATTGTCAGAACATGACATACCCATTAGCAGAAGTTGAATTTCCTCAATGTCCTGATGAGTCCCTGAACCCTTAAAAGGTGATCACCAAATTTTGGTGACTTCATAAGATTAATGGGTGAATATGAATGACCATCATCAAAGGTGTGAGTGAATATGTTGTCAATAAGATGAAAATCATTAAAGACGTTAATTATATTAGACTATGGACCTGACACATGAGACTCTTGAAGGATTGAGGTTGAGGATGAACCAATTGGAGGACTTCCTTAAATATTTGGAGATGAAGAATCTGCCTCTTCACCTATTAAATGTTGTAGATTTAAAAGGTCATACCCAAGAGATTCCATATTTACATTTTACGATTGTGAGACAATACTATTAAAATTCTTATTACAACCTAAACTAGTAGGATGAAGATCTGAAGAGTTTTAAGAAAACACAGTTGTAGTATATTCATCAAATAAATTATTATACAACGAATAAAAATAATTAGGCGGTGAGACATCACTTTCAACCAAGAATAGTTCACAACTCAAACCCAACACATTAGTGTCAGCTTGAGGAAGAAATGAGTCAAAAATCATACCATGCTCTGTGGAATTGATAAGACATTAAAATTTATCTATGACAAGACCTAGGTCATTGGCAATAGGTGTATGATGGAGAATTATAAGAGGGGATTTATGAATAGTTTCAGGAATCAACTCAACTGACTCAAGCTAGATCTTGTCAACCGGGAGGGAATTTTTATAAAATTGATTTTCAAGTTGTCCACTTTCAATTGGATGTATGAGAGCTTCAGAATAAAGACAAGTTGGTTCTTCATCCTAAAAACACTCTTCATCAATTAAATTATTAATGATAGAAATGTCATTAGGTAATGAAGCTAAAGGAAGATGCAGAGAATAACATGAGCTAATATCCTCCTTAGAGGCTTGAGGCTTTTCCTGACTCACAAAAATGGGAAAGAAAAGATTAGGAATAAGATCTAGCCAATTGGAAACTTCCAACTTATCATGAGAATCAAGATTCGTTTCAAATGGAAATGAATATAGAGAAAGATAAACCAATCACGAGAATGTTTCACTCAAATACATCTAGTCCATGTCTATTTCAGCAAATTCTCAACAAATATGAACAAACATAACAGCAAAATCCTCCAGTGATTCTTTCAGTTTCAGTCTAAGATGATTTATCCTTTTAACTAGATCTTGAAAATTATCCTTGTTAAAGGCTTGACAGAGCTTGCTGATGGGATGCTCGAACAAATGGATGGAAGCGGCTGGGAATGTGTGGCACTAATGCTTGACGTGACCCTCAAGCATAAGGGTGAACAATATACCCGTAACGTATTTTACAATGTATTACATTAGAATGACAGAAATGGAGAACTTAAAACATGTTTCCAAATATAGTTGTTTGACTCTCACCATCAAACTTCCACTGTGATAAGTGAAAAACTATTTCTGCGAGCAACAAAAGATTACAACTTTTAGAAAAACAATCCAGGATAAAGATTTGGGACAAATCCATTTAAAGATAAGATCTTAAAATAAAGTATCCACGGGCTTAGGTTGTCATCTAGCCCTAAATGGTGTTGGGTGTCCCGCCAACAACTAGGGGGTCTCCCGGTGTAAAGTCCCAATTAGACCTCACCTGTTTTGGATAGGAGCCCCATCCAGTATGTGGGCCCAACTACCATCATGTTTATTTCTCTCCTGGATGTCAAATGAGGATATGTTAGTGTGATGACAAGAATTAAATTCCCGAAAAAGAGACAAAGTCAACCCAAGATTAAAAAACTGCAAAAATAGGTACAAGAAATTAACAAAAACAATAAGAATGAGTCTACCATGAGAAATATTAGTGAGCTATAACCCTCTCAGACATACATGAAAAATAACACGTTGAAGGTTAATTGCTAATTAGGTCACAATAGGTCACCGACATGGCATGGAATATGTAAGCACATATTCAAAATAAGACACACATGCAAGAACTACAAATTAGTCGATAACATATTATGTGTATGAAAGCACACACATAAATACAATGAAAATACGAGACAACTAATACAACTACTATGAGTAAGCATGAGAATCAATGTCGGAAATTAAGAACTTCTTATTAAAGTAAATAAAAGTACATGTCCTTAAATTCATCAAAGCCCAACAATGGAAAATGGCCTTCTCATACCATTTTCCATTGAAAAACCCTAGCCTCACCACAACTCACTCTACTAGCTACCAAGAGCTGAGTGCCTCTAGCTCTCAAGCACACATCAACTATCCATTGTTAATCCTATCTCATGTGCTAAAAAAATTCATTACAAAAGAGGCATGAGTGTATACTTATAGAGTTGAGGTCATTTTTCATCTACTATGATCATTCACTTACCCTCATGACTCTTGATCTTCCATATGACTCTGTATTGTCTAGTGGATGTCACATGCTTAGATCGATCTCTACATAGCCATTAGCATCATGATGAGAAACATTTTTATTATGATAGAAGAGAGGTCATGAGGAGAATATTGAAGATTTTGAGAAACCTCAGGGTTCTTGGTACCAGTGTTGATGTGAATCCATGGAGACTCACATGAACTATTGAACAAGTCTTCTGTTTTCATCTTCTCTATTGAATGTATATTCGCTTACTATTGCATCTTCCACTAAGGTTCACACAATGCCTTGGGCTACTGTAGGAACCAGTTTTTCTTTTGGTTGAAAACCATAGTTGCATAGCATCTGTGAGAAAGGCTACCTTCCTTCATGCAAACCAAAATTCCACTCCCTTTCTTCTTCTTGCAAAAAAATAAGATTGCTCGTCCATATTTACAATCAAAGAATAAAATTAAAACATAACTAATTAATCGAAAGAAAAACACTAATTTGGATCCCTGTTCAATCCCTTTCTACACCAAAACAATGTAAACATATGTGATATGTGCAAGATCATTCTAAGCTACCAATATTTTCCATTAATGGTTAAGAATCTTCTTTCTAGCTACATTTGGCTAATTTAGTTGTGTCACATGCTATCCATTTTATGAAAACTCCATCTTGACATATGTGAAACAAGCATCCATTACTTGACCCTCTCTTGTAGAGGATTCACCTGTTGTATGAAATGAAGTTTTAGCTAGTTTGGACCAAAACTTACACCATTAGACATTGGAGGCTAAAGCACTAGCTTAAACTGACCAGCTTGGACTCAATCTTACCAATGTTTTGACCTTTGCCCTGAGTTTTCAAGCCATGAGTCTAACATCAACACCCCAAGATTACATTCATGACTCTAACATGGTACATACTAATTAGGATCATTAGAGCCAAGGGAGCCTAGTATATGAGGGGAATCTTGATGTTGTGAGCTAGCACTGCGAGATGTTATCTTCAAATAAAAGAGGGGAGGCTTTCATTCCTCTAGATTTTTTACATCAGTGTTTTTCCATAGTGTAGGTAGCACCATACTACAAATCATTTTCATTCAAGGATGGACAGCAGGATCATGAATTTATCATCTAAAGTAAAATTTGAGTTCTTATCAGATTCCAACCAGTTGACCCACCATTAGTAGCAAAATTATCTTGAAATAATGCTCCATATACGAACTGAACATTGCTTTCACCAATATTTATTACCAAAAGGCACTATTTCCAACCATCGCATTATGTTTTTCACCCCAACCATAATGTCTTTTCTTTAAATCATTTATCAAGTGAGTTTCAATACCAAACACCAACACTAAGACCTATTCCTATATCACAGTCATCTCCCCTTCCGAATACTTTTAACGTGATTGTATGTTGGTCTTTAAATGATTGAAAATGGAGTCTTTTTCAATGAATTTTCAATTCTTCTTTTATCATAGCAACTTTGCAATGATTTGTGAAAATTGAAAGGCATGTCACATTTCACAAAAGATGCAAGTCACATTCCATATTGGTAGTGCAAGTCGCATTGAGCGTTCATAGCTCTTAATGACTGTCACAATACAAATTTTGATCATAGGCTAGTTTCTATCCTTACTGGATTCTTTTGATAGGTTGGTGTAATAGTTTGAAAGGTTTACAAGGTAGGGGAGAGACATGCTAAAATCAAAGTAATTTCCTTGAGAAAATATATATATATATATATATATCTATATATATATATATATATATATATATATATATATATATATATATATATATGAATGAGAACAATTAGTGTGTGTAGAAGTAACCGGAGGAATTAAACGTTGGGGAGGTAATTTAGCAGGGTGAGGGCATCGAAGAAATTGAACACTTGATATACCTAGTGGGTAAAAAATTGCTAGTGACAACTAGGGAAATGTTTGGGTCATCAACATTGGAGGAGGAGAAAACTAAAATGTAATATCTTTCTCTATGTAGTAGAGACTAATCATGTGATTTAAATAGACATTTAGATTCTTTGTTGAGGCCAAAAGGAGATCTGACATAAACTAATGAATCCTGGATTAGCTAAATGAATGAAGTTATTTGATAAATTAGTTTTCTTTCCATTGCAAGAACCATATGGTATCTTTTACTACACATTATATTTTCCATATTCCTCAACTAAAAATCTTTGAAATTTGAGTGAAGGCTCAAATTGTGCAGGCCTAGTTATTTCCAACCATGCCTTTTTTCCCGAGTGTTCAAATTTCCTTAAGGATTTTTTGTTTCTGCAACTTAAGATGTTCAATTTCCATAACATGTTCCTTTATCTACTCAATTTTTTTTTAGTCCTTTCATCCTTTTGATTTTACTCTCCAACATAAGCTTTTTTCCATTTTATATCCACACTGATGTCAACTCCTAAAGCATATCCTTATCAACAACACCTATCCATAATGAGAGGGTGATGCAATTTACAAAGAAATGTCATGTCTATAGGAGCTCGCACATCAGATGTGCACAATATTTTATCGAACATGACAAATAGATCGCATATCCCAATGGCAAGGTGAGTCACAATTTTATGTTGGTAAATCTGGTCACAGGTTCCAATCACAGGGTTGGGGACGAGAATGTGACCTGGTTGTATCGCTTTTCTGTAAAGTGGCAAGAAAATTTGACTTATGGAGAGGTCGCATTGAGAACTGCGACTTGTTGAGAGGTCACATTGTCTAACTATGATTTGTTGGGAGGTCGAATGGTCGCATTTCAATCTGGTTGCATTTTTTGACTGCAGATGAGGAGCTTTTAGGTGTGATGTTGCAATTTATGGAGGTCACATAGTATAAATTTACAAACAAGTCACAGTTTAGGTGCAATTTATTGGTCGAAAGATCAAAGTGTGCTATCGTGGGTTTTAATAATTGACGACATGCACTTCTTCCCCTGTTTCTTCTAGTATTTATCCCTTTTAAAATTTACTCCATGAAAGAGAGTCTGGGTATATTCGCCTTCCCCTATTTCTTGGGGAGTTCACTCAAGTGTTTCTTCGGTTTCAAAATACGATAAAAAAGGATCATTCTTTCCGAGCAGAGTGTGTTGAAGTATCCTTCAAAATTATTCTGAAACAAAGTACCGGATAGCAGAATCCGAAGCCTGGTAGCCAATCTCATTAATAGCTTTCAAACCTTTCACTTAGTACTTTGAAGAATGAGGCATTCATTAAGAATTACAGAGCTGGTATGCTTGGCCTCTTAAGACATTTTGGCATTTTCTTCCTTGGTGAACACGGAAAACAGAGTTGCTTAGTATCAACGCACTTCCATTCTTATACCAATCTTGTAGCATTTTATGCCATAAATATTATAGACCTACTTAATGGGTGCTCTATGTGACATCGACATTACAGATGCTTTAAAAGAGTATATTTTTCATGGGAACTCTCTTGATGAGTGAAAAATATGAAAGGGAACGTGCTTTTGGGGACAATGATTAATGGTTTGCATGGTGGAAACCAACAAAGATAACTTTGTGGGAGCTAAGAATCATGAGTGATGTTCTTGTCCCAAGAATATGAGCGATAATGAAACCCCTAACCTGATCACTAGATAATTCTTCCATTTTGTCTAATATTAATGAGCAAGCAACCTTTGCCTACATGAATTCAAATCCCTACTTTTTGGTGACCATTCATTTCCTTTCCCAACTCCAGAATTATTCTTTATATGGAATTGGTTTTCTCAAAAACATCATGAGACTGGAAGGATGGGAATTCGCTTAAGGAATCCAAAATTGGAATTTCCATGTCTCCAGAATGATTCTCCCAGTGAAAGTGTTAGCTTGATGTGATTTTTCCTTTCCTTGAATTTGATACCCCAATTGGCATAAAGATGTTATTTATCCCATGCATATAATGGAATGAATATTGAACTACAAGTTCTAGCACTTGAGAGGACAACAAAGGCGCATACATCTATATTGGGCTTGCAAGAAGTTCCAACCATCATTCTCATTTGGTTCCCCTTAATCTAAGTCTAAAATGTTCTATGGAGATCTCCTCAACATATTTTACCTAAATGCGCCCATTGAACGTAGCGTGTTGGTATTATAAATATTCCTTAAGAAACTGTAACACATGGTGAAGTGTCCCTTACATGTATTGGCACGGTGCAGTACGAACTCGCATCCCGACCTCTATGTTTAATACCTATCTTTGCTATGTGTTAGGATTCGATCCATTCTTTCCTGTGTATATAACATATGTAATGGTGAAGAAATATGCATGTGGAGCAATTATTTTGATGTTGAATAATATAAATACTATTTCTATTGTGTGACAAGTTTGTATCGATTCCCATTGCACTCTAATATGTGCGAATTATTTGCAACACTCATGTGCATTGGAATTGTGACCTTTGGGTTGTCTCAATGTTGCAGGGACATAGGCTCCTTTTATAATATTCCCTTGCACTCGATGTCGTGATATGATCCCCACTCAAGGAATTTAGTATTCATAACATAATCCCCATGAAACTAGGGGTCACAATATTGTTTGAACCGATGAATTTCTTGAAGGCATCCATTCATCCAAATGTATCAAGGTGTGTTTGTTATGGCATATAGGTATTAATGGGCCTTCAACATTGGTAATTGAAGTATCATTTCCCATATTTTTAAATGGTACTTGGGGAGAATTAGGTTTATTTGAATGCAACATGTAATCCTTGATCAACCTGCATACCACAATACTCTATAGTTTAGTAGGGTTACATGAAATAAATTAGTTTACATAAACTTCAATGTTAAATTTTTAAATGCATAATAACAATAAAAAAGGGTGACTTAAAGCATAATCAAAGTGGAATTTTCAAAGTCTACAAGGGACTTTCAAGCTATTTTTCCACCACAAATGTCTAGGATGTTTCAAGTGTCTTTCTTGAAAGAAACATATACAATGCAATATGAAAACTTAGAAATATTAGTCTCGTATGCACGAATGAAAAATTTGCATCAACTTATCACTCAATCCATGGTTGAATATGATTATGTAGAATGAAACCTTGATAGGATAGGGATTCAGATGAGCCAATAGGTAACTAAACCCTAATGCATTTTCTAGGATAGGGACCGAGATGAGCCAGTTAGATGAATGAAACACACATCGTGAAGGTATAAGCTTCAATGAGGTTCGATGGAAACTAGGATGTTAAAAAGTTTGACCAATTAAAAACATGAATCTACCCACTGGGACCTTGACAAGCATAGGATTTTCAAGGGTGGATAAGCATAATGGCATCATCCAAACACTAATATAATTAACAAAATGAAGCCCAAAATGAAATATTGTCCATCCATACATAGTGCCTCCACCAATTGAAACACATATTATATAAAAATAAACTTGGAAGTCACATGAGAATCTTAGTGCATCATTGAAGCAATGAACCCCCAAAAACCTTGATGCAATCATAAGGTCAATACTCGAGATGAAACAAGGGAAAGATGTAATATGCATTGTGAATCTAGGTGCACCATTATGGTTTAATAGAGGAGGGTCATGAGAGACTGATCAATTCAAAATATGGTTATAATCTTTATATCATTAGGCAAGCATAGGGGGACCTAAAATTTTGGACATGCTCAAAAATTTTAGGTAATGTTGTAGTGGATACAATAGTTGGTGAACGACTGGTAGAATCCAACATCTCTAGCTATGTCCCTACAGAAGATTGATTTAGGAGAAAAAAGCAAGGTAGTATTGAATAGATGTTGTGCGTACCTCTAGGGTTACTTGACCTTTTACAAATATGCCCTTTTCATGTCTCTCAGCTAGGTCTTGTCATTCATTACATACTGAAATGAGATATCACAAGTTTCAATATTTGATGATGATGCTAAGAAAATGACAAAGAGGTTATTGTAATCAGAGATTTAAAATGCATTTCTGGTGTTGCTACACTACCAGTAGGCCTGTTCAGTACACCATCAAAGTCACTAAAACGAATCACAAATGTTTCTTCACTACCAGCATGCTTGTTCAATACCTTGGCAAAGTCATTTACATCGCCTCTTTGCGCAGGAAGACTTTCTTAATCCTTTACCCTTATTTAATCGATCTTGTTTTGCATGCACATAGGTATCATTTATTAAGAGTTCATTACGCCAAGGAAGATGTGGGATCCCAACTTATTTTACTGGAAAAGGAGCTTATTCCTTCCTTGAAATAAACTTAGAGATCTTATGATTTTGGTTTTTCTCTCATGCCTTTCTTCCACATCATATCTACAACCGATAGATGGACAATGAAACCATACCAGGAAATATGCAGGACTAGGCTATATTTAGGGTTCAGGTTATAGATAAAGGTCATTTGAACTGATTAGGGTTCTCCACAAGCATCTATTTATATTTTCCTATTTAATGGATCAAACTCATAGGAAATATGTTCAAGACGTAGTTTTGATGACTGGACCTATGAGAGTCTATCTCCTAGAGTAGTCATTACTGCCACATGCAACTGTTAGGGTTCGGGTTTCAGCATTAGGGAAAGTGACCGAAGGATCCCTTTTAGGTTTTTCAACAAGATAAAGGAAGGACATGGAAAGCTCATCATGACATTCAAAGTATGCATGGGGAAAGCCTTTTGAAGGCTTATGCAGTGGCCTACAAAATAGAAAGAAAATACAATACTAGGTCAACATCCAATGTATGCTTTGCAAGCATATGAATGTGTGATAAAATGTAGTACGAGGAATTAAATGTGATACAAGAAGAAAAATGCAATGTAAAGCATTTTAGTGCAAGAAAAATCAACTAACTGCAATTAAAATATCCATGCAAGGTTCGTGTAGTAAATGCAACACAAAGGATGAATTCACAATAAATGCATAAGGTCATGTAATAAAGTTACTAGCCATGATAAAGGACAAACAACCAAAGTATATATAAACCCTAATTAGAAAACCTTAAACCTAAAATCCTAATTTAACTAGAGAGGAGGTGAGGTCATGTGAAATCAAACTTCCATTGCATCCACTGCAACAGATCCTCACTTGCAAAAACAAAGATGTCAGTGATTAGAAAAAATATAAATAATTATGAAAAAACAACAATGCTTACCTATGAAGGAGGCACAAAAACAAGAAGTTCACACTTTCTGGTAGGAAACGTGCTAGAAAAGACTGTTCAAGCAAAGCTGCAACCCTATCCTAGCAAACAAAATGATAAATTTGGAAACCCTGAGCATCAAGCCATAATATACATGCATTTGTTCTTAACCTTAAATCAAGTGCCAGAGAGACGATACATTGCACACTAGAAAAGGAATACACCATATAAGACTATTCAACCCAGTCAGAAATCCTATCATGATATTCAATATTATCAACTTGATGACAATCACAATTTTTCAAATATGGACATCCATCAAGTGTAACTAATATACCAGAGGATTCTAGTGCAAAAACCCTAATTTGAGGATGTTCAAGGATTTGGTCAAGGACTTGAGAACCTCGCATAACCATCGACGAGAGTCGAAGTGCCTCACCGTGCTGAAAAACTATGAACCCTCATATGGTATATCATCAAATATGGGTGGTTTCATAAGATCAATGGATGAATGCATAGGGTCATCGTCATCTCTGATAAGAAAATCATTAGTGAATAAATTATTGATTTGATCAGATGTTCTAGTATTGAGTGATTGGTTTTCCAAAAGATTAGATGGAGACGAATCAACAAGACGAGTCTTACAAAATAATTGAGTAATGTGGTATCCTTGCTAGCATACTGTGGAATGCAAGACAACACCAACTGGTATCTGATGACAATCTACATCATCCAGGAAAGAATAAGAAGGATTTGAAATAATGGCCATTGTACTTTCTTTAACAAACAAATCAGAGCATAAGGATAGATGCATCCTAGAATCTTTCAAAAATGAGACTTCATTAGGAGAGAAGGCACTGAGATGGGAATCATGTGAGGAAACCCTAATTTCATAAATCCTAATTTGACCTATTTGAAGTATCTCTTCGGGATCCTCAAAACCTGACATAATCATTAGTAGAAGTTGAAGTGCCTCACTTTCTTGATGAGTCCCTGAACCCTCAAAAGGTTTATCATGAAATATTGGTGGATTCATAAGATCAATAGGTGTATATGAATAAAAACCATCAGAGGTGTGAGTGAATATGTTTTCAATAAGATGACAATCTTAAAAGACACTAATTCGATCAGATTGGGGATCTAACACATGAGACTCTTGAAGGATTGAGGATGAGGATGAATTAACCAAAAGGACTTCCTTGAACCTTTCGAGATGTAGAATATGCATATTCACCTATTAAATATTGAAGATTGAAAAGATCATAAATAAGTGATTCCATATCTACATTTTCTTATTGTGAGACAATAATTTTAAGCGCCTTATTGCAACCTAAACCAACAGGATGAAGATGTAAAGAGTTTGAAGAAAATGCATGTGTATAAAATTAATCAAATAAAATAGGGTATCATGAATGAAAAAAAAGTGTGAAGAAGAATCACTTTTGTACAACTATAGTTAAAAACTCAAACCCTACACATTAGTGTCAGCTTTAAGAAGCAATGAGTCGGCAAGCATGCTATGCTCCAAGGAATTGATAGGACATTCAACTTTATCTAAGACAATACCTATTCCATTTCAAACTGGAGTATGAGGGAGCATAATATTGTTATTGGGAAAAGTATCCATTCAGAATGCCCCTATCCCACTCTAAGGTGTGATAGTGCCTTAGCAACAAACAAGGAAAACTACTTGAATATTCTTCTTTATGAAATGTAAATGAGGAGAAATGATGTAACTAACCTGTGTCTTTTGCTAGTTTGTTGATCCAATCATTCCTCTCTTCAATGGATCCCAGCTCCCTGCTCCCTTACTGGCCCAGCTTCACCGAATTCCTGCAAGATCACAAGAGAGAGAAACTACACGAAGATATAGATATACATTCATAAAAATCTCAGGATCAGATTAAGCTAAACATGCAAATATAACAAAACATCATTGATACATAGCATGTAGGAGAAACTCAAATAGTTTATTGATAGAATAAGAAAGTCCAAGAGGAGATACAACCAAGTGAGTCCCGATCTAGCATCTACCTCCCAGCAAAGGAATCCCTTCCTCTCCTCCAACAAAGCATAAATCACCCAATGTACTAATCTCAATCTCAAACCAACAGCAATTCTCTGCAAAGTACAAAATTCCAGCCTCTGGATCTCTAGGATGAGGGATCCACTTATAGATGTAAGTAGAGAGGATGACTCAGCTTATGTTTTGACTTGTGGCTTCCCTCTGTCAGTTATTGCTTCCACTTGGAGGTTGAGAGCCTCTTACTCATCACTAGTCGAATTCATTGAGGCAAGTGTCATTGGAGAAGATTCTGGAAGCTTCCATGGTCTTTCCACCACGTTGAATGAGCTTGCCATTTTTCATTTCCCGCTCAGCGCACCCTGGTAGTGCATTTAGGTGCATTGAAATGCACCTAGCTAGTGTACTGGGGTGCATTGCAACACAAGCAGCTAATAGAGCATCTGAATTGATCCTGAATTGACTGTTTCTGAGTGGTTTTTGGTGGAGAACTTCTGGGAGAAGCTGTCATTGGTTGACCTTGTTCCTTTAGGGGCAGGAACAACTCTTTTAGGGACTTTGGATTCCTTGGATTATGGATATTTCATGCTCAACGCTGTAAGGCACAAAAATGTCTATAAAAAATATGAGGGGATTTAGGAATATATTTAGGCATATACTCAATGAGCTCAAGCTAAATCTTATCAATAGGGATAGGTGTATCATCAAATTGATTTCCAGGTTGTCCACTTTCAGAAAGATGTATGAGAGATTCGAAAGCAAGACAGGTTGGTTCTTCATCCTGCGAACACTCTTCATTACTTAAGTTATTAATAAAATAAATTTGATTAGGTAATGAAGCTGAAGGAGGATGTAAAATCTCACAAGTGGTAATGTCCTCCTTATAGGCTTGACGATTTTCCTGACTCACAAAAATGGGAAAGACAAGATTATATATAAGATCTTGCCAATTGGAAACTTGCATGTCATCATGAGAATCAATGTTCATTTCAGATGGAAATGATTGTAGAGAAATATAAACCAGTCATTGGAATTTTTCACCCAAA
Source organism: Pinus tabuliformis (assembly GCA_031772625.1). Lineage (NCBI taxonomy): Eukaryota > Viridiplantae > Streptophyta > Pinopsida > Pinales > Pinaceae > Pinus > Pinus tabuliformis. The sequence continues at coordinate 268,475,249 of CM062815.1, read as the reverse complement.
TACATCTAGTCCATGTCTGTGTTAAGAAATTCACAACAAATATGAACAAACCTAGAAAAAAAATCCTCCAATGATTCTTCTAGTTTTAATCTAGGCTTATTTATCCTTTTAAATATATCTTGAAAAATGTCGCTGATGAGTTACTCGAGTGAATGGATGGAAGCAATTGGTACTGTAAGGACCTGCAGCTCCGCCCAAAGCGCGACCACGACCAAACAGAGGCGCGCGCGGTTGGAGGCTTGAACGAACAACGTTCTGGCTTGATGTGCGAGCTTGTCCTTGGTTCGAAAGTGTTATGACATAATAAAAAATGCGTGGAAGGATGGGCGAGGTTTATATATATGCATGGGAGCTTGGTTACATACCCATGGGCCAACCAACAAACGTGGGCAGGCCGACCATGGTTGAAGGCATTTGAAGGAAAGGCCGACTTGAAGTTAGAAGCATTTGCGATGGCGTTTGAGGGCATGGGAAAGTCAACTGGAAAGCTGCGACCTCGCCCTATGCTCGTATATATTAGAGGAGCGTTGGAGCTCATTTCATCCATCGCTCATTGCTCAAACATGTGAAGAAGGCGCAGAACAAGAGTGTGGATGCAGCTAAGGAGAAAGGCGCAGATTTCGGTGATGCACCCGTTCTTGGGCAAGGCCACATGAAGGTGAACCGCTTGTCTTGGTTTTGGGTGAAGGGTGCAGGCAGGGTCGCCCACCAGTTGAAGAAAGGCGTGAACGGTGTGTGTGGGCACCTGGTTTGTGCAACGACTTGGCACGGGTTCTTGGGTGACTCGGGTGAGCACCCGCCCGTCGTGCAAGTGTGCATGGTGACTTGGTGAAGTGTTGAGATTGTGGACGGAGGTGTGTCTCGGGTAGAGGCGCCTGTGTGTGGTGACTTGGAGGCACGCCCAAGTTGGGCAAAGAACACGATCGTGCGACAAGGTGAACGAAGGGTTGGTGAGTCGTGCGACGACCGTGCAGAGGGCACTGATGAGCTGGGATTCTGAGTTTGCCGAAGATGGTAAATTTGGCTAAGTATGAAACTTGGTGTTTCCAAGTATACTTGTAAAGCTTTGCAATATTGAAAGACTGTATAATATATTATCGGGCAGACTCATTGTTCAGGGAGTTTCCCCTCCCTTTATACTGTGGAATTGTGTTCTTCATTCATAATTGTTGATGATAATGAATGTGTATGGGTGTTCATTGGTATAAAGGATAACATAATAATACTTGGTTGTCAAACACAAACTAAGTAGGAGTAAGTGGTTAGGCGTAGTCCACGAACATAAGTATTAGTGAAAAGAAAGTGTTCGGTGGTGCCGCACCTCGCTAAGAATGGTTGAAAGACTACCACTGGCTTGGGGGCATTGCAGGTGGTATCAAAGCTAGTCTAAAGACTTGGAGGAGTCTTGTGGGAAGCTGGGTGAAGTAGGTGTATATACACTTGACAGTTGGTGACATGTATTTGCAGGTGAAGGAAGTTGTTTCACATACAAGTGGAACAAGAGCTGGTTCATGGTTGCAGGCACCGTGGAGAAGGTTGAAAGGAAAAGATGGTGGATGAACCTATGACAGGTGAATCTAGCCATGGTGCAGGTGAATTCTTCCAGTACAAAGTGTTGGAATAGATGGGTCGATGGAGTTCTAACTGGGTTTCGATGAAGGCTGAGAAAGTGAAGATTCAGGAAAGTTGATTGGAACTAAGGAGGGAACTTGAAGAACTCAAAAGCCAATGTGGAAGTACGACAGATGTTGAACTCAAGGAGCTTGATGAGGAGATCCAATGAAGTGGTCTTGGTCTTCAAGAGCTCTTGGATGAAAGAGCCTGGTTAACGAAGAAAAGTGTCGTGGTGGAAGCTGAAATCAAGAAAATTGAGGAAGAGATAAAGAAGAAGCTTCTTGGAAAGAAGATCATTGTAATTGAGTAGGAAGAGCTCGACTACATTGATAGGCTGGGAACTCACTATCGAGACAATCCAAAGGATGTTCGGAGGCTTAGTTCTATGGAAGTAGCCAATGGATACTTGGTTGGTGCACTTGAGCAGAAGTTGATGGAGGAAAAGCTTGAAGGAAGTCAAGCTAGACCGGGATTGAGTTGCTTAGAAGAGCCAAGCAAGGAGGGGAAGTACCTTAGGAGGAATGTCAAATTGGAACACAAGCCAATGGACACTTTTGAGGCCGAGTTTTTGAAGAAGGTTGCTGATGTGAGACACAAGATAAAGCAGACAGAAGGAGGTGATGCCTTGAGGCTGAGTTTTGTGCAAGTGATCGTGAACAGCAAGAGATTTGCAGCTTTGGTGGATACGGGGGCTACTCATAGCTTCTTAAGCAGGAAAGCAGCAAATTCTTTTGGGAAGAAAGTGAAGATGGAGAGGGAATGGAGTGCTTTCAAAGCAGTCAACTCTACCATGAAAGTTGTTATTGGTGTGATGGAAAACACTCAGGTGAGAGTGGGATCGTGGTTTGGAAAGTTGGACTTGAGGATCGTGGACATGGATGATCATTCTATGGTGCTGGGGCAAGATTTCATGAGACTTGCACAAGCCATACCAATGGTGGACCGGGACATTCTCTTGATCACAGCTGAAGGAAGAACTATGATGGTTCTAATGAATAGAAGGAGTTGCTTGGGGTATAGACCGAGGATGAATTCTATGACTTTGTATCCCAAAGATCCGAATGTGAAGCATGAGGATGTGGAGCAAAGAGGACTTGGGAGTATGACTCAAACAATGAAGGAAGGGAAGGTGATTGACTTCGTTGCAAGAGCGAGGAAGAAGGAAGGAAGTGAGAGGACAATCTCACGAATTAGGGAGCACTTGACAGAGACATATTCTACTGATGATCTTCACAATGGAGTTGCAAATGAAGGGAGTCCGAGTACTACTTCAGATGAATGATTGATGAGGATTATGGAGGTAGAGATCCTGCTGGTATAGTGGATTTTTGCAGGTATGCTATGGGCATATATGAATTTCAGTTCACAAAGGACAAGCTAGGTGAGCTTGGGTGTACATGTGAGGAGATTGAGGCTGTGCACAGATACTTGAGGACACAACATCAATCTGATACATGGGTGGATGACAGTCAGGGAGGAAACTTCCTAGCCCTCCTTTCTCTATAGAAAACCTTGGAGAAGGGTTGGTGTAGGGACAATGTGTGGAAGGGGCTACACCAACTTAACAAGGGGCCTTGGAAAAGGCTTCTTTATGACAGATTGAAGACTTGGATGCAGATGACCAGATGTTGGGATGGATTCTATATGGGTTGGACATCATGGACAACTAGAGTCATGGACAACAGGTTGAAGACATGGAGCATGATAGTTATGCAGGGACATTATGCAGGAGCATGTATAGAGGTGTCATGGACATTCTATGGGGAATGCCGAAGCAAAGGATGTTGTGCAGATGTTGTTATGACATAGAGATGTATGAGCTGGTGGAGAGGTTGTACACTCTTGTGCAACAATGCAATAAGCTAAACATGTTGTAGATGGGATTGAGTTTTCCATGACATGAGCATGGGAATTGGATAGATTCTTGATGAGTCCGAGATGTAGCAGAAGTCAGGGAAAGATTGATGGTGGCATAAGGATGTGCATTCTTGTGGTTTGGGCGTATGGTTGGATTAGCTACCCAACTAGTTCGAGTCATGAGGGGTACCAGTGTGCAGAGGTATGTTGGCATCAGGACGAGGTAATGTTGGCACATGATGGAAGCGTGTTAGCATATGACGAAAGACTATAGGATGAGGACGAGGCATGATGGAGACGGTAGTTCTACATATGTTGCAGGGACGTTTATAGTATGTGGAGGAGTTGATATCATGGATAAGACTATTCGGATATGAAAATCTTGATCTTGGTGGATGGCTACCAGGATGGTATGTTGTCTAGGATGACAACGACTTCAGGTGGAGGAGGCTGTAAGGACCTGCAGCTCCGCCCGAAGTGCGACCGCGACCGAACGGAGGCGCGCGCGGTTGGAGGCTTGAACGAACAGCGTTCCGGCTTGATGTGCGAGCTCGTCCTTGGTGCGAAAGTGTTATGACATAATAACAAATGCGTGGAAGGATGGGCGAGGTTTATATATATGCGTGGGAGCTTGGTTACATACCCACGAGCCGACCAACAAACGTGGGCAGGCCAACCATGGTTGAAGGCGTTTGAAGGAAAGGCCGACTTGAAGTTAGAAGCATTTGCGATGGCGTTTGAGGGCGTGGGCAGGTCGGCTGGGTAGCTGCGACCTCGCCCTACGCTCATATATATTGGAGGAGCGTTGGAGCTCATTTCATCCATCGCTCATCGCTCAAACATGTGAAGAAGGCGCAGAACAAGAGTGTGGACGCAGCTAAGGAGAAAGGCACAGATTTGGGTGATGTGCTTGTTCTTGGGCAAGGCCGCACGAAGGTGAACCGCTTGTCTTGGTTTTGGGTGAAGGGCGCGGGCAGGGTCGCCTACCGGTTGAAGAAAGGCGTGCATGGTGTGTGTGGGTGCCCGGTTTGTGCAACGACTTGGCACGTGTTCTTGGGTGACTCGGGTGAGCCCCCACCCATCGTGCAAGTGTGCACGGTGACTTGGTGAAGTGTTGAGATTGTGGATGGAGGTGTGTCTCCGGTAGAAGCGCTCGTGTGTGGCAACTTGGAGGCGCGCCCAAGTTGGGAAAACAACACGATTGTGCGACAAGGTGAACGAAGGGTTGGTGAGTCGTGCGGTGACCATGCAGAGGCGCTGACGAGCTGGGCAACCGAGTTTGCCGAAGATTGTAAATTTGGCTAAGTATGAAACTTGGTGTTTCCAAGTATACTTGTAAAGCTTTGTAATATTGAAAGACTGTATAATATATTATCGGGCAGACTCATTGTTCAGGGAGTTGCCCCTCCCTTTATACTGTGCAATTGTGTTCTTCATTTATAATTGCTGATGATAATGAATGTGTATGGGTGTTCATTGGTATAAAGGATAACATAATAATACTTGGTTGCGAAACACAAAATAAGTAGGAGTAAGTGGTTAGGCGTAGTCCACTAACATAAGTATTGGTGAAAATAAAGTGTTCGGTGGTGCTGCACCTCGCTAAGAGCGGTTGAAAGACTACTGTCGGCTTGGGGGCGTGACAGGTACCGTTTGGTACCAATGCTTGACGCGAATTTCAGGTGTGAGGGTGAACAACATTCCCATAACATCATTACAATGTATTCCTTTAGAATGAAAGAAATGGATAACTTGACACGTGTCCAAATAGATTTGTTCAACCATCACCATCAAACTTCAGTTGCGGCAAGTGATAAACTATTTCTGCAGGCGCTGAAAGATGAAAAATTTTAGAAAAACAACTCAAGATAGAGATTTGGGATGGATAAATTTAAATATACGATATTAAAATAAAGGCACCGTGGTCTCGGCTTGTCATATGGCCCTGGACAGTGCTTGTTGTCCTGCCAATAGCTAGGTGGTCTTCCTGGTGTGAAGTCCCAATTATACCTCGTATCGTTTTGGATAGGAGCCCCATTCAGTATGTGGGCTCGACTTCCATCATGTTGATTTCACTCCTTGTCATTAAATGATGATATGTTAGTGTGAGGAAAATAATAAAATTCCAAAACAATGAGACGAAGTCAACCCAAGATTGAAAAACTACATAAATAGGTACACAAAAGTAACAACAACAATAAGAATAATTATGCCATGAGAAATATCAGTGAGCTAAAACCCTCCCAGACATATGTGAACAATAACATACCAGAGGGTACTTGAAAATTAGTTCACAATAGGTAACCAACATAGCGTGGAATAAGTAAGCATAGATTCAAAAGAATACACACATGTGACAACTACAAACTAGTCCATAACACATTTCGTGTATGAAAACACACATACAAATACAGTGAAAATACTAGAGAACCAATACAACCATTATGAGTAAGCTTGGGATTCAATGCCAAAAATGAATAATTTCTTATTAATGATGCTGCAAATACAAGTATATGTACCGCAATTCATAAAATCCCAACAGTGGAACATGGGCTTCTCATACCATTATGCAATTCAAAACCCTAGCCTCACCCCAACTTACTCAACTAGCTATCAAGAGTTGAGTGCCTCTATCTCTCAAGCATAAATAAATTATCCGATGTTAGTCCTAGGTCAAGTGAGAAAAAATGTTTGTTACAATTGAGGCATGAGGGTATACTTATAGAGGTGAGGTGATTGTTCACCTACTGTGATCATTCACCTACCCTCATGACCCTTGATCTTCCATATGACTCTCTACTATCTAGTGGCTATCACATGATCAAATCGATCTTTGCATAGCCATTAGCATGATAATGAGAAAAATTTACATTATGACAGAAGAGAGGTCATGAGGGGAATAATGAAGGTTTTGAGAAACCCTAGGGTTCTTGTTGTTAATGTTATTGTGAAGCCATGGAGACTTGCATGAACTATTGAACAAGAATTTGGTGTTCATAATTTGTATTGAATGTATATTCACTTGCTACTGTATCTGCCACAAGGTTAACACAATTCCTTGGGCCACCATATGGAACCAATTTTCATGGTCATTGAAAACCCTTGTTGCATAGGCATTGTGAGAACCCTAGATTCCTTCATCAAAACTAACATTTCATTCCCTTTATTATACCTAGAAACAAATAAGATTGGTCATAAATATTTAAAATCAAAGAATAATATTAAAACTCAATCAATTAATCGAAAGAAAAACACTAATTTGGACCCCTATGCAGTCCCTTTCTACACCAAAACATTGTAAACGTATGTGATTTGTGCGAGATCATCCTAAGCTACGAATATTCTTTCTTCGATGGTTAAGAATCTTCTTTCTATATATATTTGGCTCATTTATTTATGTCACATGGTATCCACTTTATGAAAATGTTATCTTGAGATATGTGAAACAAGCATCCATTGTTTGACCCTCTCTTGTAAAGGATTCACCTATTGCATGAAATGAATTTTGAACCAATTTGAACCAAAACCTACACCATTAGACATTGGAGTCCAAACCTCTAGCTTTATCTAACCATCTTGGACTTGAGCTTACTAATATCTAGTCCTTGACCTTGAGTTGTCAAGATGTGAGTTCTAACACCGACACCCCAATATTGCAATCATGAATTTGACATGGTACATACTTAGGAGAATTATAGCCAAGGCAGACTAGTATTTGAGGGGAATCCTAATCTTGTGAGATAACATTGAGAGATGTTATCTTCCAATCAAGTAGGGGAGGTTTTTGTTCCTCTAGATTTTATACAACAATATTTGTCCATGGTGTAGGTGGCACCACACTACATAGCATTTGCATTCAAGGATGGAGAGTATGATCACAAATTTATCTCCCAAAGTAAAATAAGAGTTTTTATGAGATTCTAACCAGTTGAACCATCATTACTAGTAAAATTCTCTTGATAAAGCACTCCATATAGGAACTGAACATTGCTTTCACAAATACTGGTTTCTAAAACGCAAGATTTCCTTCCGTCACATTATGTTTTTCGCCCCAACCATAATATTTGTTCTCTAAATTATTTATCAAGTGTCTTTTATTACCAACCACCAACACTAAAATTTGTTCCTACAACATGAGCACCTCACCTTTTGAATATTTTCAACACAACTGTATGTTGGTGTTTAAATGATTGGAAATGTAGTATTTTTCAATGCCTATTTTATCATAGCAACTTTGCCATGATTTGTGTATATCGAAAGGCGGGTCGGATTTCATAAAAAATTCAAGTCTCACTCCATGTTGGGAGTGTAGGTCACATTGATAAGCTGTAGTCATTAATGATTGTGAATATAAATTGCAATTGTAGCATAGTTACTATCCTTATTGAATTCTTTTGATAGGCTGGGGTAATAGTTTGAAAGGTTGACAAGGTAGGGGAGAGACATGCTAAACTCAAAGTAAGTACCTTGAGGAAAGAATTTGAAAGAGCCTCATTGCCCAAGATGTAATTGAGCGAGGTGAGGGCATCGAAGAAATTGGACACTTGGTGTACCCAGCTAGTAGGAAATCATTTCTAATAACTGGGGAAATGGTTGGGCTTTTCAACATTAGAGGAGGAGTGAACTAAAATGAAATATCTTACTCTATGTAACCAAGACTGATCCTATGATTTAAGCCAATATTTAGATTCTCTATTGAAGCCAAAAGGAGATCTAACAAAAACTAATGAATCCCAAGTTAGCTATGAATGAATTTATTTGATAAATTATTGTGCTTTCCATTGCAAGAACCATATGGTACCTTTGACTGCACATAATTTTCTATGTATTCCTCAACTACAAACTGTTGAAATTTGACTAAAGAATCAAATTGTCTAGGCCTATTTATCGCCAACAATTCCTTTTGTCTACAGAGTGTTTGAATTTATTCAAGATTTTTTTGTTTATACAAGTTAATACATTCAATTTCCATAAGTTGTTCCTTTCTCTCCTTTTTTTTGTTACATTTTTCATGCTTGATATTTTTTTAATTCTCCAACATAATTTTTTTTCCATTTTATATGCACAATTATGTCAACTCCTACATCATCTCCTTATCAAAAACAACTATCCATATTAAGAGGGTGATGCAATTTATAAAGAGATATCATGTCTATAGGATGTCGTACATTAGATGTGCTCCATGTTTTATTGGACACAAAAAATAGATTGCACATCTCCTTAGCAAGGAAAGTTGTAATTTTATGTTGGCTAATCTGGACGCAAGTTCTAATTGTGGGGTTGGGGACAAGAATGTGACTTGGTTTTATCCTTTTTCTACAAAGTCAGCATGCAAGTTGCAGTTTGAGGGGAGTCGAAAGAAAATGAAACTTATGGACAAGTTGCATTGAGAAATTGTGACTTGTTGGGAGGTCACATTGTCAAACTATGGCTTGTTGGGAGGATGCATGGTCGCATTTCAACATGGTCACATTTTCAGGCTATAGATGAGGAGCTCTCAGGTGTGATTATGTGACTTGTGGAGGTTAGATAGTAGCAATTTACAAATAAGTCGCATTTTAGGTGCAATGTTTTAGTCATAAGATCAAAGTGCACTTTCACAGGTTTTAATAATTGACGACATGCACTTCTTCCCCTGCTTCTTCTATTATGTATCCCTTTTAAAATTTGATCCACAAAATAGTGTCTTGCTATATTATCCTTCTCCAATTTCTCGGGGACTTCACTTAGCTGTTTCCTCATTTGAAAAATGTGATCAACAAATATCAGTCTTGCCAAGTAGGGTGTGTTGAAGTATCCTTCAAAACTGTTATGAAACAAAGTCCTGAATAGAAGAATTCGAAGCCCTATAGTCACCCTCATTAATATATTTCAAACCTTTGACTTAGGACTTTGAAGAATGAGGCATTTATCAAGAATTGAAAATTTGGTCTACTCGGTCTCTTCAAACATTTTAGCATTGTCTTCATTGGTGAAAATGTAAAATCGAGTCACTTAGTATCAACGCACCTCCATTCTTATGTCATTCTTGTCACATTTTATGTTGTCAATATTAAAGACCTTCCTGATGGGTGCTCTATGTGACATCGACATTACATATACGTTAAAAGAGGAATTTTTTTCATGTGAACTCTCTTGATGAGTGCAAAATATGAAAGGGAGGATGTCTTTGGGGCCAATGATTAATGGTTTCCATGTTGGAAACCAACAAAGATAACTTTGTGGGAACTAAGAATCATGAGTGATGTTTGGTCCCAACTAACCAAGGCAAATTAAGCTCTTAATTCTTTTATCAACCCAGGAAAGTACACTTAGAGGTGATTACCTAAAATATATAGATCTAGAAGGCTCTAAAATTCTAATGGCTACCTAATGGACTAAATTATCAATGCTTTCTACAAAAGATCCTTTATTGTCCTTTTAAATCATTTAAACATCAATCTAAGAGAAACAAATCCTATGGAATTCTAGTTGCAGACTAACAAAAGCAGAGTGTTGATGATTGACTGTAATCCTACATTCCCTTACAAGAATATTACTTCAAAGAATTTGTACAATCTCAACAGTCCAAAATAATTTCAATTTAAATCACACAGTGAATAAGATAAGTAGTATTATAAACCAATATTAGTTAGACCTCTTACAAGAATCATTTACCAAACTGAAAATTGAATTTTAAAACTCCATTCTTAAATCACTTCAAAAATAAAACTAGAACTATTCTTTAAAATTAAAGCTATCAAACAAATCTGGAAGTTGAATGTCAGCAGCATTCAAATATCAATTCCAAGATCAAGATTAGTTGAATCCTCTTACAAGGCTCTCTTTTCACAAAAAATTTAGGTTCTCTTTAACTGATAATTCTGCTAACATAACTTTAACTCTGAACATGAAATGATTAGCTACTAAATTCGAATTTGAACCTAGTAGGAAAAACATAGTAAAGATAAAGTGTACTAGCAAAGTGATGAGGGCCCTTCAGCACTCCACAAGCACACTAAGAGATGAATCAGAAGAGTATAACTACTAAGTCTTGAGACATATAATTACTGAAGAAGTTTGTATTAAGTATAAAATAAAAAATACACAAGTTGTCTTCTCATCTGTTTATAAAAACCATTCTAAAACATAGTTTTCCCATATGAGTTATTTATCGTGAATCCTCTAACAAAAAAAACTATTGTTTCTCCATATAATACAAACAATATTCTATTAATTACATCCCAAGGAGGTCGAATTTAGGTCTGTTCCTCCATTTATGCAAAAATTCTAAAACTGGAAAGTATCATGTGCACAAAAATTAGGAAAAAGTGATGAAGTGATTGGGTTTGACCAACTTTGACTGGACACTTGTTTTCTCCAAAACTGAAAACGAATAGTTGTTTCACCATCCTTGTACATTTTACTTTATGGCCATCATCTTCGAATTTTCCCACCTATGTTGCAACATGTCAATCAATAAAGAAATCACAGGTTGTTACAACTTCCTGTGAATTTTCTGAAAAATGTCATTTAAATATAAAAATTTCGAATATTAATCCCAAGCTTAAAATAACGAAAATGACAACATATGACTTATTTTCTAAGGATTATTGTTGAATAATAAAGTTTAAATGGCCAAGAATGATGGTTAAAAGATGAATTTGAAGTAGAATGGTTAGTCAAATTTAGATGCCAACATCCTCCCGAACCTAAGAATTAGCATGTCCTCATGCAACCAAGTCCTAACCTGTCAAGTGTTATCTTCTGTTGCTACTTCTGCCTCTGTTGCTTCAAGTAGAGCATTTATCTTCATTTGTGCTTCATGTTCTGTTTTCAGGATTTGATACTTTGTCTTAATTTCTTTCTTCTATTTGTAAAGTTTGTAGGCCTTTCTACAAATTTGTACTTTATAGGTTGAGAGTTTCTTAACTTTCTTCTTCAGTTTTTCATTCTCTGCTTGAAGTTTTTTTCTTTGTATTTTAAGTGCCTCATTTTCTGCTTTTATTACTCTTTCTAACACTTCTGATTCCTTGAGCTCTTGTTGTAACCTCTCAACCTTTTTCTCCAATCTTCTTTTCTTTTTACCTGAAACCTGTTGTTTCTGTTGCTCTGTTTCTTTGTCTTTATCTTCCAATCCCTGTACATAGTCATATTGTGCTTGTTGTAGGACATCATCCTCTTCCAAAACTTTCCTTTGTTGGCCAAACTTTCTTTTCCTGGATTTTCTTGTGTAAGCAGTAAAAATTTTGTCTTGGTTGGCTTTTTCAGCATCTTCTCTCACCATCCTTCTTGTCCTAACACTGCTGGTGGATGGAATGGAATTGCTTTGTCTAAATTCTGAAAAAATTTCCTCTATGGCATCTACATCAATCACTGGTTCTACATGTTGCTGCTCCTGTAAATTTTGTTGTCCTTCTTGTGACTCTCTCTGTTCCTCATCAGTGACAAACTCATTAGTGATCAAGAATTTTTCCCATGTTATACCTATCTTTTGTAATTCAGCTTCAATCAGAATTTTTATCAAGCCAAAATGATGTAAACTTGTATCCTTATTCTTCCTTTGCTTCTGCATAGTCTTAGACGTTTTTGTCAGGCTTTGTAAAAGAAAATAGGGCAGGATTATAATACAATCCCCTCTCAAATGCATCAACAACTTAATATGATAGAGGAATAAAACACATAATCTACCTTCACAAGTAATAAATTTGTGAATTATATAAACCATCTCATCCCATGGATGGATTAACTAGCTTTTAGGGATCCCTGATTTCCAGTAAAATATTGATAATCTTGACCTGGATATAAAAGGTGCCCATGTTTTCTCCTTAAATTGTTTGGTTTTAAAATATTTTTCTCCTTTTGGGCTTATACCAATTGCTTGAGCAATGGTGTCCTCCGAGACCCTAAATGACAGGTTGCCTACAACTGCCTTCTCCCCATTGAATGAAGAAGCAAATTCTTTTGTTGTTTGCTTGTTATGCCCACTGTGTTTTTCTAAAAATGACAGCCAACATTTTTCCCTAAGTATTTCTACACAATCTTTATGATATCTGGAAGGGTCAAACTGTAATGGTTCTGCCCGATTTGCCATAAGAGGAAAGGAAAACTATGTCCTGTTATCCTGTGTTTGAAAGGAATTTACAGTTTGTAAAGAATTCTACCATACTGTAAAAAAAAATGACTGCAGTCCTTCTTGCTGTAAAACATTTTTTTTTTTACCAGAGTTTATGGTAAATCAACTACCTGGGCCCGATTTGTATGCGTAACTCCTGGAGGACGCTGCCAATAAAGTCGAAATCTCCCTTAATTTAATTTTGGTAAATGTCGTGCCTTCTTACGCATATGTTGACAGTGTTATTGTCAACATACGCATAAAATACTATTTGCTTTATAAAACCAGCGTTTAATCCTTCAGGACAGGCGTTTTCTATAGGAAATGCATTTTTCTTCCTTCGTTCACGGCCTGTTTATGTCTTCAATCCCAAATTTCTCCACGCAGCCTATCTCAAGGGTTTTTAATGATGTCTTTGGAATCTTGGCAGTGGTGAAATGACTTGCACGCAGGTGTTTATGATGTTTTCAAATTCCTGGTAGCGTAAATTACTATGATGGGTATGGAGTCCTAACAACATAAACAACTATGATAGCTATGAAGTCCTGGCAGCGTAAATGGCTATAATGGCTCATATTCAAATGATAACCTTTGGTGTCCTGTTTTACGGTCGATTATATAGCCTTCAGATTATGAGAGTATTAATTATAATGACTTGCTGATTGGACTGCTAAACTTTAGATCACTTACCCTTAGTCATTTCGTGCTTTAAAAACGAAATTTGTAGGTTGAAAACCATACAAATTTCGTAAATCCTTCATGACCTGTGTTGTGGCTGATAAATCCTCTGTTTTATGACTTGGGCTCTTTGAAAATTCAATCCTTAAGTATGCAATCAGTTCTTAGTTTGGATAGGTCTGTTGGTATCCATGACTATGGGTCGATTAGATTAAGGAATTATGATATATACAAATAGGAATATGTGTTGCTCAATTCTGATTTGAGCAATGGTTATAGTTACAAGGTATAATAGGAAATGGTTATAGTTACAGGGTGTAGGTAAAAGGGTGGAACTTAGGATAATGAATGATATAGGATAGGCTAGGTATTTAGAAACTAAAATAAAAAATTATCACAATTCATCATCAAAAATTTGAAATTAATAAAAGAAATTAAATACTTAAAATGACAATTCTTACAGCCCTTTAATATCTCTGTGTTGGAGCTTGCTGTTTGATATGATCTCTGTGTTGGAGCTTGCTATTTGATATGGTTAGGTAGAATGTAATGGTGTCCATAAAATGTCTATCTGCTTAAAGTTCCAGTCTTCTCTTGAATTTCTTGTTGTTGGCTTCTTCTTTGTGATTTTCTTCATCTTGAATGTAATATTTCTTGTTGCTAATGTAATTTTCCTTTGAATAGATCCCATTGTAAAAATGTACTCAAAACAAAGCCTTTACCATAAAATGATGACAAGTTTTCTTCTGAACAAGTCTTTTCTGAGAAACTATGAATACAGGTCCCTTGCTAGGAATTGGATGATAACAGGTCCCTTCTGAAGAATGAATGATAACAAGTCCCTTGCTGAGAATTGAATGATAATAGGTCCCTTCCGAAGAATGAATGATAACAGGTCCCTTGCTGAGAATTGAATGATAACAGGTCCCTTGCTAAGATATGTTTTGATAATCTTGCTAAAAATGAAGACAAACCTTTTTTTGTTGAAGATAGGAAAATAGGAAAGCATGAACAAGTTCAGGTTTCCTTCTCCCCAACTAATGGTTTGACTTGTCCTCAAGTCACAGTCCTTTGTGCTTAAGATTTAAAATGACTTTTCCTTTGTGATTCTTGTACTCAAAATTTAAAAACTAAGAATTCTTGCAAGCCAATTTCTTGGTTTTCTCATAGGAATTCGTGTTTAGACTATGCCTTATCTGGTTTTCATAGCTAAACATTATTATTATTATTTTATATGTTTTTTATATTTTTTATATTTTTTATTCTGAAATCAAAACAAATTAAGGTTTGGATATTACAGCTGACTGTTGTAGTAGCTATACCTCCTTTTCCTGTGAAGCAGTTCTCATAAAATCTTCTCTGTCAATAGGCTTATGATAAATTTGGAACCTGTGTCCATTGACAAGATATGTCTATCCTTCTTGGTCTATTAATGTTACTTTGACTGATCCATTGTCTAAGATTTCAAGGATTTCAGAAGGCCCCATCCAGTGAGTAGTGAATTTAGCCTTATGATCCTTAAATTTGGAATCGAAAAGCAATGCCCAGTTGCCAATTTGAAATTCCTTCTTGTTAATCATCTTTTCATGCCATTGTCTTCTTTGTTGCTGAATCAATGTTGTCCTTTGCACAGCCTCTTATCTCATTTCATCACGCTGGTTTAACTGCATGATTCTTTCTTGTTGAGCTTCTGAAAGGTCCATCCCTAGGTCTACTACCAATTTATATGTGTGTATTTGGAATTTTGTTGGCAGCATGACCTCTTCACCATAGACTAGCTAGTAGGGTGAGAACCCTGTTGTATCTTTCCAAGTAATCCTATATGCCCAAAGTGCTTCATTGAGCTTGTTTTCCCAATTCTTCCTATTTGTGGCCACTGTTTTTGTCATGATGTCTTCTAATGTTTTGTTTGTAGACTCCACTTAGCATTTGGCTTGTGGATGATAGCGTGTGCTTCTTCTATGCTTGATTTGGTACTTCGCTGTTATTTCTTGAACCAATCTTGATGTGAATTGAGTCCCTTGGTCTGTGACTATCTCTCTAGGCACTCCATATCTAACAAAAATTTCTTCAAATAGGAAATTGACCATTGTTTGTTCAGTTGCCCTCACCAATGCCTTTGCTTCAGGCCATTTAGTGGCATAGTCGGTACACACAAGAATGTACTTCTTACCTTTGGATGGTGGATTGATGGGACTCATAAAATCAAGAGCCCATTTTTCAAATGGAGCTAGATGCACTTGTGGCTGGAGTGGCATTTCGTCAGAGGTAATTGGTCGTCCCATGCGCTGGCAGCTGTCACAACTTCCTACATACTTCTATTTGTCTTTAAAAATTGATGGCCAATAATAGCCAAGGCTAAGAATTTTGTGCGTTTTCCTCTTTGCTGCAAAATGGCCACCACAAGGTTGATCATGGCAAGAGGTTAGTACATCAATTATTTCATCCTCTCTAATGCATCTCCTAAGAATCATGTCATAACTAGTGTAAAATAAATCGCCATTAATCCATGAGTATCTTGCGCTTTGTTTGATCAGCCTTTTCATTTCTTTTGAGCCAAATGATGGTGGTACTTTTCTTGTGGACAAGTAGTTAGCTAAATTAGCATACCATGGTGTTGAAACTGAAAATGCAAACAAATTTTCATCAGGAAATGAATCGTCAACCTCAACAGCTTCACCTGGATTTTGAAGTCTAGAAAAGTAGTCTGCTACCTGGTTTTCTTTTCCGGGTCTATCCAATATGGTGATATTC
Source organism: Pinus tabuliformis (assembly GCA_031772625.1). Lineage (NCBI taxonomy): Eukaryota > Viridiplantae > Streptophyta > Pinopsida > Pinales > Pinaceae > Pinus > Pinus tabuliformis. Next base: position 268,459,252 of record CM062815.1, on the reverse strand, counting down.
AATTCCTGCAATAAGAGTAACCACCTGGTGATCTTGCCATTAGTAATAGGTTTGTTCATTAAATATCGAATGGCAGAGTGATCAGTGTGAACTAGGAATTCATATCCGGTTATGTAGTGCCGAAATTTGTTCACTGCATGTATTATTGTGAGCATTTCCTTTTCTGTAACTATGTAATTAAATTATGCAGGGGTCAAATTCTTGCTAATAAAATAGATGACATATGTTGAACCATCTTCTTTTTGGCCTAATAAATCCCCCACTACAGTGTCAGATGCATTAGTTGAGATATGAAAAGGTAGTGTCCAATTAGGTCCTCCCAAAACTGGAGCAGTGGATAATTTTTCTTTGAGCTTATCAAAAGCAATTTGAAAATTACCATTCCAATCAAAAGTTACATCCTTGGCAATAATTTTAAACAAAAGTAAAGCTATTTTAGTAAAATTTGCAATAAATCGCCTATAATAGCTTGCATAACCAAGAAAACTTCTTACATCTTTTTGATTTGTTGGAATTGGCAATTCAACAATGATTTGTATTTTGGTTTCATCTACTTCAATTCCTTTGGATGAGATATGATTCCCTAAGACTATTCCTTCATTCACCATCATATAACATTTTTTGTTGCTTAAGGACAAGTTTGTTTCTACACATTGTTGTAAAACTTTTTCAATATTTTGCAAAGAGTGGTCAAAGGAGTCACCATATACTAAAAAATCATCCATATATACCTCAACACATTCATGGACCAGATCTGCAAAAATAGCTAATACTACTCTCTGAAATGTTTCTGGAGCATTACACAGGCCAAATGGTAACACGTTGTAAGAATATGTTCCCCAAGGACAGGTAAATGTTGTTTTATCTTGGTCTCCTGAGGCTATGCTGATCTGGTTGTATCCACTAAATCCATCTAAGAAGGAAAATGACTTTTTCCCAGCTAAAGTATCCAATACTTGGTCAATAAATGGCAATGGCAAATAGTCTTTAAGGGTGGCTTTGTTTAGCTCTCTATAGCCAACACAAACTCGCCACTTACCTTTTTTCTTGGGTACTATGACTAGTGTTGATACCCATTGGCTGTCAGAAATGGGATATATGAATTTTACTTTTAACAACTTCTGCAATTCATCTTTGACAATTTCTTTAAGCATAGGGTTCATTCTCCTTTGTGGCTACCTTAGTGGTTGAATGCTAGTGTCAGTATAAATGTGGTGAGTGCATGTTTCTAGGTGAATTCCTTGCATATCCGTGTAGTCCCAAGCGAATTCTTTTTGGTATTTGTTCAACAAATGAATCAGTTTTTGTTCTTGAGATGTCTCTAGAAATGCCCCAATGTTCAATGTTTTTCTGGGACTGATTTCTATAGTCTTGCTTTGTGTATTTGTAATGGAATTGATTGGAAAAATTTCATCAAATATTGCTTTCAATGAGTACATCGTACAAGTTTCTTGAAAAATTTGTGCCAACATATAATCTGTAGTAATGTATTGTTCATTTATCAACTCTTCCGAAACCTCAGGTTGGGAAATAAACATTTCCACTAAATCTGCATTGTTATTTTCCTCAATATCATACATTTGGTTTATGCTTAGCACAAAGTATATTTCTTCCTGATCATTGTACTTGTCATCAAGCCATAAGTTATGTGTTACAGCTGGGGCTTGTGCTGATGGGTACAAGGTAAGTTTTTTTCGTTATGTCCCTCTAGAAATGATCATATTACCGGATCTACATCCAATTAATGCATCAGCAGTTGCCAGCCTGGGTATGCCGAGTATAATCGGATGTCCTCCTAAGTTTGATTTGGGCTGGAGTACCAAGAAATCGACTCGATAGTCCCAAGAATATAGGGAGACAATTATATCCTCTAGCACCCCCTCAGGAACGACTTTAGAAATATCAGCTAATTCCAAAACAATTGGGGTTGTCTCCAATTTTGTTAGTTGCAAATTTTTCATTGTGTCTAATGTCATAACGTTTATTGCAGCTCCTAAATCTATCAATGTTCTTGGAATTGAAATTTTGTTGATAATGGCTGTGACTCTTGGTATGCCTAGGTCGACATATTTCTCCATTGAAATAATATTTGACATCAAGCCTTCTAAGTTGCCTATGAAATGTATTGTTTTTGGGTCAAATCTTTTCTTTGAAAGTTTCTTGAGACATAGTTCTTTGATTTCTTTGGTATAAATTGGGATATCCTTTATTTCCTGGAGTAATGGCATTTTGATATATACATTCCTCAATTCATCAAGAACATCAAATTGTGGCAATGGTGTGGGTGGCCTTGGTTGAAGTAATATTTCTAGAAATGGAGGTGGTTGGAGTGTCTTGACTTGTTGGTTTTGTTCCAAATTATCTTGTGTTGGTTCACTTTGTTTGCTATGTTGTTGATTTTCTTCTTCCTCTTTTTGTTTTTCTCGTTGTAACTGTGTTTGAGCAGGAGAAGGTTCTTTTTGCAATGTCTGACCTGACCTTAGTTTGATGTTTTGAAATGGTAGAGTTGGGCATGAAGGTCCCTCATCTATGATATAAGTTGGTCTATCTATTCGATTATTTTGGTTAGCTATGGGTTGAGCTGGTAACTGTGTGGGTCAAGGTGGTTGGTTGGATGGTAGTTGGAGTTGAGGTTGATTTATTTTTGGAGGAGCAGGTGATGCTTGTTGAGGATTTTGTTGTTGATAAGGTACTGGTTGCGGAGGGTATTGTTGTGGGTATGGCTGAGAATATTGTGACTGATAATGTTGGGAATATGGTTGATATGGCTAGGATTGTTGTTGAGCAAATTGTTGATATGGCTGGGATTGTTGTTGAGCAAATTGTTGTGGGAATGTTTGTTGTTGTTGGTTAGGCTAGTTTTGCCATGGCATAGGAACATTCCAAGAGTTTTGAATAGGCATGTTATAATTTGCTGCATTTGGATTTTGATACATACCTGGGGGTCTTGGTTGCCATGGTCTTCTAGCTCCCATAAAATACATGTTTTCCATTTCTGCACTAGCTTCCAAATTGTAATTCTGCAAAATTGTCATATTTGTACAGTCTTTAGTGTCATGGTTATCTGTACAAAACCCACCAATTTGTACGTTGTCTAAGGGACATTCTTTCAAAGCATGTTTCTTCCTGCATTTGGTACAGTATATAGATAATTCTAGTTCTTGTTCATCTTGTATTTTCTTTGTTTTCAAGGTATCTATTTGGTTTCCCAAAGTACTCATTAAGGTTTGTTTTGAAATCCTCAAATAAGTTGCCTAGCTCAGCTCCATTTATGTTTCCTGTAGCTGATTTTTTTATTTTTGATGTCATGGCTCTTTTAGTTCTTTTCCTCCTCCTAGAGTACTTTTGGCATAATTCGTCAATCTCCTCAAAATTAAGTTGGAAACATCCCCTTTACCCATGAGATCAAGATCATCTAAATACTCATCCCGAATGCCTTTAAGAAAGATTGTTTGAATAAGCTCAATTGACATAGTTCTATGTTTTGATTTTTGTAGATTGTATGAGAATCTTTCTAAGTATTCCTCTAAGGTTTCGTCTTCTTGTTGAGTCATTACAAAGATGTCATCTTTGGAATCTTTTGATCGACAATAAGGTTGATACTTTTTCAGAAATAATTTTCCCATATCATCCCAACTAGCGACTGAATGTTCACCTAATCCCATAAACCACCTAAGCGTTGCTGCTTTTAAGGTAGCAGGAAAAAGGCAAAGTCTATGAGCATCATCCGTATATCCATAGGTTCAACATACTATGTCAAATTCAAATAAAAATGAGTTTGGGTCTTCAGATGCCATCCCATAGAAATTTGGTAGTACAGATGGTGGTATGTGTTAGTTTCAGTCTTTCCAGCCTTCCTACAGTGATCAAATATGCTCTTACAAAGTGGTCTCAGAGTGTCAAGGTCAAATTTTGTCATTTCAGTGAGTCTTCAAGCAAAATTTGGTCACTAGGAATTAGGTCTAGGGTTTGCCCAAATGTCAGTCCATGTCACCATTCAGCTGAGTTTATCATCATTTGTAGGGTTTTCATTATCATGTCAGTGTCTAATGAGTCATTTTACACCTTGTTCATGCTTCATGTTGCGCTCAGGCAAGGTCATTTCCCTCTCCTAGGGTTTTGAAGGCAATTTCTCTAGGACAGTCAAATCATCGGCAAAACTTGTTTCCTGATGTTCATACACCTTCCCCTATCCTTAAAGTACCTTATAAAACACATCCCATCCCTTAGATCCGCCAAATTCCTCATTTTTGCACAAACCCTAGTTTCTAGCTACAACCTGGCAATTTTCTAGGTTTGGCATGTGTTTTGCCCTTTTCGACCCCTTCCCCTCACTCAATCACTGAGATTCCACTTTCCCTTGCTTCCTAATATCCCTCCTCACTCCCACAAATTTCCCCAAGAATTTAGAAGCCCCCTACCCCCTTCATCTCGCTCCATTTTGACAAAATTCCTTGCTTCACACATTGGGACAAGTCGCACTCAAATGATGTTTCAGAGCAATCAAAGATGAATTTTGGAAAAATGAGAGAGGTTTTTGTCCATAACATGCCAAAGAAGAAACACCTCCTTCACTTTTTACACAGGTGTCATGGTTTGAGGGAAATGTCAAAAATACCGGCGAGAACGAAGGTGCTCCAAGGACGGTTGGCCAAAGCACAAAAACGAAGGAAAACGCCCGATCCACTCAAAAATTTGGCCAAAGCCTCTTTGACTGAGCATGGTACTTGATTGGGGACTCCCAGCCCAAATTTCAAGAAATTTGGAGAAAATTTTGTCATTTGTGAATTTTTTGTGAAATTTACAGGTTTTTGCCTGTGGAGTGATCTCACTCCCCGCGCGACCACTCGGGAGGACTACTCAGAATCACAAAAAGTTGACATTTTTGGAAAGGGCATGCAAAAACTAGAATTACCTATACTTGGGGTCAACTTGATTTTGAGATTTGGGCCTCCAAAAGCTCAAAATACATCAAAATTTTGACTTTCTGCCCACTTTTTGAGTTGCAGAAAGTGACCTTGGGATAATTGACGTTTGAGGGGTCAAATCAACTCCAAATCCCGAAATTCGACTTGGGATGGAAAGTAGACACACAGAGCTTTCCAATGAGCCATCTTGCACTTGATTTGGACAACTGGAACCCACTCAAAAAGTGCTGCAAAGGGGCGCGACCACTCGAGCAGGGGGCGCGACCACTCGAGCTAAAATTGCCAGTTTTGACTTTTCAAGCCTGCAAACTCTGTTTTTTACCTTGGTTGATCATTTGTACTTGTAAATGATGGATGTATGGATAATTTTCATGGCACATTGATAGCTTTAATCTCTCTTAACCCTTCTAGAAGCTTCCTTGATGTAAATAGTGAATATTTAATGCATGGATGAGTTAGCTAAGTTTTAGAGGCAAGTTGTTTTGACTGCCTATTATCTAGTGCTAAGTTTAGAATTAGTTCAAACTGCTCCTAGGAAGCTGAGCTCGACCCCTAGAGGTGGGGAAAGGAGTTAGATGGTCTATATTATGCCTTCTCTTGCTCATTTTCATGGTTGGACTCTTGAGGGAGAAGCTCTATTGTATATTTTACTTGTATCTCTGCAATTTGAGGAAAAGGAAGGCCAGGGTTTTGCAGACATCATTGTGGATTATTGTGTTGATGGTGTGTTTCCTACTTGTCATTGTAAGTGTGTTTATGTGTTCCATCTCTTATTCTATTGCTGCTAATTAAACAAAAGAAGTGATAAAGTTTGAATTCATGCATGCCATGCTCAGCTTTCAATTTTGTTTAATATTTATGTTTTCCACTATCTAAAGAAGATTCAAAGTCATTGTTTGCCCTCTTTAGCTCCCTCTCTTTCTTCCTTAATCATCCATCTCAGTTTAAGGCATCAGCACAAATTCCTTCCTTGCCCCAAAGACCCACCTCCAAAAACTGAGCTCAATCCCCACACCCTGAATTGCACTCCCTCCAATTGCCACCAAAAACCCCAAAAACTTTAAATCAACCCTCCTTATCAGTTTACTAGCCTAATATCAGTGTTCCTAATTGGGTCATCTCTGTCCATTGAATATTTTACTGAGATTGACCGGAGAGAGCCTTCTCATACCCCGTAGGGCTAGCTACGAGGTGAAATGGTTTGATGTTGCCTTGAAGGTTTACCTTCCTCAGCCTAGGGTGAAATCTCAAGCGCTAACATAGTGGCGACCATACTGGGGAGAACAAACTTGTTTGTGTGTTGATGTGTTTGTTTCATAAGTCTTAGACGGAGCCTGAAGTTATGCCAGGTAGCCTTCGAAAACGCTCTTGTTTTACATCAGCGTTAGTAGATAAACGCCGCTTCAGTCCATATCCGTGAGCTTGTGAATACAACAATTCATTTGCATTTTACCCCAGTACATGTATCAAGTTCAGATCTGATTGTTGATGGTGGACAACGATCAGGCACTTGAAAGGCTGAAATCATTCACTTGGCGACTCTAAATCAGTTTTGAAGATCAGATCCAAAGACTCCACTGGAGGATGATCCCGACCAGCAGAAACATGAAAGGACAACATGGACATATCAGGTATTCAAGTTGGAATTTTATCCAAGACATTTTGTTCATTGTCATAAATTATTTCTTCTCTTTTCCCAAGAATGTCAAGAAGGCTTTGCAAAGTATATTGTATTTGAGAAGAGATCCCAGGCCTGTAGTTGATTCTTTCCCTTTGAAAAGTGTGAATGCCAAAGATTTGCATGCCTTTGAGCTTGATCAAGATCCTTTTTCTGAATTTTGTGATGAACCTATACTTGTTGTACATATCCCTATACGTTGTAAAATTCTATATCGGTATAAACCTCTTGTTTTGCCTTCTGTTCTTCATGCTTTTCCCAAAAACTATGATCTATACTTGCCGATGTTTGATGGTGAATGTAAGAATGTCAACGCTGAGCAACATGTACAGAATTTTGAGAATTTTCTAGATCTTTTTGAAGTTGATGAAGAAGATGTTAGTATAAGGCTTTTTTCTCTTTCTTTGCAAGCCAAAGTGAAGAGTTGGTTCAAAACCCTGCCTAATGCAAGCATCTCAGATTTCCAGCAGTTCGTCAAAGTTTTTCTCGATAGGTGGATGATCGGGCAGAACCTTTTCTTGATTGTAGAAGAGTATAACCAGCTGAAAAGATTGCCAGGTGAGACAGTACAACAGTTTTCGGCCAGATTTAATCAAGTTTATTATTCGATGCCAGTTGATATAAGGCCTACTCCTAGATCTGCTCTCTTACACTATCCGGGCGCCTTTGATCCGGAGATGGAGTTTCAGCTGAGAGAAAGGGATATTGCAACACTTCACGAGATGCAAAACAGTGCAGTAAGTGTAGAGGCGCATTTGCTGATCCGACGGGCAAGGTTGAAGGAAGAAGAGATGAAAAACATAGATCCGGAAAAATCAACATCTCTAGAGGTGAAGCTTGATATTTTGGTAAGTGCAGTGGAAAAGATGATGGAGAAGGACACCTCAAGGAATGATTATGATGTTCATGGCACGCTGATTGAAGAAGAACAAGTTGCTGATCCAAAACATTTTGTTTCTTACCCTAGTTGTCGTAGTGATTGTTTTATAGATCATTGTGAAGAAGAGAGAGCTGTTGATATGATGTGTATGTTTGATGACGATTTGCCTCATTATGATCAGTATGATGATGATTATGTTCTCCAAACAAACGCTAATCTTGCAGATGAAACAACAGCGAGTTTGTGGGAGGAAAAAGTTCATTTTCAGCAGCTTGAATACAATGTTCAGCCATCACATATCAGCTATGACATTGACGAAGAAAGTGCAGCACAGTTTGAAGTAAGTGGCGGATCTTTGCCTCTTTGTTTTGAGTCATTTCAGTTCATCAGAGATAACTACCATGCAATCAGAAATCAGTTTTCAACAAGTCTTGATTTAGACCATCTTGAGAGCAAACAAAATTTTGTTCAAGACTGTTCATATTCAGATTTGCAGTCCCCAAATGCCATTGGTTGTCAAGTTGCAGATGAAAGCATGGAAGCTGACATATTTGATCAAATGATACAAGAAGGTTCCCTACCTTTCTGTTTTGAATCATTTCAGTATTCGAAGGGAAATTTGCATAGTCCATCTTCAGTGAAGAATGAGCAGCATGTAGGCAATCATGTAATCACATTGGAACCAATAGAAAATGGGTTGCAACAGTCTTTTAAAGCTTTTCATGATCCAATAGCTGATGTTTTGGATGAGGTTTGCAGTCAAAGTCTTTCTCCATTGACCACATGTGAGCTTGAAACATGTGCTGATATGAATTTGATCCAGCAGTCGGTTTCTTTGTCATTTTCAGCAGAGGTCTCATCACAAGGCTCAAATCAAAGTTTGCATTCAAGGTATGAGGAAAAGAGAAGTAATCCATTCGATGAGTTAAGTTCCAGTGTGCTTGAATTTCAAGATCCTTATGCAGTGTTTTTGGAGGCGGATAGAGAATTCATATAATTCAACGGATCTGTTTCTAAGTTGTCATGGGAGTTGCCTTTCAGTAGTTCTCTTTTGTTGTTCATAAGTGAGAACTTGTAGAGATTTCAAACAACATATGAGATACTTACTTGGTTGCATTGGTTGTTTCATTTCACTTGATCAGGTGATGAATGGAACTGTTAGAGTAGGTTGTGATGAATAAGCTCCCCTTTGAGCATCATTTTCAGTTTGTCGGTTATGTTTAAGTGTTGAGTCAGTTTTTAGTTGAGTGAGAGTCAATTTGTGTTATCAAGTCATCATTTTTCAGTCATGCATTTCAACTTGAGTTTTTGACTCCATCGCCCAATGGTTGAAAGCACTGGTCTGCTCTCCCAGAGGTCTGCGGTTCTTGGCACCTCCAAGGAGCTACCATCCCCATTGGAGCCAATGTTAGTGTCAGTCTTTCCAGCCTTCCTACAGTGATCAAATATGCTCTTACAAAGTGGTCTCAGAGTGTCAAGGTCAAATTTTGTCATTTCAGTGAGTCTTCAAGCAAAATTTGGTCACTAGGCATTAGGTCTAGGGTTTGCGCAAATGTCAGTCCATGTCACCATTCAGCTGAGTTTATCATCATTCGTAGGGTTTTCATTATCATGTTAGTGTCTAATGAGTCATTTTACACCTTGTTCATGCTTCATGTTGCACCCAGGCAAGGTCATTTCCCTCTCCTAGGGTTTTGAAGGCAATTTCTCTAGGACAGTCAAATCATCGGCAAAACTTGTTTGCTGATGTTCATACACCTTCCCCTATCCTTAAAGTACCTTATAAAACACTTCCCATCCCTTAGATCCGCCAAATTCCTCATTTTTTCACAAACCCTAGTTTCTAGCTACAACCTGGCAATTTTCTAGGTTTGGCCTATGTTTTTCCCTTTTCGACCCCTTCCCCTCACTCAATCACTGAGATTCCACTTTCCCCTGCTTCCTAACATCCCTCCTCACTCCCACAAATTTCCACAAGAATTTAGAAGCCCCCTACCCCCTTCATCTCGCTCCATTTTGACAAAATTCCTTGCTTCACACATTGGGACAAGTCGCACTCAAATGATGTTTCAGAGCAATCAAAGATGAGTTTTGGAAAAATGAGAGACAATTTTGTCCATAACATGCCAAAGAAGAAAAACCTCCTTCACGTTTTACACAGGTGTCATGGTTTGAGGGAAATGTCAAAAATACCGGCGAGAACGAAGGTGCTCCAAGGACGGTTGGCCAAAGCACAAAAACGAAGGAAAACGCCCGATCCACTCCAAACTTTGGCCAAAGCCTCTTTGACTGAGCATGGTACTTAATTGGGGACTCCCAGCCCAAATTTCAAGAAATTTGGAGAAAATTTTGTCATTTGTGAATTTTTTGTGAAATTTACAGGTTTTTGCCTGTGGAGTGGTCTCACCCCCCGCGCGACCACTCGGGAGGACTGCTCAGAATCACAAAAAGTTGACATTTTTGGAAAGGGCATGCAAAAACTAGAATTACCTATACTTGGGGTCAACTTGATTTTGAGATTTGGGCCTCCAAAAGCTCAAAATACATCAAACTTTTGACTTTCTGCCCACTTTTTGAGTTGCAGAAAGTGACCTTGGGATAATTGACGTTTGAGGGGTCAAATCAACTCCAAATCCAGAAATTCCAATTGGGATGGAAAGCAGACACATAGCTCTTTCCAATGAGCCGTCGTGCACTTGATTTGAACAACTGGAACCCACTCAAAAAGTGCTGCAAAGGAGCGCGACCACTCGAGCAGGGGGCGCGACCACTCGAGCTAAAATTGCCAGTTTTGACTTTTCAAGCCTGCAAACTCTGTTTTTTACCTTGGTTGATCATTTGTACTTGTAAATGATGGATGTATGGATAATTTTCATGGCACATTGATAGCTTTAATCTCTCTTAACCCTTCTAGAAGCTTCCTTGATGTAAATAGTGAATATTTAATGCATGGATGAGTTAGCTAAGTTTTAGAGGCAAGTTGTTTTGACTGCCTATTATCTAGTGCTAAGTTTAGAATTAGTTCAAACTGATCCTAGGAAGCTGAGCTCGACCCCTAGAGGTGGGGAAAGGAGTTATATGGTCTATATTATGCCTTCTCTTGCTCATTTTCATGGTTGGACTCTTGAGGGAGAAGCTCTATTGTATATTTTACTTGTATCTCTGCAATTTGAGGAAAAGGAAGGCCAGGGTTTTGCAGACGTCATTGTGGATTCTTGTGGATTATTGTGTTGATGATGTGTTTCCTACTTGTCATTGTAAGTGTGTTTATGTGTTCCATCTCTTATTCTATTGCTGCTAATTAAACAAAAGAAGTGATAAAGTTTGAATTCATGCATGCCATGCTCAGCTTTCAATTTTGTTTAATATTTATGTTTTCCACTGTCTAAAGAGGATTCAAAGTCATTGTTTTCCCTCTTTAGCTCCCTCTCTTTCTTCCTTAATCATCCATCTCAGTTTAAGGCATCCGCACAAACTCCTTCCTTGCCCCAAAGACCCACCTCCAAAAACTGAGCTCAATCCCCACACCCTGAATTGCACTCCCTCCAATTGCCACCAAAAACCCCAAAAACTTTAAATCAACCCTCCTTATCAGTTTACTAGCCTAATATCAGTGTTCCTAATTGGGTCATCTCTGTCCATTGAATATTTTACTAAGATTGACCGGAGAGAGCCTTCTCATACCCCGTAGGGCTAGCTACGAGGTGAAATGGTTTGATGTTGCCTTGAAGGTTTACCTTCCTCAGCCTAGGGTGAAATCTCAAGCGCTAACATAGTGGCGACCATACTGGGGAGAACAAACTTGTTTGTGTGTTGATGTGTTTGTTTCATAAGTCTTAGACGGAGCCTGAAGTTACGCCAGGTAGCCTTCGAAAACGCTCTTGTTTTACATCAGCGTTAGTAGATAAACGTTGCTTCAGTCCATCTCCGTGAGCTTGTGAATACAACACTTCATTTGCATTTTACCCCAGTACATGCATCAAGTTCAGATCTGATTGTTGATGGTGGACAACGATCAGGCACTTGAAAGGCTGAAATCATTCACTTGGCGACTCTAAATCAGTTTTGAAGATCAGATCCAAAGACTCCACTGGAGGATGATCCGGACCAGTAGAAACATGAAAGGACAACATGGACATATCAGGTATTCAAGTTGGAATTTTATCCAAGACATTTTGTTCATTGTCATAAATTATTTCTTCTCTTTTCCCAAGAATGTCAAGAAGGCTTTGCAAAGTATATTGTATTTGAGAAGAGATCCCAGGCCTGCAGTTGATTCTTTCCCTTTGAAAAGTGTGAATGCCAAAGATTTGCATGCCTTTGAGTTTGATCAAGATCCTTTTTCTGAATTTTGTGATGAACCTATACCTGTTGTACATATCCCTATACCTTGTAAAATTCTAGATCGGTATAAACCTCTTGTTTTTCCTTCTGTTCTTCATGCTTTTCCCAAAAACTATGATCTATAATTGCCGATGTTTGATGGTGAATGTAAGAATGTCAACGCTGAGCAACATGTACAGAATTTTGAGAATTTTCTAGATCTTTTTGAAGTTGATGAAGAAGATGTTAGTATAAGGCTTTTTGCTCTTTCTTTGCAAGCCAAAGTGAAGAGTTGGTTCAAAATCCTGCCTGTTGCAAGCATCTCAGATTTCCAGCAGTTCGTCAAAGTTTTTCTCGATAGGTGGATGATCGGGCAGAACCTTTTCTTGATTGTAGAAGAGTATAACCAGCTGAAAAGATTGCCAGGTGAGACAGTACAACAGTTTTCGGCCAGATTTAATCAAGTTTATTATTCGATGCCAGTTGATATAAGGCCTACTCCTAGATCTGCTCTCTTACACTATCCGGGCGCCTTTGATCCGGAGATGGAGTTTCAGCTGAGAGAAAGGGATATTGCAACACTTCACGAGATGCAAAACAGTGCAGTAAGTGTAGAGGCGCATTTGCTGATCCGACGGGCAAGGTTGAAGGAAGAAGAGATGAAAAACATAGATCCGGAAAAATCAACATCTCTAGAGGTGAAGCTTGATATTTTGGTAAGTGCAGTGGAAAAGATGATGGAGAAGGTCACCTCAAGGAATGATTATGATGTTCATGGCGCGCTGATTGAAGAAGAACAAGTTGCTGATCCAAAACATTTTGTTTCTTACCCTAGTTGTCGTAGTGATTGTTTTATAGATCATTGTGAAGAAGAAAGAGCTGTTGATATGATGTGTATGTTTGATGACGATTTGCCTCATTATGATCAGTATGATGATGATTATGTTCTCCAAACAAACGCTAATCTTGCAGACGAAACAACAACGAGTTTGTGGGAGGAAAAAGTTCATTTTCAGCAGCTTGAATACAATGTTCAGCCATCACATATCAGCTATGACATTGACGAAGAAAGTGCAGCACAGTTTGAAGTAAGTGGCGGATCTTTGCCTCTTTGTTTTGAGTCATTTCAGTTCATCAGAGATAACTACCATTCAATCAGAAATCAGTTTTCAACAAGTCTTGATTTAGACCATCTTGAGAGCAAAGAAAATTTTGTTCAAGACTGTTCATATTCAGATTTGCAGTCCTCAAATGCCATTGGTTGTCAAGTTGCAGATGAAAGCATGGAAGCTGACATATTTGATCAAATGATACAAGAAGGTTCCCTACCTTTCTATTTTGAATCATTTCAGTATTTGAAGGGAAATTTGCATAGTCCATCTTCAGTGAAGAATGAGCAGCATGTAGGCAATCATGTAATCACATTGGAACCAATAGAAAATGGGTTGCAATAGTCTTTTCAAGCTTTTCATGATCCAATAGCTGATGTTTTGGATGAGGTTTGCAGTCAAAGTCTTTCTCCATTGACCACATGTGAGCTTGAAACATGTGCTGATATGAATTTGATCCAGCAGCCGGTTTCTTTGTCATTTTCAGCAGAGGTCTCATCACAAGGCTCAGATCAAAGTTTGCATTCATGGTATGAGGAAAAGAGAAGTAATCCATTCGATGAGTTAAGTTCCAGTGTGCTTGAATTTCAAGATCCTTATGCAGTGTTTTTGGAGGCGGATAGAGAATTCATATCATTCAACGGATCTGTTTCTAAGTTGTCATGGGAGTTGCCTTTCAGTAGTTCTCTTTTGTTGTTCATAAGTGAGAACTTGCGGAGATTTCAAACAGCAGATGAGATACTTACTTGGTTGCATTGGTTGTTTCATTTCACTTGATCAGGTGATGAATGGAACTGTTAGAGTAGGTTGTGATGAATAAGCTCCCCTTTGAGCATCATTTTCAGTTTTTCGGTTATGTTTAAGTGTTGAGTCAGTTTTTAGTTGAGTGAGAGTCAATTTGTGTTATCAAGTCATCATTTTTCAGTCATGCATTTCAGCTTGAGTTTTTGACTCCATCGCCCAATGGTTGAAAGCACTGGTCTGCTCTCCCAGAGGTCTGCGGTTCTTGGCACCTCCAAGGAGCTACCATCCCCATTGGAGCCAATGTTAGTGTCAGTCTTTCCAGCCTTCCTACAGTGATCAAATATGCTCTTACAAAGTGGTCTCAGAGTGTCAAGGTCAAATTTTGTCATTTCGGTGAGTCTTCAAGCAAAATTTGGTCACTAGGCATTAGGTCTAGGGTTTGCCCAAATGTTAGTCCATGTCACCATTCAGCTGAGTTTATAATCATTCGTAGGGTTTTCATTATCATGTCAGTGTCTAATGAGTCATTTTACACCTTGTTCATGCTTCATGTTGCGCCCAGGCAAGGTCATTTCCCTCTCCTAGGGTTTTGAAGACAATTTCTCTAGGACAGTCAAATCATCGGCAAAACTTGTTTCCTGATGTTCATACACCTTCCCCTATATTTAAAGTACCTTATAAAACACTTCCCATCCCTTAGATCCGCCAAATTCCTCATTTTTGCACAAACCCTAGTTTCTAGCTACAACCTGGCAATTTTCTAGGTTTGGCCTGTGTTTTTCCCTTTTCGACCCCTTCCCCTCACTCAATCACTGAGATTCCACTTTCCCCTACTTCCTAACATCCCTCCTCACTCCCACAAATTTCCCCAAGAATTTAGAAGCCCCCTACCCCCTTCATCTCGCTCCATTTTGACAAAATTCCTTGCTTCACACATTGGGACAAGTCGCACTCAAATGATGTTTCAGAGCAATCAAAGATGAATTTTGGAAAACTGAGAGACTTTTTTGTCCATAACATGCCAAAGAAGAAAAACCTCCTTCACTTTTTACACAGGTGTCATGGTTTGAGGGAAATGTCAAAAATACCGGCGAGAACGAAGGTGCTCCAAGGACGGTTGGCCAAAGCACAAAAACGAAGGAAAACGCCCGATCCACTCCAAACTTTGGCCAAAGCCTCTTTGACTGAGTATGGTACTTGATTGGGGACTCCCAGCCCAAATTTCAAGAAATTTGGAGAAAATTTTGTCATTTGTGAATTTTTTGTGAAATTTACAGGTTTTTGCCTGTGGAGTGGTCTCACCCCCCGCGCGACCACTCGGGAGGACTGCTCAGAATCACAAAAAGTTGACATTTTTGGAAAGGGCATGAAAAATCTAGAATTACCTATACTTGGGGTCAACTTGATTTTGAGATTTGGGCCTCCAAAAGCTCAAAATACATCAAACTTTTGACTTTCTGCCCACTTTTTGAGTTGCAGAAAGTGACCTTGGGATAATTGACGTTTGAGGGGTCAAATCAACTCCAAATCCAGAAATTCCACTTGGGATGGAAATTAGACATACAGAGCTTTCCAATGAGCCATCGTGCACTTGATTTGGACAACTGGAACCCACTCAAAAATTGCTGCAAAGGGGCGCGACCACTCGAGCAGGGGGCGCGACCACTCGAGCTAAAATTGCCAGTTTTGACTTTTCAAGCCTGCAAACTCTGTTTTTTACCTTGGTTGATCATTTGTACTTGTAAATGATGGATGTATGGATAATTTTCATTTCACATTGATAGATTTAATCTCTCTTAACCCTTCTAGAAGCTTCCTTGATGTAAATAGTGAATATTTAATGCATGGATGAGTTAGCTAAGTTTTAGAGGCAAGTTGTTTTGACTGCCTATTATCTAGTGCTAAGTTTAGAATTAGTTCAAACTGCTCCTAGGAAGATGAGATCGACCCCTAGAGGTGGGGAAAGGAGTTAGATGGTCTATATTATGCCTTCTCTTGCTCATTTTCATGGTTGGACTCTTGAGGGAGAAGCTCTATTGTATATTTTACTTGTATCTCTGCAATTTGAGGAAAAGGAAGGCCAGGGTTTTGCAGACATCATTGTGGATTCTTGTGGATTATTGTGTTGATGGTGTGTTTCCTACTTGTCATTGTAAGTGTGTTTATGTGTTCCATCTCTTATTCTATTGCTGCTAATTAAACAAAAGAAGTGATAAAGTTTGAATTCATGCATGCCATGCTCAACTTTCAATTTTGTTTAATATTTATGTTTTCCACTGTCTAAGGAGGATTCAAAGTCATTGTTTGCCCTCTTTAGCTCCCTCTCTTTCTTCCTTAATCATCCATCTCAGTTTAAGGCATCAGCACAAACTCCTTCCTTACCCCAAAGACCCACCTCCAAAAACTGAGCTCAATCCCCACACCCTGAATTGCACTCCCTCCAATTGCCACCAAAAACCCCAAAAACTTTAAATCAACCCTCCTTATCAGTTTACTAGCCTAATATCAGTGTTCCTAATTGGGTCATCTCTGTCCATTGAATATTTTACTGAGATTGACCGGAGAGAGCCTTCTCATACCCCGTAGGGCTAGCTACGAGGTGAAATGGTTTGATGTTGCCTTGAAGGTTTACCTTCCTCAGCCTAGGGTGAAATCTCAAGCGCTAACATAGTGGCGACCATACTGGGGAGAACAAACTTGTTTGTGTGTTGATGTGTTTGTTTCATAAGTCTTAGACGGAGCCTGAAGTTACGCCAGGTAGCCTTCGAAAACGCTCTTTTTTTACATCAGCGTTAGTAGATAAACGCTGCTTCAGTCCATCTCCGTGAGCTTGTGAATACAACACTTCATTTGCATTTTACCCCAGTACATGTATCAAGTTCAGATCTGATTGTTGATGGTGGACAACGATCAGGCACTTGAAAGGCTGAAATCATTCACTTGGCGACTCTAAATCAGTTTTGAAGATCAGATCCAAAGACTCCACTGGAGGATGATCCCGACCAGCAGAAACATGAAAGGACAACATGGACATATCAGGTATTCAAGTTGGAATTTTATCCAAGACATTTTGTTCATTGTCATAAATTATTTCTTCTCTTTTCCCAAGAATGTCAAGAAGGCTTTGCAAAGTATATTGTATTTGAGAAGAGATCCCAGGCCTGCAGTTGATTCTTTCCCTTTGAAAAGTGTGAATGCCAAAGATTTGCATGCCTTTGAGCTTGATCAAGATCCTTTTCCTGAATTTTGTGATGAACCTATACCTGCTGTACATATCCCTATACCTTGTAAAATTCTAGATCGGTATAAACCTCTTGTTTTGCCTTCTGTTCTTCATGCTTTTCCCAAAAACTATGATGTATACTTGCCGATGTTTGATGGTAAATGTAAGAATGTCAACGCTGAGCAACATGTACAAAATTTTGAGAATTTTCTAGATCTTTTTGAAGTTGATGAAGAAGATGTTAGTATAAGGCTTTTTGCTCTTTCTTTGCAAGCCAAAGTGAAGAGTTGGTTCAAAACCCTGCCTGATGCAAGCATCTCAGATTTCCAGCAGTTCGTCAAAGTTTTTCTCGATAGGTGGATGATCGGGCAGAACCTTTTCTTGATTGTAGAAGAGTATAACCAGCTGAAAAGATTGCCAGGTGAGACAGTACAATAGTTTTCGGCCAGATTTAATCAATTTTATTATTCGATGCCAGTTGATATAAGGCCTACTCCTAGATCTGCTCTCTTACACTATCCGGGCGCCTTTGATCCGGAGATGGTGTTTCAGCTGAGAGAAAGGGATATTGCAACACTTCACGAGATGAAAAACAGTGCAGTAAGTGTAGAGGCGCATTTGCTGATCCGACGGGCAGGGTTGAAGGAAGAAGAGATGAAAAACATAGATCCAGAAAAATCAACATCTCTAGAGGTGAAGCTTGATATTTTGGTAAGTGCAGTGGAAAAGATGATGGAGAAGGTCACCTCAAGGAATGATTATGATGTTCATGGCGCGCTGATTGAAGAAGAACAAGTTGCTGATCCAAAACATTTTGTTTCTTACCCTAGTTGTCGTAGTGATTGTTTTATAGATCATTGTGAAGAAGAGAGAGCTGTTGATATGATGTGTATGTTTGATGACGATTTGCCTCATTATGATCAGTATGATGATGATTATGTTCTCCAAACAAACGCTAATCTTGCAGACGAAACAACAGCGAGTTTGTGGGAGGAAAAAGTTCATTTTCAGCAGCTTGAATACAATGTTCAGCCATCACATATCAGCTATGACATTGACAAAGAAAGTGCAGCACAGTTTGAAGTAAGTGGCGGATCTTTGCCTCTTTGTTTTGAGTCATTTCAGTTCATCAGAGATAACTACCATGCAATCAGAAATCAGTTTTCAACAAGTCTTGATTTAGACCATCTTGAGAGAAAAGAAAATTTTGTTCAAGACTGTTCATATTCGGATTTGCAGTCCCCAAATGCCATTGGTTGTCAAGTTGCAGATGAAAGCATGGAAGCTGACATATTTGATCAAATGATACAAGAAGGTTCCCTACCTTTCTGTTTTGAATCATTTCAGTATTTGAAGGGAAATTTGCATAGTCCATCTTCAGTGAAGAATGAGCAGCATGTAGGCAATCATGTAATCACATTGGAACCAATAGAAAATGGGTTGCAACAGTCTTTTCAAGCTTTTCATAATCCAATAGCTTGTATTTTGGATGAGGTTTGCAGTCAAAGTCTTTCTCCATTGACCACATGTGAGCTTGAAACATGTGCTGATATGAATTTGATCCAGCAGCCAGTTTCTTTGTCATTTTCAGCAGAGGTCTCATCACAAGGCTCAGATCAAAGTTTGCATTCATGGTATGAGGAAAAGAGAAGTAATCCATTCGATGAGTTAAGTTCCAGTGTGCTTGAATTTCAAGATCCTTATGCAGTGTTTTTGGAGGCGGATAGAGAATTCATATCATTCAACGGATCTGTTTCTAAGTTGTCATGGGAGTTGCCTTTCAGTAGTTCTCTTTTGTTGTTCATAAGTGAGAACTTGCGGAGATTTCAAACAGCAGATGAGATACTTACTTGGTTGCATTGGTTGTTTCATTTCACTTGATCAGGTGATGAATGGAACTGTTAGAGTAGGTTGTGATGAATAAGCTCCCCTTTGAGCATCATTTTCAGTTTGTCGGTTATGTTTAAGTGTTGAGTCAGTTTTTAGTTGAGTGAGAGTCAATTTGTGTTATCAAGTCATCATTTTTCAGTCATGCATTTCAGCTTGAGTTTTTGACTCCATCGCCCAATGGTTGAAAGCACTGGTCTGCTCTCCCAGAGGTCTGCGGTTCTTGGCACCTCCAAGGAGCTACAATCCCCATTGGAGCCAATGTTAGTGTCAGTCTTTCCAGCCTTCCTACAATGATCAAATATGCTCTTACAAAGTGGTCTCAGAGTGTCAAGGTCATATTTTGTCATTTCAGTGAGTCTTCAAGCAAAATTTGGTCACTAGGCATTAGGTCTAGGGTTTGCCCAAATTTCAGTCCATGTCACCATTCAGCTGAGTTTGTCATCATTCGTAGGGTTTTCATTATCATGTCAGTGTCTAATGAGTCATTTTACACCTTGTTCATGCTTCATGTTGCGCCCAAGCAAGGTCATTTCCCTCTCCTAGGGTTTTGAAGGCAATTTCTCTAGGACAGTCAAATCATCGGCAAAACTTGTTTCCTGATGTTGATACACCTTCCCCTATCCTTAAAGTACCTTATAAAACACTTCCCATCCCTTAGATCTGCCAAATTCCTCATTTTTGCACAAACCCAAGTTTCTAGCTACAACCTGGCAATTTTCTAGGTTTGGCCTGTGTTTTGCCCTTTTCGACCCCTTCCCCTCACTCAATTACTGAGATTCTACTTTCCCCTGCTTCCTAACATCCCTCATCACTCCCACAAATTTCCCCAAGAATTTAGAAGCCCCCTACCCCCTTCATCTCGCTCCATTTTGACAAAATTCCTTGCTTCACACATTGGGACAAGTCGCACTAAAATGATGTTTCAGAGCAATCAAAGATGAATTTTGGAAACCTGAGAGAGGTTTTTGTCCACAACATGCCAAAGAAGAAAAACCTCCTTCACTTTTTACACAGGTGTCATGGTTTGAGGGAAATGTCAAAAATACCGGCGAGAACGAAGGTGCTCCAAGGACGGTTGGCCAAAGCACAAAAACGAAGGAAAACACCCGATCCACTCCAAACTTTGGCCAAAGCCTCTTTGACTGAGCATGGTACTTGATTGGGGACTCCCAGCCCAAATTTCAAGAAATTTGGAGAAAATTTTGTCATTTGTGAATTTTTTGTGAAATTTACAGGTTTTTGCCTGTGGAGTGGTCTCACCCCCCGCGCGACCACTCGGGAGGACTGCTCAGAATCACAAAAAGTTGACATTTTTGGAAAGGGCATGCAAAAACTAGAATTACCTATACTTGGGGTCAACTTGATTTTGAGATTTGGGCCTCCAAAAGCTCAAAATACATCAAAATTTTGACTTTCTGCCCACTTTTTGAGTTGCAGAAAGTGACCTTGGGAGCATTGACTTTTGAGGGGTCAAATCACCTCCAAATCCAGAAATTCCACTTGGGATGGAAAGTAGACACATAGAGCTTTACAATGAGCTATCTTGCACTTTATTTGGACAACTGGACCCCACTCAAAAAGTGCTGCAAAGGGGCGCGACCACTCGAGCAGGGGGCGCGACCACTCGAGCTAAAATTGCCAGTTTTGACTTTTCAAGCCTGCAAACTCTGTTTTTTACCTTGGTTGATCATTTGTACTTGTAAATGATGGATGTATGGATAATTTTCATGGCACATTGATAGATTTAATCTCTCTTAACCCTTCTAGAAGCTTCCTTGATGTAAATAGTGAATATTTAATGCATGGATGAGTTAGCTAAGTTTTAGAGGCAAGTTGTTTTGACTGCATATTATCTAGTGCTAAGTTTAGAATTAGTTCAAACTGCTCCTAGGAAGCTGAGCTCGACCCTTATAGGTGAGGAAAGGAGTTAGATGGTCTATATTATGCCTTCTCTTGCTCATTTTCATGGTTGGACTCTTGAGGGAGAAGCTCTATTGTATATTTTACTTGTATCTCTGCAATTTGAGGAAAAGGAAGGCCAGGGTTTTGCAGACATCATTGTGGATTCTTGTGGATTATTGTGTTGATGGTGTGTTTCCTACTTGTCATTGTAAGTGTATTTATGTGCTCCATCTCTTATTCTATTGCTGCTAATTAAACAAAAGAAGTGATAAAGTTTGAATTCATGCATGCCATGCTCAGCTTTCAATTTTGTTTAATATTTATGTTTTCCACTGTCTAAAGAGGATTCAAAGTCATTGTTTGCCCTCTTTAGCTCCCTCTCTTTCTTCCTTGATAATCCATCTCAGTTTAAGGCATCATCACAAACTCCTTCCTTGCCCCAAAGACCCACCTGCAAAAACTGAGCTCAATCACCACACCCTGAATTGCACTCCCTCCAATTGCCACCAAAAACCCCAAAAACTTTAAATCAACCCTCCTTATCAGTTTACTAGCCTAATATAAGTGTTCCTAATTGGGTCATCTCTGTCCATTGAATATTTTACTGAGATTGACCCGAGAGAGCTTTCTCATACCCCGTAGGGCTAGCTACGAGGTGAAATGGTTTGATGTTGCCTTGAAGGTTTACCTTCCTCGGCCTAGGGTGAAATCTCAAGCGCTAACAGTATGTTTTTCATTTTAATTTCCTCATCCATTCTCTCTCCTCTATCTTGAATTGGAAATTTAAATGTGGATTCCTCTGTTTCTGGTGGATTTTGATTTCCTCCAAATAGAGTATCATTGTTTTGTTTTGCTTCATTCTCCCTTCTTCTTCTCCTTTCTTCCATTTGTCTCTCATATTCTCTCAGTTGTTCAGGTGTAGGTCCTCTAGATCCTCCTCCCTCTTCAACCATCGAAATTTGTGATTTATCTAAGGTTTCTGCCTCTTCTTCTTGTTTTAGTTCTTGAAGAAAAATTTCTTCAGGACTAGGCTGTTGGATTTTTGTGCTACTCCCTTCAGATTTCACTACTGTAGAAGTTTCAAGTAGATTTCTTCTCTTTGATTCATGGGTTATTAGAATTTGTCTTTCAATAAGGGTGAGTCTTTGGCCTGATTTCACTTTTTCCTCAAGTTGTGCTGTTGTAACCTTTCCTGTTGGAGTTGTGTATTCAATCCTTTCTAATGACTCTGCTCCTAATGGTGGATTAGTTGTTGGGGGGTTTCTTTTAAATCTACATTTTTCATGCCTAAACCTAGACATAAATAAGCATGACTGAAATTTAAATTTAATTCTATGTTTTTGTTGTTTTTTTTTTTTTTTTAATTTAGTCTTTCTAGTTGCACCTCCCCGACAATGGTGCCAAAATGTTTGGTCCCAACTTACCAAGGCAAGTTAAGCTCTTAATTCTTTTATCAACCCAGGAAAGTACACTTAGAGGTGCTTACCTAAAATATATAGATCTAGAAGGCTCTAAAATTCTAATGGCTACCTAATGGACTAAATTATCAGTGCTTTCTACAAAAGATCCTTTATTATCCTTTTAAATCATTTAAACATCAATCTAAGAGAAACAAATCCTATGGAATTCTAGTTGCAGATTAACAAAAACAGAGTGTTGATGATTGACTGTAATCCTACATTCCCTTACAAGAATATTACTTCAAAGAATTAGTACAATCTCAATAGTCCAAAATAATTTCAATTTAAATCACACAGTGAATAAGATAAGCAATATTATAAACTAATATAAGTTAGACCTCTTAAAAGAATCATTTACCAAATTGAAAATTGAATTTTAAAACTCCATTCTTAAATCACTTCAGAAATAAAACTAGAACTATTCTTTAAAATTAAAGCTATCAAACAAATCTGGAAGTTGAATGTCAGCAGCGTTCAAATATCAATTCCAAGATCAAGATTAGTTGAATCCTCTTACAAGGCTCTCTTTTCACAACAAATTCATGTTCTTTTTAATTGATAATTCTGCTAACATAACTTTAACTCTGAACATGAAATGATTAACTGCTAAATTCGAATTTGCAGCTAGTAGGAAAAACAGAGTAAAGATAAAGTGTACCAGCAAAGTGATGAGGACCCTTCAGCACTCCACAAGCACACTAAGAGATGATTCATAAGAGTGTAACTACTAAGTCTTGAGACATAAAATTGCTGAAGAAGTTTGTATTAAGTCTAAAATAAAAAATACACAAGCTGTCTTCTCATCTGTTCATAAAAACCATTCTAAAACATAGTTTTCCCATATGGGTTATTTATCGTGAATCCTCTAACAAAAACAATTATTGTTTCTCCATATAATACTAACAATATTCTATTAATTACATCCTAAGGAGGTCTAATTTAAGTCTGTTCCTCCATTTATGCAAAAATTCTAAAACTTGAAAATATCTTGTGCACAAAAATCAGGGAAAAGTGATGAAGTGGCTAGGTTTGACCAGCTTTGACTGGACACTTTTTTTCTCCAAAAATGAAAATGAATAGTTGTTTCACCATCCTTGTAAATTTTACTTTATACACATAGTCTTTGAATTTTCCCACCTGTGCTACAACATGTTAATCAATAAAGCAATCACAGGTTGTTACAACTTCCTATGATTTTTCTGAAAAATGTCATTTAGATATAAAAATTTCAAATATTAACCCCAAGCTTAAAATAACAAAAATGACAACATATGACTTAGTTTCTAAGTATTATTGTTGAATAATAAAGGTTAAATGGCCAAGAATGATGGTTAAAAGATGAATTTGAAGTAGAATGGTTAGTCAAATTTAGATACCAACAAGTGATTTTCCTGTCCTAGGAGTATGATAGATAATGAAACCCCTAACATGATCACTACATAATAATGCTTACATTTCATCTAGGATTAATGAACAAGCAATGTTTCTCTACAAGAATTCAAATCCCTATTTTTGTGAAAATTAATTTCCTTTCCCAACTCTAGAATTATTCTTTATATGGAATTGGCCTTCTCAGACAAATCACAAAAAAATCATGAGATTAGAAGAATGGGGATCCATTTAAGGAATCCAAATGGGAATTTCAATGTCTTCAGTACGATTATCCATGTGGAAGTGTTAGCTTGATATGCTTATGCTTATGCCTTTCCTTGAATTCCATACAATTGCAACAAAGATTTTATTTATCCCATGCATAAAATCGAGTGAATCCTGAACTACGGGTTTTAGCACTTCGGAGGAGAGAAAATACATATACATCTATATTGGGCTTGCACAAAGTTCCAATAGTCATTTTCATTTGCTTCCCCTTAATCTAAGTCTGAAATGTTGTATGGAAATCTTCTCAACATATTTTACCTTAATGCACCCATTGATCATAACGTTATGGTATTATGAACATTCCTTGAGAAAATGTAACACATGGAGAAGTGTCGCTTACATGTGTTGGTATGGTTCTAAACGAACTCACATCCTAGCCTTTGATTTTAATACCTATCATTTCTATGTGTTAGGACTTGTTCCAATCTTTCTAGAATATTTGACATATGCAGTGATGAACAAATATGCATGTGGAGCAACTATTTTTATGTCAAATAATATAAATACCATTTCTATTGTGTGACAAGTTTTGACTGAGTCCCATCGCACTCTAATATGTGGGCATTGTTGTCAATACTCCTATGCATTGGCATTGCGACCTTTAGGTTGTCTCAGTGTTGCAGTGACATATGATCCTTGTATAATCCTCCCTTGCACTCGATGTTGTGATATGATCCCCACTCAAAGACTTCAATATTCATAGCATAATGTCCAAGAAACTATGGGTTACAATGTTGCTTGAACTAATGAATTTCTTGAAGGAATCCATTCATCTAGATGTATCAAGGTGTGTTTCTTACGGTGTAGAGGTAATAATGGGCCTTCAACATTGGTAATTGAAGTATCATTTCTCGTAGCTTTAGATGGTACTTGAGAATCATTACACCAATTTGAATTCCACCTGTGAGCCTTGATCGACCGGCATACCACAATACCTTATACTTTAGTCAAGTTATGGGAAATAAATGAGTTACCATAAACGTCAATATTAAAGCTTTAAATGCATATTAATATTATAAAAAAGGGTGACTTAAAGCATAATCAAAGTGGAGTTTTCAAAGTCTACAAGGGAATTTTATGTAACTTTTTCACTACAAATATAGGATGTTTCAAGTGTATTTCTTGATTGAAAAATATACAAGCAATATATAAACTTCAAAATATCAGTCTTGTATGTATAAATGAAAACTTTGCATCAACTTATTGCTTAAGACAATGACTAGATGACGATTTTGTAGAAGGAAACCATGATAGGATAAGGCTTCAACTGAAAGGAAAGTTAACTAAATCCTAATGAATTTTGTAGGGTAGGGACCAAGATGAACGAGGCAGATGAATGCAACACACATCATGTAAGTATATGCTTCTATGATGTTCGATGGAAACTAGGATGTTAATGTAACAACCCCTGGTTAAAATTTCATGTAATAAAAATTAATAAAGGAAAAATAAGACCACGGTTAAGGGCCACTTATTCCAAGTTGAATGTTGGGAAAAGATACCCTAGCAAGCATCACTGGATGTGTTTATGGCTAAGAGAAATTGAAAAAGGCAATGGCTAAGGCATTAAAAGGGGAAAAAGGCATTTTTGGCACATTTGTTTACGAAAATAAAGGAAAATAGGAGAAAAGGGAGGTGAAAGGTCACAGGTTACATGTGAGGAGTAAATTGAAAGAAAATAATGGAAATTGAAGAAAATAGAAGCTTAATTGATAAAATGATTTATGAAGATCAGTTGGTACATTTATCAGTTCAGTTTTGGAGCTCTCTCATTATTATCTCTCTCTCTCTCTCTCACTCTTGGACACAGACTTTTCTTGGAGCACTCTATCTTTGGAGCAAGGAAGCAAAAGCAAGCAAAGGAAACGAAGGAAAGAAAATGTCAAGCAATGAGGATAAGGATCAAGCAACGTCAACAAGAATACTTGTAGGTAACATATTTCATGTGTTATTTCCTAACTAGTTTTGATGCGCATGGATTTTCATGTTTGTGTATGGTTCTCTTGTTGTCAGTGGCATGGTTTTACTGATTTATAACAGTGGTTTTCAACCTAGCCTTGCCTTTTTCCGGATAGCCATGGTGTGATGGGAATTTTTCTCGGTTTTGAGCTTTGGAATTGTCAGATGGCTTCGTAATCTAGGGTGGAGGTGGTCTTAGAAAAATTCCCAAAGGCCTAAGAGTCCCTTGAATGGTTTTGGTGGGATACAGGGTAAATCTTGAGGCTGGAGTCTCAGTTTAGGGCCAAGTGATATGGTGTGGATTGCAGTAAATATTGAGAGATTGGTGTCTTGTTTTAGGGCCTAGTGATCTGGTGTAAATATTGATAGATTGGTTTCTCATTTTAGGGCCTAGTGATCCTTTGTGGTTTGCGTTAAGCCTGAGAGACAAGGAGATGAAAAATTCCTCAAGGGTAGTGATGGAGTCTGGAGTCATTCCTAGATCGGTTTGATTTTTTATCTCGGTGTCGGTTTTGGTGAGATCATGGTTTGATGATGGTGGAGGTGGTTTGACCTTTGGATTCCCTTGTTTTACACTAAAATTTGTCACCATGACTATTTGCAGTTAGTATGGCTCCATCAACTGTCATACTATCCTCCTTGGCAAGCCTCATACCTCTGCTCTCCATGTCAAACTCCAAGAAAGAGAGAAAGTCATTAAAAATCTATATATCTCTGGGTACACAGTTTCTCTTAGCCTTACCTGCGTGTACGCACCCCAAGTTCATAATACCTGCGTACTTGTACGTTATGTCTGTAAAGCAATGGGTGCGTACTCCTGTAAAGGTCAAAAGGCGCAAGTTTCACTCCAAAAAATTTACTTGTGGTCATTTCTAGAGTATTCTAGAAGCTTGTTTGACATGTATGAAGCGCCTCCAGATGGTTCATGTATCCCTACCAAAGAGGAACTTATCCCATCAAGAGGGGAGCTATCCCATCCAAAGAGGGGGTTATCCCATTGATGGTGGACCTGAATAACTTCCTCTAGAGCACTATAAATACAAGCATTGGGATAGAGGGAGGGGAGGTTGAAAGCTGAACATTCTTAAGGGTAGATGCTGCTGGAATTAGGACTCCCTTGTAAAGCTTGAGAGGAGAGATTCCCATCCTTTCCTAGCCTTATTTGAGAGTGGTTGAGCTGATCAAAGTAAAGGAAAACTCTTGTTGGACCCTAGGAGGGACTTGCACAACACCAAGGCTCAGGCTGTAATGGTTCCTTTTGTTACCTTTTAATGCAAATGAACTTATTTTTCTCAACAAATTGTTATTCATGGTTTGTTTCATATACTCCTTGGTCTGTATGATGGATATGTATTGTTTTATGAGTTTATCAGGTGTTACTTAATCTTTTGGCTTGTTAGTGAATGCAGGTTTCGAAGAGAAGGAGGAGCTCATCCGGATCGGCAAGGCTGGACTACTACAAAGCGTTGGACTAAAGGTATGTTAAAGATCCCCTGATTACTTGTATTTGCAATGCATGTTTAGAGAAAGGTAGGATTTATTTGTCTTGTTTGTCACTAGAAAGCTTTTGCTTCTAGGGAGGTCGGTTGTGTCCGCACTAACGACTCTTTCCGCATGACAAAATGGCGACTCCGCTGGGGAATCCATTAATGTGAATGATTTTTCCTTTGTATGAAATTTTGATCTAAGAAAAGTCGTTTGTCTTCTGGTTTTTGGCTGTCTGACTGTGTATTTGGGTGGGCTAGCTTAGGGTTAAATTAGATTTTAGTTTTTCTTAGTTTTGCTAGAAGTACACAGCCTCTGCGTTGAGCACAGTGCGTACCTGTACGCACTGCAGCTTTTTGCACAGAGCGTACATGCACCTGTGCAAACAGGTTGCCTGCGTACCCTATCAAAATTGAGAAAATTTCAATTTTCTCCTTGTTTGCCTCTTAGATTTTGTTTTTAATTTGTTTTTGCTGCCCAGATCCACTGGTTACCTATCAGAAATCTTCACCTAAGCTTGTTTCATTGGCATTCCTGCTCTAAGCTTTCATCAATTGGGTGTCCTGAGTCTCTTTTTGAGAAATTCTTGATTTGTTTTCCTTTGGTCATTACTTGGAGGTTTCTCTCAGTCTTTTCACAATTTTGCATCTTTTTGCTTCTGTTTTTGCAAAAAAAATTCCCCCTCATTCGCCGGGGGGGCTAAATTGTGTATGAGTGTTGATCGCCTTTGAGTGTTTTTATTTTTTGATCTTTGGAACTCTCACCCAATTTTCTCGACTTGCACTTGATTGGTTCTTAGATCACATTAGAATCATCTTTTGTTTGAGAATTCTCTTGCATAGATCACATTTTCATTATTAGAATTCTCATTTTTAGAATATGAATGAAAAATGTGCATAGATTACATTTGCATACTTTTCAAGTGAATTGTGCTTACATTACCATTGCATAGTTTACATTCTGAAAAATCAATCGTAGATTTAGATCAGCTTTCTTTGATTTGAATTTACACAAAAATAAAAATAAAAAAATGGTTTGGAATTGATTTGCATTAGTTTTTCTTGATAAAATTAGTGCATTAGAGAATTTGTTATATTTTCTCTTAGTGATCAATTTTTTGCATTGTTGGAAGTGAATGGAAACTCTCTCCTTACTTTAGTTAGGATTCATCTAATTGAAAAGATTACATTATCATATTCGATTGCATTCAGTTGAGTCGGGTCATAACACCATTGGTTTCATTTCCATTTACCCATTTGAGTAATAACAGCCTTAATAACACAACGCTTAATTAAAATTCATCTAGTAATTTTTACATTTCTAGGGCTCTGAAACACCAATATAGATCAAGCTAGTGTCTTGGAGTAGGAGAGTAATTAACTCTCCAAGACAGCAAAACCAAACAAGTAGCTCATCTTGTGGTAGGATAAATCGAGCTGTTACATTTATGCTCCGGGAAAGCTCTTTTTAAAGGAGAAGCACGAGACCGTGTCCGAACCAGTGAGGGGATCAATCCTCCTTCATTGGGAAAGACGCCAGATACGCACGTACTACAAACGGTAAACCTTGGATTATTGTCGAGGAGCTTGGGGTCACTTGTCGGTAAACCTTGGATTATTGTCAAGGAGCCGGCAAGGGGATTGAGCTTGTTACTCTGCCCTTGCGTGCTATCGGGTCGTACACTGTTCCCCCAGGTGTATTTGTTGCTGTTGGTGACCTTAGTGACCATTATCTTTAGGGTTCTACCCAAGGTGACGGTGGAGGGAAGATCCCACTGTACCTGGAGCAGACGTCGGCTAGACTCACTTGGATTTTCTGGGGGGTTCACTTCACTCGAGACGGTTAAAGTGGAGGAACTTGGTCCAGTCTATTCATTAAGCAGGTTGTCAGGGTAACTGTTCCACCCGCCACTTCTGTACTGAATTCTGCAATGTTGGATTTCATCCCCAACTAGTGTTTTCGGTCCGGAAGGTTACTGTTTGTGTATGGTTTGACTCCTAGATTTGATAGCGCGTGTTAATTTGTTTGTTTTTACTTTTAGAGACCATAGGTGTGAATTGTGAATTTTAATTGTTAGGTGTGAATTGTGAATTGTTAATTTTAGTTATAAATTGTTAATAAAATTCACTGAAGTTGAATATAATGGCAAATGTTCCAGAATTTATCAACCTAGGAACCCCTCCTAACGAGAATCCTAGTACTTTTCCTTACTTTGGAAATGTTGGTCCTCCTAATATGGCTACTTGTATTTGCAATGCATGTTTAGAGAAAGGTAGGATTTTTAACATACCTTTAGTCCAACGCTTTGTAGTAGTCTAGCCTCGCTGATCCGGATGAGCTCCTCCTTCTCTTCGAAACCTGCATTCACTAACAAGACAGAAGATTAAATAGCACCTGATAAACTCATAAAACAATATGTATCCATCATATAGACCAAGGAGTATATGAAACAAACCATGAATAACAATCTGTTGAGAAAAATAAGTTCATTTGCATTAAAAGGTAACAAAAGGAACCATTACAACCTGAGCCTTGGTGTTGTGCAAGTCCCTCCTAGGGTCCAGCAAGAGTTTTCCTTTACTTTGATCAGCTCACCCACTCTCAAATAAGGCTAGGAAAGGATGGGAATCTCTCCTCTCAAGCTTTACAAGGGAGTCCTAATTCCAGCAGCATCTACCCTTAAGAATGTTCAGCTTTCAACCTCCCCTCCCTCTGGCCCAATGCCTGTATTTATAGTGCTCTAGAGGAAGTTATTCAGGTCCACCATCAATGGGATAACCCCCTCTTTGGATGGGATAGCTCCCCTCTTGATGGGATAAGTTCCTCTTTGGTAGGGATACACGAACCATCTGGAGGTGCTTCATACACGTCAAACAAGCTTCTAGAATGCTCTAGAAACGACCACAAGTAACTTTTTTGGAGTGAAACTTGCGCCTTTTGACCTTTACAAGAGTACGCACCCATTGCTTTACAGACAGAGCATACAAGTACGCAGGTATTATGAACTTGGGGTGCGTACACGCAGGTAAGGCTAAGAGAAACTGCGTACCCAAAGATATATAGATTTTTAATGACTTTCTCTCTTTCTTGGAGTTTGACATGGAGAGCAGAGGTATGAGGCTTGCCAAGGAGGATAGTATGACAGTTGATGGAGCCATACTAACTGCAAATAGTCATGGTGACAAATTTTAGTGTAACACCTTGGTTGCTTTTAGATTGGTTTATCTATGAGATCACACATTCGTGCTTGGAATATGGCATGAGGGTGATTGGCTGAAATAAATATTTGTTTCAGCAATGTCTATAGTCGGGTGGTACATGGAAGTCCCGAACCTAGTCAGCTTTGCCTATGTTTAATACAAGCTAAGTTCTCTTTCTTTTGTACTTGTCAATATGTGGCTTTAATTGTTGTTATCTCATTGTTATTTTCATGGCCTAATGTTGGTTATAAGCACAGTTATATGACTAGTTATTATCATGGTTATTTCATGTGTTTACTTGTAACTGAAAGGATAATGGATGCAAGACCTAATTGATTTCAAAACAATTAAGGGAAGAGGGTGGTGTTCCTTCTTGTCAAGTTCCATATTATTTATTAGTCCTTTATGCTCTGTCTTATATTCATTTCCTGTAGATTGCATTGATGCCAAGTGTTTAACAAAATGTCAGTCCCACTTGGAGATGGTCAAGCCTATCCCTGGAGTTAGTTTTTCTTTTGCAAGTCTTGTTATTATGTAAATTGTGGATTATAAAGGTGTCATTAAGTTCTAGGCAGTGACCTAGGCTCTGGGCCTGGAAAAGTGGTTCAAATCCCGAGGACGCATGCATAGTACTAGGAAGAAAAGTCCCTAGATACTGACAAACCATGTTGTGGGAGCATCTAGAGTTCTCTAGATTAATGCATGCCCATATCAAGGGAGCATCCGATAGTTTAATGGTTTAAAAAGTGAATGGTACGCAGGAGTTGGTTACCTGAGAGGTGGGGATGGTTCCTGAGAGTCTTGTTGCTGATGTGGAAGGTCTGTAAGATGTGTTTCCATCGATTCCACTTCCTTAGGGTGACTTAGGAGGTCAAATCATATCATAGTAACTTCTCATCACATTTTTACCTCGGTTTGCCGAATACTTGGGTAGATGTGGGAGGAGGGTGTTACAGAGTGGTATCAGAGCATGGTTCACCCATCAGACTGGATGGGTTTTGTGTTTGTCATGCATTCATGTCATTTGCACATGTTTCAATCATCTTTGAATGCTTGTTGCATATGCATGGTGTCGGTCACAGTTGTAGTGATGTCACCATGTGGAATAGGATGTTGTTGTTGTGAATTGTGTCATCATGAGTTTAATATTGATTATGTGTTGCTATGCATGTCAGTGCTTACATGATGTCAAATGTATAGGGATACGATTGTTGTTGTCATGCATGAGGTCATGGTATGTGTAGTTGATATGGTCATGCATTGATGACTGGACTCTAGTTAGAATGATGATAAATGGTTACATGCTTATGTGTTATATTTCTATATGCTCTCATGACTATTTTATACATGTATCACATTGATTTGTTAATCTTGTAGACAAGGTATCCTCCCCAATTTATGCTAAAGTACATTAGTTTATTATGATTTGGTTTAGCTGGCATGACATACCTTACAGGAAGAATATCAAAGATGACTAGCAAGATGGTAGACTACAGTTCCTGAGACTCTCCCTATAGATTAGATGAGCATCGAGGTGTTGGGCACTCTTCTGATTAGGCAGAGATATTGAGAAGCTTGAAGGTAGAAATAAGGAGTTGTAAGGCAGACAATGACAAAATCATATAGGTACAGGAGAAAAAAGTAGAGATAAATGCAGTGATACTTTAGAGTTTCTCATAATTGTAGTGACATGGACCACTTTGAATCAGCCATGAGTAGGAGTACATAAATAATGGGGCATATGGAAGCAAGTCTCATGGTGAGTATAGGTTGGATGGAGAGGACACAGTCAGAGATGGAAGGTCCTTGGATACTCCAGATAGGAGGGGTGATAGACACAGGTACTATTCTAGTTCTGGTTTCGACATGCATTATGATCGTCATCGTCATCATCCTTACAGGAGGAGTGATAAGGGGTATTTACCATATGAGTTTAGGAAAGCAAAGGCACCTACATTTGATAGACAAATGAAGAAATCAAAGAATGCAAAGGCATGGTTGCTTGGTATGAGGAAGTTCTTTAGATTGCACGATTATTCAAAGAACATGAAAGTGAAGATAACCACTTTCAATCTTAAAGGTAAAGTATATATTTGGTGGGAAGACATGAAGAATGTTAGAGGCATTCGGGAAGATGACTAGACTTGGAATGAGTTTGAGAGGCTCTTCAAGGAGTATTTATCGGAAATTTACTATGATGACAAAGCTAAGGATTTTTATGAGTTGCAGATGGGTTCCATGGCAGATGATGATTATACTAGCAGGTTCTTGGAGATGTTGAGATATGTGCCTTACCTCAAGGAGGGGAAGGCCAAGCTTCAAAGGTACATTAGTGGACTTCCAGTAGAATACAAAGACCATATTGAGTTCAATGAGCCTAGATCATTGGATGAGGCCATCTGAAAGTTGAAACATTGTTATGAGCAATTGAAGCACAAAGTTGAGCATAAGAGTGACTTGAAATGAAATGAGAAAGTTAAAGGAAAACTGCCACCAAATCAAGGAAGACCTCAAGATGCAAGTGAGAAAGAAAATGTAGTCCCTTACAAGAAGTTGAGTACAATTGAGAATGGATGTGGAGAGAAGCAGACGAGAGGTGATGGTAGAGCACCATTGCACTGTTGGATATGTGGTAAGCAGGGAAAATTTTATGGGCTAATATTCGCAGGTGGGCTAATTTCCCATGATTTTTCCAAAAAAAATTCATCAATTTCCATTTTTTCTAAAAATGATTCGCTCAAATTTTACAATATAAAATTATTTTAACTTAAAAATCGCTAACATTATATGGAGGGTATATGTAAAATCATTATAAATTTGAATACTTTTACAAATATATCAATTAAAATTTTATATTTTGCATATTAGGGACTACTGATATTTGCCAATGTTTTTAAACTTCAAGATAATTTTCCATACTTAAAACATTCCCTAGTGGTAAGGATCACTGTAAGAGGGATTGTCCACAGTATGAGGGTGGGAGACCTAAGGTCTATAGTGCTCAGGAGGTGCATATAGTTGGTGATGTTGTTCATAGAATTCCTTGGATCTATGGAGTTGTGGACAACAGGCAGGTAGATCATTGTGCATGTATCATTGAAATGGATAGTAATCCTTGTGATCAAGTTCTTTCTATTTTGATTGATCCTATATCTAATTATAGTTATATTATTCCTGACTTGGTGGATAAGTATGGTTTGAGAAAAGAAGTGCATGCATAATCTTGGTTAGTGAGGTTGGCTACGTGTACATAGAAAAGAGTTCTTCATTGGGTAAGAGATTGTGCATTTGAGTTAAATGGTATGCCTACAACAACACATTTGAATGTACTACCATTGGGATCGTATAGTATGATTTTGTGTATGGATTGGTTGCACCTTCACAGGACCAAATTGGATTTCCTTGACAAGGCCATTGAGTGTGTGAATGATAGTGGGGAAAAGAGATTTTTGCATGGAAATAATAAGCCGACATCAGTGAAGATGGTTACTGTCGCCTAAGCGTAGTTGCAAAAAAGGTTGTGTGATGTTTGCATTGCATATATCTATTAACAAGGCCAAAGATGTTGAGGATGCATGAATATTCAAGAGGAACCTTGTATTGCAGAAGTATCAAGATGTGTTCCCAGCAGAGATTCAAGAGTTACCTCCCCACAGGGAAGTATATTTCCTTATTGAGTTGGTGCCAAGGGCAACACCAGCATTAAAGGTGTTGTGAATTTTTCTAGCACCTGCAACATGAGTGCTTCAGGGGACCTAGAAAGCCTCCTAGAGACAACCTCTGGGTTGATTGCAGACCAGTGCCTAGGACATCTTAAATAGAGGAGTGCATGAAATATTATGTGAGAGGGGTTTTTGCAGCACTCCAATTGTCACGTAATAAAAAGATAATAAGAGGGGCTTGGTTTAATAGGCCTTCATTAAGGTAGACTCAAGCCAACAGATGGATCCAAATACAAGGGGTATACTGGGGCAATCTCAAAGAGAAATGTCTTCTTATGGTGGCCGACACACAACAATGAGACAATTTAATACTGAAGTTGTAGAGATGGTGGAGAGGAGGAGAGGAACGAGGGAAATAGATGCATAGGGCTGTAAACAAATAGAATCCTCAACAACAATGTTCCAACAGAAATATGGAAGAGGAAGGAGGCGAAATGGTAGAGACAATGGTATGCTAATTAAGGTTTAATGCCAGATATAACATGGGTATCATTAGCACCAAACAACATGAGTAAATATGGGCTCACACAGGCACTGTATGTTAATCCAATAACACAAATAAATCTACAATTAGTACAAGTATTGTATTTTATTGAATAACACAAGTAAATTTGTAATATAATGTAGATATTTTTCTCTATTTGGCAGCCTAGATAAATCCATCAATGAAGGATAAACCAACAGCTTCATTACACATTTTGAGAGAAGGGAAAACACAAATAAAATGAGATTTACCAAGAGGAAACATGCTTCACATTGATCATGCTCGGAATCACCAGGAAAGTTTCATTAATACTTAGAGGTCCAATAACCAGTCCATAACATTCAACACAACATCAATCAAATCCCCCATGAATGCGAAAATAGAACCAAAGTGGAATCTCATAATTCAGACCCTATGGGTAATAAATTCGGAACCCTTTCTTAGTGTTTCCTCCCCCTATCTATAAGAAGATAGGGTAGCTTGGGTTACATTTACAAAAATATATTTGCCAAAGCTCCAGCTATCTACTAGACTAGTAGTCTCGGTGTGAAAGGCTCTGTTTCCCAAAATGATTACAATCGAGATCTGGTCTCTTCTTGGAAATAAACAAAAATTACATAATAATCAAAAATCAAGAAAATTGAAATATGATGGAGGAGGTATCCCTCTGCTATTCCTATGAATACCTTTGGTCAGGCCACGTATCTATCAACGTGCATCCCTCTACCTGCTCAGATGGTCCTTGTCATTTTCGCCTTAAATTCCCGACTTCCCCACTCTCTAAAGTTGATAGTGATCAACTATAGTTTCCATTTGAAGAGTAGTAGTGGAGGTTGTCCGGGTAGTCCTTTGTTTTGTATCTGAGCGAAGCCCTGTACTGAGCTATTAATCTTCCTGAGTCGTCATGATTTCATTTACTTTCAAAATACGTACAACAAAACAGTCGAATTCCTTTCTGAGGGTATTTTTGTCCTAGGTTTTCTATTGTGAGGGCTTCTACATGACTGGACCATATTACTATGCCACTACCCCATACTTCTATTTAAATTCTTAGTTGTTGACCCATACACCTTCAATTACCTGTATCATGCTCTTGAGGCCTTTCTGTAATAGGGGATTTTACCTTTGAAACATTACGAAACTACAAGCTATGTTGCCCCTCAGCCCCCTTTGGTTTAACCCCTCTCAATGTTTCTGCTCATGTGAACGGGGACTATAACCAAGTTCTTAGTCCTCGGATGCTAAGGCCTTTGCTCTCCCTCCCCGGGGGTCTTTTTCCTTTGTTACAGAGAATACCACATACTAGTGCTTTATACACTTTACCTTTGGCATCTCCCCTTGAAACTTGTGATCGCTAATCAGCGAGATCAGGCCCACCTAGGACATCGTAGCAACAATGTGGTAGATAGTGGTGAGGAAGAGTGGTTTTCGAAGAGGGGCATGAGTGGTAAGTGGTAAATGAGGTGGGGGTGTGAAAAATGATATGAGAAGGACACGTAGTAGTAGGGCCTGGTGGGGAAACCGATTTTTGGACCCCCCCTTCAAAAATAAAGAGAAACATGATGAGAGGGGCCGAAAAGGCCTGGGAGCCGTCGATCTGGGTGGAGTAAATCTTGTTCATCTTGAGATTCGGGTGTTATAATTAATATGCAGTCTTTAAAAGAGATGGACCTAACAACCCTTTAAATCTGTTGTATAAAATATCGCATTCGGAGAGTTCTTGTATATCGCAATCGCAACATCGGAAGGGACTATTGTGGAGGAGGAACTTGACTTGTGTGATCACTAATATGTGATTGGGATGGGTGGCACCATCACTACCATGTGTCACCCTATGAGTAGTTACACATGTCACCCAGAAATGCCCCCTTAGGACCCTGAAAATGCTAAATCCGCATGAAATGTATCCTCTGTACTGCCACATCATCTCCGTACTGCCATGTCAGCTCCATATTACCACACCACAATGACGTCATCTACCATGTTATTTATAAGGACCAATGGTATTCTACCACATGGCCCCTTGGAGGAGAGAGAAAAGGGCTCATCCGCCCTTGGTTTTTCATTGATTTCTTTATTAATCAGTTTTCGGCCTTCCTGGCACTTTAACACTAAAGGCCCCATATTCAGCGATTCTCACGATATCAACATTAGGCGATGATTTTGGCCGTACACTCGTGTGAAACCTTTTGCACCTATGATCGTCGATCTGTGATATCGGCATTCAACATCATGAACCACTGATAAACCATAAGCTTGTGCTCGAGACCCCATTGATAGCTAATTTGTGATAAGAATGGACCTACCGATATGTGATTTGTGATATCAGCAATTGGTCAATCACTTATCTTAATGCCCTCCTTTGTTGATGCTGGAAGCTCTTATTGCGATTTGCGATGAGCCTTTTCCTTTAGGCTATTTCTCTTTGTTTTCTAAGTTTTCAAAGGGTATCTTTAATCTGCTTTAACTTCTGATCCAGGAGTCCATTTTTGGACTTCTATATACCATTGGAAATCTTGTCACGATAACTATGAAATGGAGAGGGACTAATTAAACTCCGAGAGCTTCTGTGTCTTGGGAAATTGCTTCAAACTTCACTTCTTTTCTGCACTCTAGAAAACTGATAACTTTATAAAGCATTTAGTGACAACATTGGCTCCAACTGGGGACAATGCCTTGCTGGAAAGGTGTTGATAACATGCATACCACTATTCTTCACCATTTTGCATGGAGTTAGAAATATAATGAATCAATACAACCAGAAAATCTCCATGGGACTTTATTTGCTACGGTTACTTTCCTCATCAAATAAAATGCGGAAATAAAAATTCTAACAACTAGAAAGTAGATGATCAGCTAGTGAGATTATTTATATGCATTCCTACTTATGCACAGGGCTCAATTCACCTAAGTGATTTCAAATCTCCAATGGAACCAGGTCAGAATTTGGGTGTTGGACCTAGTGCCTTCATGTTGTTGAAAACTAAAAATTAAAACAAGAATGCACCATGAAAAGTCTTCAAGCAAAGAACGTGAAATATGCTATTGAAAAAACCTTTGTTGTTGGCTTAAGAATATGCTCATGTACGTAGCTACAGGGTCATGGAATTGACTAGGAAAATTTGCAGCTGCCTCATTTTCACAAACAACTTGCTGACCATTGTCATCTTGGTCAGGGAAATCCCAAATACTGTTTAACTTCTCAACTTTATATTTTCCAAGAAAAACTTTTTGTTGATCTTTTGTTGTCCATTTTTCAATGGGACAACCCTCTTAGAAATCCACAATAGATTCTTCATTGTCTGAACTGTAAGAGTCGTAGATTGGAGAATCTACTGAGAATTCCTAGCATGAATCTTTCTTCCACAAGCAGTGATAGACCCTGCATAGTATTTTAGCTTTGGGCTCTTCTTGGAAAACTTGTTTTTGAGAGCTTTCTCCCCACTCGCTGGTAAACAACTCCCTTTAAACCTTCGTAGGCAGCTCATCCTCCTTTGAATCATATGAATCGTAAATCGGGGAAGGTTCCTGATCTTTTTCTCCAAGCGAAAAATGTGCATCCTGGACTGGAGCCTCTTTACTGACCTCCTAGTGGGCCTCCTCTGCTTGTGAAGCTTCCCATAACGGGGAGAGTTGTGGCTCTGAATCACTTGACTCTTCACCAGAGTCATATTCATCATAGGAAGGAGGAACATCAAATTCAGCCGAATCAGACCTCTGAGGGTTTATTTGCAGCTCGATGATGTTTCCTTCCTCTCTTTCTTTCTCATTGGGTGATGCTTCTTGATGCGATTATATGTTTTATTCGAGTCAATCCCCACAAACATCTTTAGTAGGGTCATTAACATCGGGAATTTCTTCATCATTAAAATGTGCACAACAATCTTCAAATAGAGCATTTGGTGGATATAGTCTTTTATAATAATGATTGAATGCTATATGAAAACTCTTTAAGGAAGATATGCTACCACGAGGTATGGTTTTGTACCAAACTCTAGCATCCTCATCTAAAGAATGCATGAACAATTTCATTTGTACATCTTCAAGAAAAATGCCATGTTGTTCCATGCATTCGTGAAAATATTTGAGGTGCTTGTCAGGCCTTCTATCTGTATTCCCACTGAATCTAGGCAAGTAGGTATTCCATTCATGAAATGAAGGGACATGATTTGGATAACTAGCGATAGAAGAAAAATCTAGTGGGGCAAATTTGTTGGCCAAGAATGCAGGAATGACCATCTCAAAAACCTCCCTATATGAGTGATTGCAGGTTCAAAGGTAGGGAAAGTTTTCGGCTGCTGTAGCATCAAAGTGAGTATGAGGCTTCTTGAAAGCCAGGATGATCAAATAGAGATATGGATAGTGGAGTCGCCAGGATGTTTACCATAAAATGAAACAGTGGAGTTGCCAAGGTGAGAGATCTTCAACCCTCACTTCCCTTGCTCACCTAACAGAGGAAATGTAAAAGTTTGTCGTACCCAAGGAAAAATGTTCTAATCCGTTCATCAACAACGACAATAGAAAGATGTTGCGGATTTTTCTAGCACCTGAAGCACTACTGGGTTGATTGTAGACCAGTGCCTAGGACATCTTAAATAGAGGAGTGCATGGAAGATTATGTGAGAGGGGTTTTTGCAGCACTCCAATTGTCACATAATAAAAATATAATAAGAGGGGCTTGGTTCAATGGGCCTTCATTAAGGTAGACTCAAGCTAACACATGGATCCAAATGCGGGGGGTATATTAGGGAAATCTTAATGAGAAATGTCTTCTTCTAGTGGCTGACACACAACAATGAGACAACTTAATACTGAAGTTGTAGAGAAGGTGGAGAGGAGGAGAGGAAGAAGTGAAATATATGTGTACGGCTGTAAACAAACAAAATCCTCAGCAACAATGTTCCAACAAAAATATGGAAGAAGAAGGAGGTGAAATGGTAGAGACAACGGTATGCTAATTAAGGTTTCATGCCATATATCACATGGGTATTATTAGCACCAAAGAACATGAGTAAATTTGGGCTCACATAGGTACTGTAGGTTAATCCAATAACAAAAATAAATCTACAATTACCACACGTATTGTATGCTATTGAATAACACAAGTAAATATGTAATATAACACAGGTACTATTCTCTATTTAGCAGCCTAGATAAATCCATCAATCAGGGAGAAACCAATAGCTTCATTACATTATTTCGAAGAATGGAAAACACAAATGAAATGAGATTGACCAAGAGGAAACATTTTTCACATTGATCATGCTTAGAATCACCAGGAAAGTTTCATTAATACCTAGAGGGTCCAATAACCAGTCCATAACATTCAACACAACATCAGTCAAGTCCCCCATGAATGAGAAAACAGAACCAAAGTGGCATATCAGAATTTAGACCCTGTGGGTGAGAAATTCCAAAACCCTTTCTTAGTGTTTCTCCCCCCTATTTATAAAAATAGGGGGGAGCTTGGGTTACAGTTACAAAAATATCTTCACCAGAGCTCTAGTTGTCTGCTAGACTAGCTGTCTTGGCATGCAAGGCTCTGTTTCCCAAAATGATTATAATTGGGATATGGTCCCTTCTTGGAAATAAACAAAAAATACATAATAATTAGAAATAAAGAAAACGAAAAGATGATGGAGGAGGTATCCCTCTACTATTCATGTGAAGATCTTTGGTTAGACTACATCTTTTTCATCATGCATCCCTCTAGCTTCTCAGATGGTCCTTGTCGCTTTCACCTTAACTGCCAAACTTCCCCACTCTCTAAAGCTAATAGTGATCAACTATAGTTTCCCTTTGCAGAGTAGTAGTGGAGGTTGTCTTGATTGTCCTTTTCTGTTTATTTGAGCAGATCCCCATGTTAAGCCATTAATCTTCCTAAGTCCTCATGCTTTCATTCACTCTCAGAAGACATACATCAAAATAGTCGAATCCATTTCTGAGGGTATTTATGTCCTAGGTTTCTCATTGTGAGGGCTTCTATAGGACCAACCCATATCACTTTACCACTACCCCCATACTTATCTTTAAGTCTCAGCTACTAACCCATACACCTTCAATGCCCTATATCGTGCTCTCGTGGCCTTGTTGTAATCGGGGCTTTTAACTTTGAAACAATACAAAACCGCAAGCTATGATGCCCCTTAGCCCCCTTTGGTTTAGCCCCTCTCTGTGTTTCTACTCATGTGAACAGGGGATATAACCACGTGCTTACTCCTTGGACACTAGAGCCTTTTCTCTCCTTCCCCGTGGGTCTTTTCCCTTTGTTACATAGAATACCACATACCGGCACTTTATACACTTTATACACTTTACTTTTGGCATCTCCCGTTGAAACTTGTGATCACCAATTAGCGAGATCGGGCCCACCCAGCAGATCGTGGCAAAAATGTGGTAGATGGTGGTGAGGATAAGTGGTTTGTGGAGGGGGGCATGAGAGGTAAGTGGTAAGTGAGGGGGGAGGGGGTGCAAAATGATATGAGAAGGACACGTTGCAGTAGGGCCTGCTGGGGAAACCTCTTTTCGGACCCCCATTTCGCCAGTAAAGAGAAACATGGTAGGGGGGTGTAGTGACTAATCCAGGGGTCTAGATTAGACTAAATTTAATGTCAACCAAGGTAGGTAAACTTAGAGGCACGTGTCTACAATCTATAGACCTAAAAGGATCTCATCTACCTAGACAAGTGTCTACTGTGACAAGCTACAACGCTCTTTTACAAGAGATGGGAATATGTTTCCTTTCACAATTCGAACACTTATATCACCTAATTTAATCAACTGTTCTAAGAAAACAAAGTGTTACTAGTCTGAGTTTTCAATCCTCTTACAAGGATATCACTCAGCACTAAGCATTCATGAAAACCAAAAACTCTTTTAAGCATACTAAGACTCAAATGCATGAAAACAGAGTCCACAGAGATACTTCGAAATTTAGTGCTCAATTAAATCTTTTACAAGATCTTGTTCAATAATTTAGCAATTGAAGTTTCAAGCTATCACCATGAATCATACAATAACCCAAGAACTTCTAATGGAATTAATTAATTCACAAGCAAAGAAATGGCATCAAATGCTATTCATATCTGAAGTCTAAATGTTATGAAAATAAAATGGAAGTATACCACTCCCCACGTAGGGCCGTCCACGCATTGATGGTACACTTAGGAAACTTCAGATGTCGAAACCGTTAACACATAAAACACTAGGATGATAAAACGATGCCTGTGATTAAAGTCTGGAAATCAATTACATGCAAGAACAAAGTTATGGTAACAATACAATACAATATGATACACAGTCTTAAGTCTACTCATGTCTCTTATCACGTAGTCCTATTTGCAATCGAATGTACATACATTATCATGCAGATGTTTCTGCTTTTATAGTAAAAAAGGCGATTTTTGTATTTTTTTTTTTAATCTTAACTGATTTTCAAAACAAAACGAAATCAGTTTAGGTAACTCTGGCTTTTTGCTGCTTATATGACCAAAAAGGCTGGGTTTGACCAGCATCGACCATGTATCCAGGAGCTCCAGATGTGATGCTGAATAGATCTTTCACCATGTATGTACATCTATGATCACGTCCCTATCCTTGGTTTTGATTTTCCTGCCATGCCACGTGTCACAACATAAACCAATTACAAGAAATCATGACATCCCGTAATTTTGTTGAAAATTTCTGATTTTTAACATAAACATCCACAAATTAAATTTAATGTAAAGTAACAATTATAATGCTTAATTGATCAATTTCAATGGACTATGAGGGGTTTATGGGAGAAAATGATAGATGAATGATGGATTTTTAGAAGAAAAGAATAGCAATAAAATAGTACCAACATCTCCCCCAAGCTCAATGATTTAGCATGTCCTCATGCTAATCCTGATGTGCTCCCTTTATATTCTGTTCCTGCTTATGCCTCTGCCACTTGTCGCAAGACATCTATACTCCTCTGAACTTGGGAATTCTTCTAAACTTAGAGCTCATGTTTCAGTTTCTTATATTTTTCTTTGAGAGCTTTTTTCTGAGTGTACCATTTTGTTGCCCATTTGCACGTTTCAGTTTGATCAACCTTAAGTTCTTTGATTTGCTTCTTCAGTTTCTCATTTTTCTGCTGAATCTTCTTGCTCTGAGCTCTCAGCATTTCATTTTCCTTCTTTATGACCTTCTCCAGCATGTTTGCTTCCATCAATTCCTCTTTTAGCTCTTCAATTTGTTTCTCTAACCTTCTCTGTTTCTTGTTTGTAGGTACTGGCTCTTTCCTTTCTCCCTTGCTACTCTCGATTTCCATTTCTGCTTCCTGTTCTGGCTGTGAATGAGCACTGCTTTCAAT
Organism: Pinus tabuliformis; assembly: GCA_031772625.1. Taxonomy (NCBI): domain Eukaryota; kingdom Viridiplantae; phylum Streptophyta; class Pinopsida; order Pinales; family Pinaceae; genus Pinus; species Pinus tabuliformis. The sequence goes on along the minus strand of CM062815.1, from coordinate 268,416,268 downwards.
GTCCATTGGTGCATTTGCATTTGACTCTGGTTGATCATCTTGTGTTTGGTTCTTTTGTATTCTTCTTGATCTTCTTGTATAAGTAGTGAAGATTTTGTCTTGTTCAATTTTCTTGGCAGTTTCTTGCCTCATCTTTCTTGTCCTTACACCACTGCTGGGTTGAGGAACATTGCTTGACTTATGCTCAGGGATTTCCTCATCAATATCAAGCATAAACTCGGTGCGTTCTTGCTGTTGTTCCTATTCATCTTCTTTAATTTGGTTGGCAATTAAGAATTCCTTCCATGTTTTTCCTCTCCTCTGCAACTGAAATTCAATTAGAATTTTGATCAACCCAAAATGACATAAACTCTTATCTTCATTACCCTTTCGTCTCTAAATGGTCTTTGCCATTTTAGTCAAACTCTGTAAGAGGAAGTAGGGTAAATTGATGGTGCATTGACCTTTTAAGTGCAACAGAAGTTTGATGTGATATAGGTACACTATACTATAACGCCCTTCACATGTAACAAATTTCTGAATAATGTATACCATTTCGTCCCAAGGGTGAATTAGCCAACTTCTGGGAACACCCTTTTTCCAATTGACAGAGGAAACCCTTGACCTAGACATAAAATGAGTCCATGATTTTTCCTTAAATTGTTTGGTCTTGAAATACTTTCCCCTTCTGGACTGATTCCCAATGTTTGTGCTATGGTATCCTCTGAAATTCTAAGAGAGAAGTTTCCTATTAATGATTTCTCTCCATTGAATGTGAATGCAAACTACTTTTTCGCTTCTTCATTGTTTTCATTGAATTTCTCTAGAAAGGGTAACCAGTGTTTTTCCCTTAAAATCGTGACACGGTCATCATGATATTGTGAACTATCAAATGTTTCAGGCTCTGCTCTATTGGTCATTTTTTTTTAAATCTCTATTCTAACCCTTTTGTTTATGCTTAGCAATACAATCAGGGTTTTGCAATGTGTTACCTCTTTTCTTGTGTTCCACTTAGCCGACCCGGTAATGCCCTCGATTCTCAGGGTTTCCTTCTTTAATTGCTTGGGCGGTGGTAGAAACTTGTGGTAAGCCTGTGCTATGCTCTCCCTTTGTAGCACCTGCTGTCTTGGCCCTCTTTGAAAACTCAGAGTTTAAACACTCACATGGTAACGCACTTTTATGAGCTGATGTTTTATAAAATGAAAACTTAACAGCCGACCTTCACCCAATTGCTATAATGATAATGTAGAGTTGAAGGCGCATTCACATCATAAAGATAGAGGAGCGGTATTGATTTGCATAGGTACAATCATGAGAACACCATATACATGTAAAGAGTGTTGTGGTGATGGTAACGGATATATGTTTCATGAGCTACCTTGGGTCAAAAGACTATTTATAACTCCCACATTCAAAAATGAACGAAATCATTTAACACTTGTCTTTCCAATGATTTACCACTTGTCTTTCCAATGGTTTACCACTTGTCTACTACGTGTTGGTACTTGGCCGATTGAAAAATGATGGATCGATGACAAGGTTTGACGTCCGATTTTAAAAAATGAGTTGATGACAAGGTTTGAAGAGTGGTGTAAGGTTTGAAAATCATAGTAGGAGTATGGCAATAGGCTAAAGTGTGATGGGAAATGATAGCAGAGTTGAGTAGTTAGGAATGTTACAAGGGTAATGGGTATAGGGGTTTTTGAAATTGATAACAAGCAATCATAATCATCATTTTTAACACTAAAATAATTCAAGAATTTTAAATGTTAAAAATAAAAACTTCACCAATACATTACACTTGTTGGTTGACAATGGCTGAGTTGGTGTGCATAGATAGGACTGATCTTCATTGTCCAAATATGACTGGTCTTCACTGTCCAAAATAGGTCCCTTTGAAATGAAATTGAATATAACAGGTCCCTTTAAAATCTGAAGAACTCTAAAGAACTCTGAAGAACTATGTTTGTGCAGTTTCTTTTATCCTTGTTGTTGATGTAGCCTTGATGATAAGCATCCTTTGAAAACTTTGTTGAAGTAACCTAATGTATCTTGAATGCAATCTTTAACAAGTCCCTCTGATATTTGTTGAACAGGTCCCTCTAATATTGGTACTGGTCACATAGTCTTCTGAACAAGTCCCACTGCATATTGCTTGAACAGGTCCCTCTGATTAGAATAAAAAGAACAAGAACAACTCTTTTATTGGAATACTGAAGTACTGAAACAAATTCTTTGAAGATTTACAAATGAGGAGATGAGATAGGAAAAACAAAATGTTGATTCTTCTGATGATTCTTCTGATTCTTCTCCCCCACTAAAGCTTTGACTTGTCCTCAAGTCATTATTGAAGTGATGAACAAAACAGTAAATAAGAAGAACAAGGAATTCTTACCAGCCAAATGAATGGTTTTCTAGTAAGAATTCTGGGTTAGAGTGTGCCAGAGTCTGGTTTTCACATCTAAACCATTATTGTTTTTATTTTTTTATTTTTTAATTATTTTATTTTATTTTATTTTTATATTTACATTTTTTTTATGTGTTTTTTTTTTAAATGAAGTTGAATGAACTAAGGTAGAGATATCACAGCTGAAGGCTGCAATATCTCAACCTCCCTTTGCTGAGATACAATGTGAATAAAATCCTCCTTGCTGATGGGCTTATGATAGAGTTTCAACCGGTGGCCATTGACAAGAAAGGTGTTGCCTTCTCCATCAATGGTAGTAAGCTTGATTGATCCATTTTCATATACTTGAACTATTTCATATGGGCCCATCCAATGTGTGGTAAATTTGGCTTTATGATCTCTGAATTTAGAATCAAACAGTAAAGCCTAATCTCCTTCTTTGAATTGTTTCTTTTTGATGTGTGCATCATGCCACTGCTTCCTTTTTTTCTGCATTAGGATTACAGTCTCCGCTGCTTGCTTCCTCATTTAATATAATTGGTTCAATTGCATAATTCTCGTTTTTGTGCTTCATTGAGGTCAATTCATAAATCTGCGGCCATATTATAAGTATGTATTTGAAATTCAATAAGAAGCATTACCTCTTTTCCATACACCAACTGATATGGTGTAAATCCTATAGTGATTTTCCACGTGATTCTGTAAGCCCAAAGTGCATCTTTGAGCTTCTCTTCCCAATTCTTTCTGTTTATTGCTACTTCCACAGTGATAATTCCTTCCAATGTTTTATTGGTAAATTCCACCTCGCCATTGGCCTGTGGATGGTAAGGTGTACTTTTCCTGTGCTTGATTTTATATTTTTCTGCAATGTCTTTGACCAGCTTTGAGGTAAACTGAGTACCTTGATCCGTCACTATCTCCCTTGGTACTCCATATCTTACAAAACTTTCCTCAAAAAGGAAGTTTACCACTGTTTGTTCAGTGGCTCGGACTAGGGCTTTGGCTTTAGCCCATTTTGTCACGTAATCAGTACATACTAGGATATACTTTTTACCTTTTGAAGTTGGATTGATGGGTCCTAGAAAATCTAGAGCCCATTTTTCAAATGGCTCTAAATGTACTTGAGGCTGAAGTGGCATTTCATCTGTGGCTGTTGGTCTGCCCATTCTTTGATAGCTATCACAACTTTTCACATATTTCTTGGAATCCTTAAAAATAGATGGCCAATAGTATCCAAGACTGAGAATCTTGAATGCTGTTCTTTTGGCTGCAAAATGCCCACCACACGGTTCATCATGGAAAGATTTTAAAATATCAATTATTTCATCATTTCTTACACATCGTCTAATAATCATATCATAACCAGTGTAAAATAAATCACCATTAACCCATGAGTATCTAGCACTTTGTTTGATCAGCCTCTTCTTTTCCTTTGGAGTAAAATATGGAGGTGTTCTTCTTGTGGATAAATAATTGGCTAAGTCAGCATACCAAGGATTCACTATTGAAATTGCAAATAAATTTTCATCTGGAAAAGAATCTTCAACCGGAACAGCCTCACCTGAATTTTGTAATCTAGAAAGAAAATATGCCACCTGATTCTCCTTACCTGGTCTATCTAACACTGTAATATTAAATTCCTATAATAATAACAGCCATCTGGTAACTCTACCATTAGTGATTGGTTTATTCATTAAATACTTAATGGCAGAGTGATCAATATGTACAAAAACCTCATAACCAGTGATATAATGTCGAAATTTATTCACAGCATGTATGATGGTAAGCATTTCCTTTTCAGTGGTTGTGTAGTTTAATTTTGTAGGTGTTAGATTTTTGCTAATGAAATAGATGGCATAATTGAAAGACTCTTCTTTTTGGCCTAGTGAGGCACCTACCGCAGTATCAGATGCATCGGTAAAGATGTGAAATGGTAGGGTCTAGTTAGGTCCTTTTAAGACTGGTGTGGTTGATAACTTTTCTTTGAGTGTTTCAAAAGCTTGCTGAAAATTCTCATTCCAGTTGAAAGGTGTATCTTTTGCTAGAAGCTTAAACAGAGGTGAAGCTATTTTACTAAAATGTTCAATAAACCTTCTATAATAGCTTGCATACCCAAGGAAACTTCTTACCTCTTTTTGAGTCTTCGGAATTGGCAGATTGACAATGATCTAGATTTTTGATGGATCAACTTTAATGCCTTGAGAAGAAATATAGTGTCCTAATACTATCCCTTCATTTAACATCATAAAACACTTTTCATTGCTCAGGGACAGATTAGCTTCAATACATCTCTTCAAAACATTTTCAAGATTCTCTAATGCATGTTCAAATGAATTACCATACACTGAAAAATCATCCATGTAAACTTCAACACAGTCATGAACTAAATCAACAAAAATAGCTAATACAGCTCTCTGAAATGTAGCTGGAGCATTGCAAAGTCCAAATGGTAAAACATTATAGGCATAAGTGCCCCAGGGACAAGTAAAAGTGGTTTTTTCCTGGTCCTCTAAGGCTATCGTGATCTGATTATAGCCACTGAAACCATCAAGAAAAGAGAATGATGATTTCCTAGCTAATGTGTCTAGAACTTGGTCAATAAATGGTAGTGGGAAATAATCTTTGAGGGTTGCTTTGTTCAATTGTCTGTAATCAACACAAATTCTCCACTTGCCATTTTTCTTGGGCACTACTACCAATGGGGATACCCACTGACTGTCAGAGATATGATAAATAAAATTGAATTTCAATAGTTTTTGTAATTCATCTCTAACAATATCCTGAAGCATAGGATTCACTCTTCTCTGTGGTTGCCTCACTGGTTTGATATTACTATCCGTGTAAATATGGTGAGTTCATGTTTCAGGGTGAATTCCGTGCATATCGGTGTAGTCCCAAGCAAATGCTTTCTGGTATTTTCTCAATAATTAGATCAATTTTTCCTCTTGAGATGAGTCTAGGTGAGTGATAATATTCAAAGTTTTCCCTGGACTAATCTCTATGGTCTTACTCTGTGTGTTTGTGATAGATTGAATGGGAAAAATGTTCTGAAATGTTGTTTGCAAAGATTGAATGGTGCATGTTTCCTGAAAATTATGTGCCAAAAGTTCATCTGCAGCATGGTATTGTTCATTTATTAATTCTTCAGAAATATCAGGTTGAGAAAGGAACAATTCTATCAAATCATCATTATTATGTTCTTGAAAATCATAGATTTGATTGATGCTGAAAACAGATTGAACTTCTTCCTTGTCATTGTATTTATCGTCAAGCCATAAATTGTGTGCTACTGCTGGTGATTGTGCTGATGGGTAAAGAGTGAGTTGTTTTCTTTCAGTTCCTCGTGAAATAATCATATTACCCGATCTACATCCTATGAATGCATCAACAGTTGCTAACCATGGTCTACCAAGGATGATAGGGTGTCCTCCTAAATTAGATTTTGGCTGAAGAAATAAAAAGTCCACTGGATACTCCCAGAAGTCTAGTGAGACAATTATGTCCTCCAAAATCCCTTCAGGAATCACTTTAGACCTATCAACTAGTTCTAGAACAATTGTTGTGTGCTGCAAGTTTGTGAGCTACAGTGTTTTCATTGTTTCAAGAGTCATCACATTTATTGCGGCCCCAAGGTCAATTAAGGTGTTTGGAATATGTATGTTGTTAATGATTGTAGTGACTCTGGGAATACCAGGATCAACATATTTTTCCATTGAAATGGTGTTTGTCATAAGGCCAGCTAAATGTCCAATAACATGAATAGTTTGTGGATCAATTCTTTTCCTAGTAGGTTTCTTGAGGCACAGTTCTTTGATTGCTTTAGTATATATGGGAATGTCTTTTATGGCTTGCAGTAGTGGAATTTTTATATAGACATTCTTTAGCTCATCTAAAACATCAAACTGTGGTATAGAAATGGGAAGTTTTGCTTGGACCAATCGTTCTCGAAAAGGTGGTGGATGCAACAGTTGCATTTGTTTATTTTTGATGTCATCACTTTGTTTCTTTTGAGTTGGAGTTTCATTTTCATTTTCTTCATTTTCTTCTTGTTTTTCAGCTATTGGAGTTTCTTTTTGAAGCACCTTACTAGACCTCAAGTTGATATTTTGTAAAGGTAATGTGGGATATGATGTTCCCTCATCTACATTATAGGCTAGTCTCTCTGCTCTGTTATTTGGATTTGGCGCAAGCTGAGCAGGAATCTGAGTGGGTCTAGGAGGTTGTTGGTTAGATGGGAGTTGTAAGTGAGGTGGAGTTATTGGTGGAGGAGCAGGCAATGCTTGTTGAGTGTTTTGGGGTTGATAAACAACTTGCTGCTGAGGATATTGCTGATATGTTTGAGGATATTTTGATTGTGGCTAATGATACTGTTGATATGGCTGAGAATATTGTTGGTGTGGTTGAGGATATGGTTGATATTGTTGAGAGTACTGTTGAAATTGTCTCCATTGTTGTTGTGGGTAATTTTGGTGTTTCCATGGCATGGGCACATTCCAAGAATTCTGAGCATACATCTGATCTTGTGCAGGAAATTGCAAATTTTGGTTTGGAAACATACCTGTAGGTGGAGGTTAGGTTGCCACGGTCTCTTAGTGCCCATGAAATACACATTCTCCATATCTGTATTAGCTGCTTCCACTTTACAATTCTGCAAAATCTTGACTTTAGAGCAATGAAATTTATCATGATTTTCAGTACAGAAGGCACAAACTTGAATGTTTTCTAATGGGCAGTCTTTCAAGGAATGTTTCTTCTGGAATTTTGGACAAAAGACAACCATTATTTGATCTTCCTCTTCTTGTCTTTTCTTGGCTTTCAGAGTGTCAACTTGAGTTCCTAAGGTACTTAATAGATCTGTTTTGAATTATTCTAACAAGTTTACTATTTTAGCCCTTGTGACACTTGCTGAAGCAGATTTTGTGGCTTTAGATGATAGAGCTCTTTTTCCATATCTAGCTTTGCTCCTTGAGTACTTTTCACACAAATCAGCAATTTCTTCGAAAGGTAAAGTAGAAATATCACCTTTTCCCATCAAATTAAGATCATCTAAGTATTCTTCTCGAATTCCCTTCAAAAATATTGTTCGAATCAGATCATGAGACATGGTCCTATGTTTTGATTTTTGCAAATTGTAAACAAATCGTTCCAAATATTCCTCTAAATTTTCATCCTCTTGTTGATTCATCCTGAAGATATCATCTTTAGAATATTTCGATCTGCAATAAGGTTGGTATTTCTTTAGGAATATCCTTCTCATGCCATCCCAATCAGTTATTGCATGTTCACCAAGTCCCATGAACCATCTTAATGCTGATGCTTTTAATGTTGTTGGGAAGAGTCTAAGCCTATGGGCATCATCTGTGTAACCATATGTTCGACATACCATGTCAAACTCAAACAAGAATGAATCTGGATCTTCTGAAGCCATGCCATAAAAGTTTGGTAGCATAGATGGAGGTATGTTTTTCATTTTTATTTTGTCATCTTCTGCTGGTTCTTGAATAGGAAATTTAATGGTTGACTCTTCCTCCTCTCTTCGACCTTGATTTTGTGGTCCTCTTGCTGATCCATCTCCTTCCTCAGCCATTTTGATAGGTTCCTCTGTTGATTTAATTTCTTGTTCAGTGTCACTTGTTTCAAAGAGAAGTTCAAGGAGAGATTGTTGAGTTATTGTGCTACTTTCTCTTTTTTATAGAGGATTCAGGGAGATGTTTCTTCTGTGATTCGTGTGCCAATAGAATTTGCCTCTCAATGAGCGTGAGTCTTTGCCTTGATTTCTGTTTATCCTCTAGTGTTTGTATGGTGACTTTCCCAGATGGTGTTGTGTGTTCAACTTTTCCTAAAGGGTCTGCTCCTAGTGGTAGGTTAGTTTTTGGATTGGGGGTTTTTATGAATCTACCTTTATCGTCTCTAGATATAGACATAAGTAAACATGACTTATAAAATGATGAATTAAAATTAAATCTATGTTTTTGTTTATTTTGTTTTTTTATTTATTTTGTTTTTAGAAATCCTCTAGTTACGCCTCCCTGGCAATGGCGCCAAAATGTAGTAACCAATCCAGGGGTCTAGATTAGACTAAATTTAATGTCAACCAAGGTAGGTAAACTTAGAGGCACGTGTCTACAATCTATAGACCTAAAAGGATCTCATCTACCTAGATAAGTGTCTACTGTGACAGGCTATAACACTCTTTTACAAGAGATGGGAATATGTTTCCTTTCACAATTCAAACACTTATATCACGTAATCTAATCAACTGCTCTAAGAAAGCAAAGTGCTACTAGTCTGAGTTTTCAATCCTCTTACAAGGATATCGCTCAGCACTAAGCATTCATAAAAACCAAAAACTCCTTTAAGCATACTAAGACTCAAATGCATGAATACAGAGTCCACAGAGATACTTCGAAATTCAGTGCTCAATTAAATCTTTTACAAGATCTTGTTCAATAATTTAGAAATTGAAGTTTCAAGCTATCACCACGAATCATACAATAACCCAAGAACTTCTAATCGAATTAATTAATTCACAAGCAAAGAAATGGCATCAAAATCTATTCAGATCTGAAGTCTAAATGCTATGAAAATAAAATGGAAGTATACCAGTCCCCATGTAGGGCCCATCCACGTGTTGATGGTATACTCAGGAAACTTCAGATGTCGAAATCGTTAACACATAAAACACTAGGATGATAAAACAATGCGTATGATTAAAGTCTGGAAATAAATTACATGCAAGAACAGAGTTCTAGTAACAATACAACACAATATGATATGCAGTCTTAAGTATGCTCATGTCTCTTATCACGCAGTCCTATTTGCAATCGAATGTACATACATTATCACACAGATGTTTCTGCTTTTACAGTCAAAAAGGCGATTTTTGTTTTTTTTTTCTAATCTTAACTGATTTCCAAAACAAAACGAAATCAGTTTAGGTAACTTTGGCTTTTTGCTGCTTTTATGACCAAAAAGCCTGGGTTTGACCAGCATTGACCATGTATCCAGGAGCTCCAGATGCGATGCTGAATAGATCTTTCACCATGTATGTACATCTATGATCACGTCCATATCCTCGGTTTTGATTTTCCTGCCATGCCACGTGTCACAACATAAACCAATTACAGGAAATCATGACATCGCGTAATTTTGTTGAAAATTTCTAATTTTTAAAATAAAAATCCACAAATTAAATTTAATGTAAAATAAAAATTATAATGCTTAATTGATCAATTTCAATGGACTATGAGGGGTTTATGGGAGAAAACGATAGATGAATGATGGATTTTTAGAAGAAAAGAATGGCAATAAAATAGTACTAATAGGGGGCTAAAAAGTCTTGGGAGCCATCAATCTAGGTGGAGTCAATCTCGACCATCCTGAGATGGGGTGTTATAATTAATATGCAGCCTTTAAAAGAGACGAACTTGACAACCCTTTAAATCTATTGTATAAAATATCACATCCAGAGAGCTCCCGCATATCGCAATCGCAACATTGGAAGGGACTACGGTGGAGGAGAGACTTGAATTGTGTGATCACCAATATGCGATTGTGATGGGTAACATCATCACTGCCACATGTCACCCTATGAGTGGTGACACGTGTCATCCAGAAATGCCCCCTTAGGGCCCTGAAAAATGTTGAATCTGCATGACACATGTCCTCCATAATGCCACGTCATGATGACGTCAACTTCCATGTCATTTATAAGGACCAATGGTATTCTTCCATGTGGACCCCTGGACGAGAGAGAAAAGGGCTCATTCGCCCTTGGCTTTTCTTTGATTTTCTTTGTTAATCATTTTTCGACCCTCCTGGTGCTTTAACACTTAAGGCCCCATCTTCAGCGATTCCTATGATATCGGTGTTCGGTGATGATTTTGGCCCTGTGCTTGTGTGCACCCTTTTTACCTTGTGATTGTCGATCTGCGATATCAGAGTTCAACGTCATGACCACCGATAAATCGTAAACCTATCCCCGAGACCCCCTAATAACTGATTTGTGATAAGACTGGACCCACCGATATGCGATTTGCAATATCGATGATTGGCTGATCACTAATCTTATTTCCCTCCTTTACTACTGCTGGAAGCTATGATTACAATTTGCGATGAGCCTTCTCCTTTGGGCTATTTCTCTTTGTTTTCTAGGTTTTCAAAGGGTATCTTTAATCTTCTTTAGCTTCTGATCCAGGAGTCCATTTTTGGACCTCCATATACCGTTGGAATTTTTATCACGAGCACTATGAAATGGAGAGGGGCTGATAAAACTCTGAGAACTTATGTGGCTTGGGAAATGGCTTCAAAATTCACTGCTTTTTTGTACTCTTGGCAACTGATAACTTTATAAAGAAGTGAGTGACAATAGAAGGAACCTTATAGGATGAGTACCCCATAGCTAGTGGAGTTGAAATTGTAGTTAAAGGAGATGATTGACAAGGGATATTAGACCAAGTTTATCACCTTAGGTTGCACCAATGTTGTTTGTAAAGAAGAAAGATATTTCTCTCAGATTGTGCATTGATTATAGGCAGTTGGACAAAGTAATGATCAAGAACATATACCTGTTGCCAAGGATTGATGATTTTTTTTATCAGTTGAAGGGAGAAACTGTGTTCTCTAAGATCAACTTGAGATCTAGATACCATCAAGTACACATCAAGAAAGAGGATTTCTACAAGATTGTGTTTAGGACCAGGTATGGGCATTATGAGTTTGATGTAGTTCCATTCAGTTTGACTAATGGCCAAGTTACATTTATGTGTTTGATGAATAGTGCATTGTGTCCTTATTTGGACAAGTTTGTTATTATGTTCATTGATGACATCTTGATATACTCCAAGAATGAAGAAGAGCATGCCAAGAATTTAGCACTGGTGTTGAGATTGCTAAGAGAGCATCAATTGTATTGCAATCTTAGCAAGTGCAGCTTCTTTCAGGAAAATATACATTACTTGGGACATCTTGTTTCTAAGGAAGGCATAGCAGTAGATCCCGAAAAGATAAGGGCCATCACGGGGTGGGTAGCTGCTAAGAATGTGGATGAGGTGAGATCATTCATGGGATTGGCAGGTTACTATAAGAGGCTCAACAGGGCCTCCAAAGGTAATCCACCTTTACTCACTAGCCAATTAGAAAATAACACAAGGAGAAAGAATTCACATCCCTCAAGTTTTATCAATAGCTCTTAGTTGTTACATAACATAGGTTGCTAGCTTAGTTAACTTCAACTCTGAGTTTCTTCCTAGCATAAAGACATACAATTCAATATGAAGAGGAGAGTTTTTTCAACTTTCAGGAAGGTTCATCAATAGACAAGATACCATGGGAGTATGGAAATCACTCTTCTAGGTAGTACTCTAGTGAAGGTAAGCACCAATTCTTTAGGCCCAAGGAAACACCTAGTGGTTCATCAACCTCACAGGTAACTGAATGTCTCCACCTCCTGGCTAATAAGTTCATCAATTTTCAAACTTCCCATTGGTTTCTTCAGACCTTGACAAGCCACTTACAATGGTTTCATCATCCTCAAGTCAAGCCACTAATCTATAATTCTAAGCCAGGAAGCCACACACGGTGGTTTCATTAGTTATGCTATCACAGAGTGAACTCTCTCTATCAAAATAAACTTAGTTCCAAGTTTAGGAAAAACAAAGCATAACAGAATCGGATTGAGTAGAACAATATTAAATAGAAACAAAACCCCTTTACTCCCATCACTGATCTCTTAAATAATTATCTCCTTGTCCTCCAATTCCAGTGTTTTCCCTTTCCTAGTGCATATAGATGTTGGCCTCACCTATTGTGCACAAAGGTGATTGCCTCTTTTGTTGTGCGTAGAGGCAATTCTCTTTTTCATTAATTTCTCTCGCTAAGGCTATCATTACCATTTCTAGTTAGAAGGACATGACCTCTTTGTTGCTCATGATAGTATGTCAGTGCAACTAGATTTCCATTTATTCCCACTCTCTCTTGCAAATTTTTCCAAGGAACAAGTATGGTTCTCGATTATTCCTTTTTCAATTTGAATTTATTGTGTAACCAGTTCATTAAAGCACAAAATTTGGCATTAATATTAATTTGGTCTCCTCAATCAAATCTCCCTCCACAACTCTAGAATTTGTGTCCCAATTTCTCAATCATTTTAATTTCAATAAAAATAGAGATAATATTTACAATAAGAGGGAATTTGCCACGGAAGAAACACCTAAATAGAGGAAAGATAAAGAAATGCAAAGAAGATAAATAGTAGAATCCTCTAACAAAGATACCAACTTAACTAAACATTATCAAGTTCTCATTTTTTCAAAGGCTACTTTTGGTGGTTATGTTTACCCCTAAATGAAAACATGGTGCTACAAGTAACACCTTTTTGGGTGCACTTGTTAAAATTGCTAGTAGTTTGACTCCCAAATCGAAAAGTAATGATACCAATAGTAACACTTTTAATTTTGAGATTAAGAATACAGACTAATTAAAATTATAGCCTTAACAATTAACACCATCAAAAGTAAAAGTAAAAAAAAAAAAAAAAAAAAAAAAAAAACTAAAAATAATTCTAAATGTAAAACTAGTATTGCTTAAATATTTTTAATATTTTTTAAGTAGTTTATATTTAAAAACAATGAGATTGACATTTTTTTTTCTTTTCGGAAAAAACAATTTAAAAAATAAAAATCATTTTTACTTTTTTCAAAATTAGAAAAGACAATTTAAAAATTTACATTTTAAATTAAATGCAGATTTTAACCCCGTACATAAATAATTATTTTCAAACGAATTCATAAAAACAAAAAATAAACAACGACAAGAACATAAAACAAATACATAGAGATTTCCTCTAGATCCCAAAACCAAGACTACCAGATTGTTTTTTCATTATATTCCTTTCAATGTTATAACACAATGTTGAAGCATTCATAAACCCCAATCCATTAACCCTAGATTAAAACATAACCATACTTCCCTTGACATGATCTACAAAATACCATGGGAAAAAAACCATCATGCCCAAAACCATGTGCAAAATCCATTCACAAAACCACAGGCAAGTCTCCCCACCTAATATAAAGTCCAATTATTTTTTTCCCCACCCAGTATGATCATATGACCCCGTTGCGCCCACACAACAAAAGGGGGCTACTACCCTCTAACCCACACTTCAGCTTCAAGAGTAGAGCTAGTCATAAAAAAATATAAGCCACACAACATTAAAACCCAAACAAAAACTAAATTAAATCTTAAAAATAAAAAATAAAAACCTATTAAAAATATATATTTAAAAAATTTAAATTAAAAAAATAAAAATAAAAATTTACATGTTATATCCGAACACTACTTCTTCACTCAACTTAAAACAAATTAAAAACAATTTATTAAAAGAATTAAAATCAAATAAAAATAAAACACAAAGCGTAAAGGGGTTGGATGGCCCGCGCCTCCCCAAATCCCCTCTCAGCCGCCCGTTGGGGGATCGCTTCTCTAAGTATGAGTTCGTTAGGGTAGCGGCTCAGATGGTGGAAGAAGTGAAAGGTACATTCATAAATTTATGAGGTTCCCCGGGGACCACTATGATAATACATCACTCGTCCATCTCTCGGATTCTGAGATGGATGTGGCCGCCATCTGTCTTCTCAATAGGTATCGTTTTTTCTCACCGCCCCCATTCTAAGAATTTATTAATAACTAGATTTTGGTTGCCCATAAATTACGTTAAAATATAGCCACGCCAGTCGTAATGTTACCTTCCACCCAACATATCTAAACAGACTTTGAATATTATCATCTTCCATGTGGTTAAAGACAATGCCACGTAGTTCTCACCAAAATCGGACTAACTCTGAAGTGATGGAATGCCACGTAGTTCACAACAAAATCTGACTATAACTCTGAAGTGATGGAATTCCATCACGTGGAAAAGTTACTCATTTTATTATCAAAACTTATTTCCTCAACCAAAAGGCTTATAGATCATTCTTTGTAACGTTACTAATATTATTAATAAAATTTATCTATCTAAATATAAGCTTATCCCCATATACATCCGTTCTCAATTCCCCACTTAACTTTACCTAAATTTCTTACAAAACTCTTTTTCTTCACGTCTTTATTTATCAAAATATCCATAAAGGAACCAAAAACTCTTTTTCTTTTGACATTACCACTCTTAGTATTGACCATTGAAAAGACATATCAACGAAATTTCATTTTTGTGAAAGTTTAATGAACATTTGTTTATCATTTATACCTAGTACAAATAACAAATATTGGGCTTTGGCCTCACCGAAAGAGAGCCTTATTACTAAAAACATAAGTTTTTTTTTTGTTTTATAGGAACTACTGGAAAGTTCAACCAATCCCCCCCTCACACATGTTTTTAGGATTAATGGTTATAAATCTAAGTATATCCAACGGATTTTTATAGAATTTTTCATCTAAATTCTTAAATAACTTTTTTTTTCTTAAATTTAGTTCATTGATATCATTTTTCTACATTGAAAATATTATTAATAAAATTAAATAATGAAATTAAGATAGTCTTTGTTTTCTCAAACTAGAAATCCTCTTAAAATACGAAAGGATTCCATCAACTCTTTAAACCAAGCCATCTATGAAATTCCTTGATGTTGTAGATTATTTTGCACAAGACAAATGAATTTTAATTTTCTCTATTCTGGAATTATGAGGAGAAATGACATTGAGATAGTCTTTGTGACCTCAAATTAGGTAGAAGGCTTAGTCCTAAAATATACCAAATAATTCCATTAACTCTCTCCATAACCAAGGCATCTATGGGATTCTTTGACGTTGTGGATTGTCTTACATAAGACAAATGAGTTTTAATTTACTCCATTTACTCTAGGGTTAAAGAAAAACACATTATATATATATATATATATAGAAAAGTTGATACATAAAATAGTAGAGATTGATTTAAAAACTTTTAGTATTAATAGAAAAAACAAGTTAAAATTTAATAACACTTTAAAACTAATCATTACTCAAATTAAAATTATTAAAATATTTTTATATCCCATCTCAACCCTTATAAATACATTTTATTTCATAATTAATATCATATAAAAATAAATTAATATTGTTATAGATTAACCATCAATTTTATATTATGATATATCAAAAAATAAAATTATATTATAAATAAAATTACTTACAATTTGTTTAGACATTTATTATATAAAAATTAAATCTTTATCTAAATTTTTAAAATTTTTGAATTGTATAAAATTTCCCTTTAATCAATTCATGGCTTATAAAACTTTTTTACTTATAATATCTTTTGGATTTAAATTGGTAAAAAATAACTAATTTTTGTAATAAACTAATCTTTATTTAATTATTAAATCCATTTGAATTTAAAATTTAAAATTTAGTTTTCTTTTAAAATTATCCTATAAAATGATATCATATTTCATAAATTTTAATTAAATCAAATTTCTTTTCTCATTCTAGCTCAACGCATCAAATTAATTCATAATCACTTGCTAGAAATTGTGGTATCAATATTTTCCATAAATACAAGCTCTAAGGATGAGTGACACATGTGACTACCAATATTTTCCATGACTACAAGCTCTAAGGATGAGTGACCCAGGTGATTTGAAATTTCAACTAAAATACTTTCACTCCTTTTGTGTATTTTTCTCAAAATCTTATTGGATTAAATTTCACATTTCACATTTCTATTTGAATATATCTATGTAGGTCATTATGATGTTTTAAAACCAAGTGCAATTCATATTATTTGATACCTATATCTGAATGCAAAGTATAGAATGCATTAGTAAGTCATTCTCCTTGTGCAAAGCTATCCACATCATGCACTGGTCATTATAGTTATAGCATGGTAAAATTCCTCCTTGAAGGCATCAACCAAAGCCACCCAAGTGGGTTTTGTCCCAAAATATTTAGATTCTTCTTTAGGATGTTACATATAGTAAGTGTCCCATCAATATACTTGGAGAAGAGACTTAAGGAGCATAAAGGTAATCTTCTCACTCTTGAAGAAGTTTTCCAAGTAATAACCCTTCAACGGACTCAATAATTTCAGCAAAGAATCTTGGCTATGTTGCCTTAGAACAAGGGAACATCAAAGTTAACTTGTTCTTGAAGTGTTTCATACCTCCAACATGACCACTCGTTGAAGGTGCCTCCATTGTCATTAATATTTGTTAAAGGATTCTAATGGATTTGTCCATCATCCTATTTCTTTATCACTCAAGGGCTTCCTCAAGAAACTTATTATTATGATCAACTAATTTATTACCTTTATTTCCATCTACCATGGGAGGCTACTTGCATCAACAAAGGAAGTCTTCGCCAGTTCGATGGGTCCAACTCCTTATACCTTGCTCTTATTAGGGACACACATGGAGAAATGATAAAGAATTGATTTCTTTGATACCATTGTTCCAAATTATGTTGAGAACAAAATTAATATAGTAATAAAATGTAAAATAACATAAATGTGTTGCAAAGAGAACATACATACAATTAAACCGTACTCTATTAATGAATGTAATAGTGAAAAATTGCAATATGCAAAGCTATGTAAATTAACTAGAATGGCAGTGATAAGAATTAACTAGAATGGTGGTAGCTTATAGATGTGTTAACAACACTCACTCCAAAAAAATCTATCAAAAGAGCCTAGAAGTGCCTTTTGATACAAATTCTAATAGTCTAAGAAGTAAAATCCCTAGGATCCAATGTAATGACTCTAGGAAATGAGGTGGAAAAAGGAATGTGGGATTTGAGGGGCCTAGTTGATACATCAACTTCCTAGTGCCACCACTTTCACATACAAACTTCATTTGGAACATTTATTAGACCATTAGAAAGTTTACTTTTGAGCTTTAATGGTTTGGTTGACCTAAAAATCAAGGATCTATAACTTAAATAAATTGCTAAAAATGCATTTGATGTTTAATACCTACAACATTGTTGTAAAAATAGTAAGGTGTAAGATTGCTTCTAAGTTGTTGGTAGATTTGGGTTCCATTTTCCACTTGGTTAAAACAACTTTTTATAGTTTTCTCCATCATAATCTAAGTTGTGGAAAAATATACAATTGAAGTAGATTGATTATCAACATGAATTTCATTTGGTATTGAAGCATATGGAAGAAATACTCATTTCACTTCTTATAGGGTGAGTATGCATGGTTATGAATCTTCATAGTTACAAGAAGATTACATTTACAATTGTCACAAAAGGTTACTTTATATTGTTAACATCATTTGAATGACACTTTGGCAGTGGAATAGTAGTTTGACAGACATCTATCCATGTTTATCACAGTCTATCCATATATAGAGGGACAAATGATGTTGTCAATCACATGGTGACACATTTGCTTGATATGTATACTTATAAAATAAAGCAAATATGTATATTCATAAAATAAAAGAACATAGAATGAATGCCTCCCTACATCCAACACTAAGTCGCAACCTAAAGGGATAAGACATATCCAATTGAATGATGAAGAGCCACTTGTCATTCACATTATTATTAGACGATTAACATGTCATACAAGGATGCTTACATATTACAATTCCATTATTACAACCCAAAAAGACAAAACATATCCACTTAATGATGAAGATGCACATGCACTTTACATTTTGAACAGTTACAGTGTGCATACAATTCCATTATTTTTGATGGCAATGCCTAACCAGCCATAGATAGGGTATTTAATGTTCGGGGATATGCACACAGGTTAACGGGATAACACGGGAGCGGGGAGTTTCGGGGGCTTTCACGTGTTATCGGCCTAAGCTGCGTGCATATCCCCAGGCATTAAATACCCTATGTATGGCTGGTTAAGCGTTGCCATTTTTTATAGCCAAAATAGAACAACTCCAAGCCAATTAAATGAGTTTAAAATTCAAATTAATATATTAAATATATTTAATACATGAAAATTTTCATTGATATATGAATTTCATAATTAAATTAATAAACCATATATTTTATATATACATTTTTTTCAAAATTTATTATTTATATTAAAAAAAATCAATTAAAACCTTTCCAAAAAAAATTACATCTTAATTTATACCAAAATTTTAATAAATGATAAATTTATTCAATAACATATAGATGAAAAATGTTGTATTTACCATAACAATTTTTATATTCTTAAATAACAATTCAAAACAATGGAAAATATTGTTATTACCGTCACAATTTTACAATTATAAGTGATTTTTCTATTCTCTAATAATAACTTATTTTAATTTTTTTTAAATAATGGAAAACTTATAATAATTCACTTGTAAATTCAGCAGTGCAGAGAATTATCACTTACTACTATGACCAATATAAATTGGCTCATCACTATTGCTTTACATCACATCGATATTACGTACAAACATGTTTTTTTTTAATAAATAATTCAAATATAATCTCTTAAATATCTATACCTGCAGTAACAGCTGTGGAACGTCATTGAGACCATTAAGATATCAGTAGTGTTCTCATTTTCCTTAATGGAACAGAATACCATGTTAAATATCTGGTCATATCCTTAGCCGATGGATCTGATAGCCAGCCTTTCTGTCCCTTTCGCTCATGTTGAGTTCGCACTTACATTAAGATGTATGAGCACTCATTGCACGCAAACGTAGTCATCGTTGGAACTGTTCTTTTTTTAATATCCATGGATTCTGCACCAGTAGTGTGTATCGTTGAATGCAAATGCGCTCCATCTCTTCTTTGTGAAGTAGAAATCAATCACATTACGTTACTATTTTCAGGTACAGTGAGCGATGGGACGTGAGGTTGTTGTGCACGGATTACGGGTACACAAAGAAATCAAGTGGACTATTTACCATCAACGCTAATACATGGGAGCTGGAAAACAGATTTTCCACATCAACAACGCTGTTGCAATTACCTCTGCACGTAGTTTTCATCCGGCGGCGTGCAGTTTTTAGGGAAAGTGCGCGGCCCCACTGCGAGTCGCAAAGAATCCCTTCCTCTGCCTTTCTCATTTCACCTAACTCTCTGGATACCACCACCTTTTCTTTTCATTTTTTGTCTTTTGTAATCACTGGCAAAGAATCCGTGTCTGATTATTTTCACGTACATACCTCCGGAAACAATTACAGGCAATTACAGCTGCTCTCCAGCACCATTCCACCCACAAGGAATATGTACGTACCTACCAGCGTTCAAGTCAAATTTATTCCCCTGAAACATGTAAGTTTTAAAGTTTTCTTTTCCATTCGACGTGGATTTCAGGGTTGAGGATATCGTGGCGCCGAAGGATTTTGGCATTTTTTTCGTTTAAAAATGGAATAGGATGTATCATCTCTGAAAGTAGATAAAGGATGATAAGAATTTAGCTTGTTTTGATGTGTAGTTAATTTTGCCTTTCACGGTTATCAGATATTTTTAATATTTAATTATATATATTATCTAATCGGTCCTGTAAATCGAATATTTTTTTTCTCACATTACTTCTTCATAAATCAATTTTTGGTTCATTTAACATGTATGGTTTTTATTTTATATTTTCTGAATTTTAATTTTATAATACGTTTTCACTCATCAAATTTTTAGTTCATTTGACATGTATTGTTTGTTATTTTTTATTTATTTATTTTTATCATTTAGATGAGACAATATTAAAAAAAAAATTATCAAATAAGTAATTTTATAATTGAATTAAAATTATTATTTTATATTTTTGTTTTTAATTAATTAAAGCAATAATTATTAAAAAATTAAAAAATAGAAAAAAAAGTCTTTTTTCTAAATTTGTTAAAAAAAAAGAAATTGATTTATTTTATAATGGTTGTTTTTTTGAAATATAAAAATTAATGTCAAAAATACTTTGAAGTGCTGTTTTAGACAAGAAGACATTTATTTTGATGAAAAGATTGGTTTACTTTATAATGTTTGGTACCATGAAACATAAATTTTTTTGATAAAAAGATTGATTTACTTTATAATGTTTGGTAACATGAAACATAAAAATTAGAACAAAAAATACTATGAAGTGTTACTTTACACAAGAAGACATATTGGATGCATGAATAAAAAAATCTTTGCAAGTTCTCCTTTAAAACAAAAAGAAGAAATGAGAAGTACTAATTGAGATTTTAGATTTTAGAAATCATTATATTCATCATCTTATTAGTGGAGGTGAAGTAGAGAAAGAAGAAATGATTAGAATGATTGAGTATTCATATTAATTTTATAAGATAAATATTAAGAATTGGATTCTAAAACATAAAACGTAAGATCTAATGTTCACATTACACACAACATTTTTTTTGAAAATATTTATATGTCCAAAACATTTAGTTCATAAAAAATTGTCCATGCATTATAAGAAAAAAATTCTAAAATAAAATAAGATAATAATACATTATCTTAAATACACTTAATGAATAAATGAGCACTATGAATTAATAAATATTTAAGATATAAAAAACTAAAATTGTATTAAAAATGGGTGATAACATAACAAAAAATGACTACTCCAAATTGATAGATATTTAAGATATAAAAAATTAAAATTGTAAAAATATATTCTCATACTTCAAAGTTATATAAACCTAATTTTTATTTTTTTTATAAATTATATATATATAATTTTATTAATACTATTTATATGTCTTTGGTAGACGGTTTTATTAATTCTTTTATACGTATTTTAATAATAAAATAGAAATTGACATTTTATCTTTTATTAATATATTTAATTCATCAATCATTTTCAAACTCGTTGGTGTAGTGGTTGCCAGTGAAGAAACAAAGGGCACCATTCCACGTCGCTTAGACATGCCATGACCTCATGTGGGCCCTGATGGAACCGAAAGCGGTACCTCGTGAATTCCTTTGTCTAAATTCCTCAATAAATACCTCTGAATCCCTTGGCTTATTGCACCATTCCTTCTCTGTCTCGTTACCCACTCCATTTGGGTTCTGTTAGACTCTTCACAGGAGAAAAATGAGGAGCTACCTGCTTTTAATAGTTGGCATTCTAGGTCCGTCCTCATCCTCTCCACTCTTTTTAAGTTTTAAGCAAATTTCCAGTTGCTGGATTTTAGGTTTCTGGTTTGTTTTAAGCTGAATTGATGACTGAAAACGGGAGCACTCCTTGCTGTTTTATGTAACAGGAAACGCGGCATCCTTGCTATTGTATGGAGCACCAATGTAAGATTTGTCACTTTTATTCCGAGTATCTGCCTTATAATTTCCGCAAAGAAGTGTATGCCAAATAATAGATCGATGTTGTAAATGTTTTGATGCAGGGTCACATTTAGGAGAGTGATAAGAAACAGATCGACAGAGAATTTCTCAGGGTTCCCATATGCGATAGCTCTGCTAAATTCTCTGCTCTACTCGTGGTATGGCTCGCCTCTCATCAGTAATGGTCTGGACAACATCTTGGTCTTGACCATCAATGGGGTCGGAATCGTGCTGGAGTTTATATTCGTTTGTATCTTTCTGAAATACGCCATACCCACAGCCAAGGCAGGTTTCAATACTCCTAGTCTGTTATCTAATAATAATATGCACCAGATGTTTAGACTTTCTGCTATGGACTTTAAAAGTGGCTGTATATATCAGATTAAACCAGTCTCTATATGTTGTTGTTGGGTTAACAACACCTTTATATGTGACTGTACTTTTACACCGTATAAGGCCATGTTATCTATTTTTGTGACAGATTTCCCTGTGTTGATATTTTTGGATAGATCTCCGCTATCTACATACATGAATAGAGGTTAGACATGTATCTGCAGAATGTGGTTATTGTTTCATAATAAAATTACTCTTTTAATGTGTTTATTGTTTCATAATAGAATTAGTAATTAGTTTTTTTTTGTGTTTTGCTGGGTGAATGAATTGATAAGCATAATATAGATTTCAAAATATTTTCAAAATTTGTAATTAAGATGAAAATGACAATAATGAATAATTGATTCTTTGTTGGTGTGCAGAAAAGAATGGTGACCACAATGGTGGGTGTGACGTTGGTGTTTGCCTGCATCTCAACAGTTTCTCTGGTTGCTCTTGGGGTTCAGAAGGATAAGAAAAAGCTAGTGGGGATTTCGGGGATGGTTGTCACTGTGGTTATGTATGGTTCTCCACTTTCCGATGCTGTAAGTATCTAACTCCATCCCATGCCACTTTGTCACTTATCTCCATCGAATGCGCCTTGACATTACTGGCACTGTGAAATGTACAAAAGTGGTCGGTGATAGAGACGAAAAGTGTGGAGTACATGCCCATCCATTTCTCCGTGTTCGCACTGATCAACAGTTGTTTATGGATGATTTACTTCCTTCTCGACAACAACCTCATCCTAGCGGTAACATGATATGCACCACCTTTCTCTGTACATTTGCAGATATATCTGTTCAATTTTGAATTTAGTTGATTACAGATTTCAGGAATATTCTGAGGTAGAAATTTCAAAATCTAACTATCGGAGAAAAATTAATTATTTCTATCTTCTCGAGTTCCAAAACATTCTCATATATATTATTTAAAATCGATGTACTCAAGATTCATTTTTAAAATCGGAGTTTTACACTGTGCTGTTGCCAATGCAGTGTCCAAACATAATTGGCGTACCATTGGGCATAGGCCAAATAGTGGTGTATTGTATGTACCGGGAGCAGCCATGTAATGAAGCAAAGAAAGTGGGTCCATTTGATCCAGAGATTGGGTTGAAAGAGAAGGCAGTTGCAGAGGAAACAGATTCAACAGATGCAGAGGAAACAGGTGAACAGAGCCTGGAAATGGTGCAGATCCAGAAGATGAAACATGCCTTCGATTCGGTTGGGGAGAAGTGACAAATGTGTGCAAGTTTGGACTGTGTATGCAACTTTTGTTATACGTTTTCACGAGGGTTATTACCAGTAACGTGGCTATATCCGAAAGAGAGTATACGCGCGAGGTTGTAAGATTTTACTTGAGAATTTTTTATTTACAAATATTAGTATCATATGATGTTCCACCGACGTTAGTCATCGAAAGAGCGGATGCCCGAGGTTGTAAGATTTTATTTCAGAATTTTTTATTTACAAATATTAGTATCGTACCGTAATCTGTGCGTTAGCGTGCTCGTCCAATAGTACTTTTTAGCTTTTTAAAAATAATAATTAATTCTTTTTCTAATAATTTTTTTCCTCTAGAGTTTTTCTATATTACTGAATAAAATTGTATAATTAAATTTATTAAAATATGTATATTTCATTACCTATTTAATTGATATAATCACAAATCACATAAATTATTAAAAATTAGGAATAAATTTATAATATTTATTCTTTTATAAACCGTCATCAACTATTTAATTGATATGGTGTCATAAAACTATCAAATTTCCAAAAAATTTATCACCATATTACATAATATATATTTTCTCAATGGTTTGGAGTGCTGTTCACCTTATCAAGAGGAATTATTTATTTTAAACCATCGCTTCTGGTTTGGAGTGCTGTTCACCTTATCAAGAGGAATTATTTATTTTAAACCATCGCTTCTTCCTCCGTCAGGTTGTCCACCTTACAAGCCGGTTGATAATCGTAAGCTGGCCCCACCTCATTTACAAATGTTTGCAATGATATAAATTAATGTTTCCAAAATCGGATTCCGTTTTACACCTTCTATCATTTCTCTGTAAAACTCTTCAAAGGAATGACACTTTTTCGGAATGACTCATTTGCGGATTTTGTTGACTAAAACCTTGAATAGAATTGAAATGTTTGAATACTTTATAAATTAATATTGAAAACATACTAATTATATAAAAGTTACGAATCGCTATTCATATATTTTAAGATTTTGGTATAAGTTGAAAATGGAAGGAATTTTTTGATATTTTTATCACGATAAAAGTTGAAAGTAAAATAATGATACAGGTGGATAAGAAAATGATAAAGGAATACTGAACGGAATGATCGGTTTTTACGGTTAATTATGTTATTTAAAATTTTATTATTTTAATAATTATATATTTTTTTTGTACGTTAGGGTGGGACTTTCCGATTTACATGTCTATTATGTATCTCTCTACGGGATGGGAAGGGTAGACTAAGATTTGAACCCGATTTGAACCCAAAACTTCCGGTTAGGTGAGACTTTATTTCCACGGCCCTTGCAGCTTGAGCTACCCCATGTGGACATTTTAATAATTATATATTAATTTATAAAAATAATTTTATTAAATCAAATTAGATTAAAGGATCCAATTAATTACATAAATATTATTAGTAATATAATAATAATTTTTTTTTTTTTTAAATGATATATATTTTATAACTCAGAATTATTTTAAACTTTTGCAAACAAAACTTTTTAAGGTTTTTGGCTTTTGAAAACAAATTTTTTTAAGGTTTTTTTTGGCTTTCAATACAAGTATGATTGTTAATACTATTAAATCTAATAAAGTTATTTATCATATTTTTATATATAAAAAAGATAATTTGGAGGATGTATTTTTGTATAAATATTTTGGAACCAATATTCATCACAAACTCAATTGGAATCATAATATTGAAAAATGATAAATAGAGGATGGAAAATTTATTATAGGCTTGAAAACAATTATAAATTTTTATTCCTATTATTTTATATGGATGCAAATTTTGTGATGTAGTATCTTTAAAGAGTCCTAAAAATGATAGAGCGTATCGAAAATTATTTTATAACCTATATTTTCAAAATTAAATGAAATATGCTTTATTCTATTCTCAAAGCAAGCCTTTTCCCCATTGGGAGAATAATCGTGAACAAGTTAAACAACATGGAATACAAGAATCGTATTAAAATCTCCTTAAAATCTACCCACAATTACACTCAATTCGAGCGGGGTTGGCCTAAGGATGCCCAATCTTGACTAAATCATCAAGGAATAAATAAAAAGATCATTTGATACAATAGGGACAATATTAAAAATATTATTATATCAAAATTTAAGGAGAAAATGTGGATGTTAACCATTATCATTATCATCATTATTACAACTCTCTAAGTTTGACCTTCAAAATTTTTAGAGGAAAATTCAAATTCGTAAGGCTAAAGAAAATCATTTAATTCCCTTGAAGAACTCGAATATTTACCTTAAAAACATTATGGATACCCTAATGCTATGGACGTCATTTTGAATGTCCCTATAGAGGATGATATTTTTTCTTTGGAAGATATTGAGTTTAGAGTTAAGCAACTCGCTAATGAGAAAGCTAAGGATATTGAAGGCTACCAAGTGCAAATTTCTAAAATGGGAGAACCTATCCCCATCCCACACATACACAAGATCTTTAATTTGGCAATGAAGTAAGGCTTCCTTAAACCTTGGACACGAAGCCTGTTGGGACTCAAAAATGTCATATTTTCATCCACCTTTTTCTTCACTATTCCTTACATTTCATCATCCCATTAACCTTTTATCATATCATTTTCATAAATACATTTGGGTTTCGCCTTCTTATTTTCCATTTTATTCATTTTTGTATTACAAGTGAATTTATGATTAAATATTAGAAAATATACATATTTTTATATATCTCAAGAATATGTGAGTTTTGTGATGTGTAGCAAATATGTGAAGAATTAATTCCAAGAGACTTATCCATATCTCCTCCACTATACTAAGGACATAATTATGCAAGCCTATTCCTAAGGAGAAAATCATGGAGAATTTGGTTGGCATATCTTATCCTATTCCTAAGGAGAAAATCATGGAGGATTTGGTTGGCATATCTTATCCAATTCCTAAGGAGAAGATCACGGAGGATTTGGTTGGCATATCTTATCTAATTCCTAAGGAGAAGATCATAGAGGATTTGGTTGGCTATCTTATCCAAGATATGTGAGAGATTTGTGGAGGATTCAAATGGATCATATTTTGTAATAATGGGAAAGTAGTTAAAAATGGTTCCGAGATTTATGGAACTAAAGAGAGATTAGTGGATGATAATTACGAGTTTGTTACTCATCCCATTGTATAAATAGGAGTACAATCTCCTCCATTGGTAATCTGGAAGTTTTTGTAATCTTAGAATTTTGGAGTATGTAATCTTAGAAGCTTAGAGTTGTAATCTTAGAAGCTTAGAGTTGTAATCTTAGAGTTGGTTGTAATGGAGATTTTAAAATAAAGGATCATACTTCAATTTTTATTCTACATTTGAGTCTCCATTGAAGTGGCATGCTTGTGGAGTTATGGAGGGCCCCCATGGCCTCACTTGCATGCTTATTTGTTTATAATTTACTTTATGTTTTTGTTTGATTTCAGCTTTCAAGTTTTATTAAATGTTCTATTATTGGAAGGATATTATTTGAAAGTGTTTTTGTAAAAGAACCATAAGATCTCATACAATGATTAGATCTAGGTTTACTTCATTTCCGCTTTTAAGTTTCAATTAGATGATCTAATTTTGGAAGAGATCTTGTAGAATATGTTCTTGTAAGAGAATCATAGATCTCAAACAATTGTTAGATCTAGGCGTGATTAGTTATTGAAATAGATCTTATTGAATATGTTCTTGTAAGGGGACTTTAAGATCTTGGACAAATTAGGAATCTTTCTAGATCTATATATTTTAGATAAGCACTTCTAAGTTTACCTTCCCGGGTTGACATTAAATTAAACTCTAATTTGCATCCACATTTTAGACCACACAAAGCCTGATTGTACCTATCCTTAAGAGTGGGGATAAAATAATTCGCTCTAATTACAAGACCGTTATGAATAACCGCATTTTAGGCAAGTTATGTGGGCTTATTTTGTAAAGAAGATTAGTTTTGGGCTTGAAATCCATGGTAAATGATCTAAAGGCCAAGATGCATTTAGGAGATATCATTCAACCATGAACCATCTTGTTACTCATAGGATAATCGTAAAGAAATGTCACAATAATAAAATTGATCTTTTTCTATTATTTTTTTGACTTTAGAAAATCTTTTGACATTGTTTCTAAAAAGAAAGCTATGGAAGCGACTGCAAGAGATAATAGTTCCTCTTGAGCTGAGGGTTGTTGTGACAAGGTTGTATGAGAATGTTATTTCCAAGTTTAAAATCATTGAGGGTTTCTTAGTTAGTTAGTTAGTATCCCATCATTTGTCCCTCAAATGATATATATATATATATATATATATATATATATATATATATATATATATATATATATATATATATATATATAGTTAGTTAGTTAGTTAGTTAGTATCCAATCATTTGTCCTTCAATAAAATCACATTTCACTACTTTTTGGGATCTAATTTACCTCCATCGAGGAACTTCCATCATTGCTACAAACCGTAGCGGTTAATCTCCACACACCTCCACCACCTTTTCCATCCCATACACCCACAAAGGTTGCATCCATAGGCCATCCAATAGTATCCCTCTTTGTCATTACCATTATTTCACCCTCCGTTGTTTCTCCACATCACCGCCGTGGCCATCATACCATGATGGAATTCAATTGCATGCAAAAATATATGTTTTCTTTGAGCATGTTACACTCCACCTACCAGTGAATGTACATCATTACTTATGACATTCACAATGAGATTATTCATTGACGGATTTTTTTTGTATCATGAATGGAATTGTTTTAGAACGTTTCTTTTAAATTCCAAGTTTTGAATCTTGTAACCACTGTAGGGTGGTATAACATAGAGGTTGTGGTTGCAAAGGAGAGAAACACCCTTGCTATTGATTGTATCATCTACAACGAGTTTCTTATCTTAAATTGAAAAATATTAGTTTGTAAGTTGGATAATTTGTTGGGAAAAAATCTTATGAGAATTATGTTTCTTTCTATAGTCCCCAGGGAGATGAAGCACACTGAAAAAGTAAAAAACTCAAACTATTATTTCTAGTAAGAGGAGAAAGATAAACTTCGAAGATGAAAATGATGTTGTTGAGGGTGGAAGTTGTTAGTGAGTTACTAATGAAATAAATTTTGTATACAGGGAATCATACACCATACTTACATGTTTGGGCATAAGATGTCATTTTTATATTAGATCCATTTTATATATAGGTTACCATATTCCATACTTCCATGTTTTGGCACAAGATGCCATTTTGTATATTAGACATTTTGTGCCATTTTAATAAAAATGTGAAGTTGAGATAGTATGAGCGTGTGTGTGTGTGTGTGTGTGTGTGTATGGCACATGTTCTATGAATTCAAGTGTTTGGTTGTTTGATGTGTAAGTTCTACATCCTAGGTTGAATTTGCATATATGTGGTGATGATGTAGTATGACCTATGGTGAAGTGAGTACTTTGACATGTTGGATGGTTGAAGATGACTGGTTTGGGTTTTCAAGACATGTCAATTAGGTATAGTCTTAGTGATACATGTAGTTGATGTTCATGCAAAACTAGCAAGATCACACTAGTGTTGCACTGTGACTAGCCTTCTTCATAGTATGAGACTATTAAGTGAAATGAAAAGTATAATGATATGAAAATTCCCTTAAAATCTCATTATCATCCGAAAAAATGAGTGTTGTATTTAATTTGGGAAATTTATTCATAATTGAATATGAATTAAATTTTCATAGCATTCATAATCTAAATCAATTGTTCCATCATCAATAGAATATTATTGTGAATCATTGATGTAGTGAACCTAAAATCCTTTACACAACCAACTATAGGAACCCCATATAGTGCACAAGTACTTGTATGCTATCACTAACTGAGTTTAAAGGCTAACAAAGATAATGAGGAATTGAGAGTTATATGAAGCAAGATAAGAGATAATAAAAATTTTAATTACAATGCCAATGTGAGGCTTCATAAGTTGCAAGAGAAGTCTGCCTAACCAAGCCCATTTCTTCTTCAAAATTTCAAAACAGTATTGGACAACTACTATTATACTAGTATAAACTTTACATAATTGTAATAGGAGAAAAATGCATTTAAAACCAGACATTTTCAGAACATACCAATCATCTGAGACGACAGGATGGGTGAGACCGAAGCCAAGGTTTTCTTCTACTGGCCGGGAGTTCTGCTTGACAAGTTGAATTTAGAGGTCCTCAAGCATGCTTCTGAGTCCCCCAACTTTGTCTTTGAGCTGGCTAATTTTCTTGCTTTTGTCCACATTCAACTCCTGCATGTTTCTTTCTTTCATCCTTTGTTGTCGAAGGTGAAGTTACAACTTGGTGATATCAGCTCTTAGTTTAGAATGCTCAATTGAACATGTTCCACAAGCAGGGGGGAGTAAGTGGCCAGAGGAGGAGATTTTACCCAATTGTGCATAGCATAAACTACCACCTTTCCCAATCATGGATGCCAGCATCTCCAGGACCATAATCCATGGAAAATAACACGATGCGACCTTCCACCTAGCTTCCAGTCACTTTCGAAGGCACTAAAAACTTAATAGAATTCCCTAACCAATTCCACCCTCCAAACCAAACCATATTAACCTATAGAACACTATCCCTAGACTACGGGTAGGGGAGTCCCCCATCCACTGAGACCATCCAGTGGCAACCCAAACCCTGCTAAAGATACTTGTCACTAAGAACCCATAGGACAGTGCTGACCACTTTTACCATGCTTGATTTCAAACTGTAACCCCACAACTTATGACTCAGTTGAACAGGAGCCTTGTGTGACGAAAAAAGTGGCCTACATGCCTTTAGGGTCCCACTATGTTTCCATAACTGAACTGTTATAAGAAATGATCTTCACTTGACACATTTGATCCTTCAAGCGAGTGAACCATCTGATCTGAACCAAGAGGAGTAAATCTCTCTCACTCACAGAGGGGTTTCACATGAAATTCACTTGATAATTCTGGTAATGAACACAAATGCAAGGGATGAACTGGAGATTTCCCACACTTAACCTTTCAACTATTGCAAGTGGCTTCGCATGCTCTCAAATACTACGACCTCATGTCGGGGGAGGTGAGAGGGTGTTGGAAATAATACTGTGGGGAGGGGGGGGGTGAATCAGTATTATCAAGTCAATTATTTTTCATTTCATAATCATATTTGCATACGCTACTTCAGTTAGTGAAAATGGCATATATAAACAACTATTGTTAAGGAAACTCACGTATAACTTGCAGAATTCTAATTTAATTTATTCTTCAGATGTTGATCATTAATCTGTGTGTCAGAACCATATGAACAGTAACCAGGAATAGTAAAATAGAACATATAGTCACACACAAGAACACAAGATATAAGGTAGAAACCCAAGGTGGGTGAAAACCACCTGCTGCAATTCGTCTCTATCTTCGTTCAATTAGAAACTTCTTTTTACAATGTTTATGTACTGGTGCAGTCTTATACCAATACGTAGGCTTCTACCTATAGAAGGTTACAACCTTCTCTCATTTTCTAACTTCTCCTGGAAGGGAGCTATAACCCCCTTAGCTCTTGTACTAGCTTATGTACTAGTATTTAGGTGCTGACCTACAGAAGGCTACAACCTTCTCTTTTCTTCCAGGGACCATGTTGCATAAATTTTCAGACCGGATCCATTAATAACAATAATCAAACATCAAATACATCTGCATTAATAAATCTCCTTTTCTCCAATCAAAACTGAATCAAACAATTACTTCTCTAAAAGCTATAACCAGAATACAGTAATACTAACAAGAAACCAATCCTGGACCCAGAGCACTGCAACAATAAACAAAAGTAGCTAGAACATATTTCATGAGACGTATGCTACTTCAGTATATAGAACCTGTGTGCATACACTGTTGTATTAAGGCCAACCTGCGTATACCCTATTTTGAATTACTGAACCAGCATGTATAGGCACCTTTGCTTCGCTGAACCTGCATACAGATCTATAAAAGATAACCTTATCCTTTTTAGCTATTCAGACATTAGTAAATACCCATATCATCCGATTTATAGATCAAGTCATGTGAGAATTATAATAGATCAAATCACACAAAGATACTTCTCCTCAAGCCTTAAGATCTTGACCCATCAACAAAACTTATCCTTCTTCTTGTGCTCAGGTTCCTCCTTGATTCAAATCCAGATATACACTATAGCCCAATGACCAGTATTCCAGAACTTGCTCTTCATAAGATATTCAATGCATGAGAGAATGCCTTTTCCTAATGATCTCTTCCCCCTTTTTATAGTCTTAGGCCGTACTCAATACCATGGTCCAAAACCATAGAGAATCAATACCATGGACCCAATACCTGGGTTCAACACCTCAGATGAGATACCATGATCCAAAATCATAGGTCCAAATACCAAGGACTAAACACCATGGACCAAAAAATAAACTTTCGCACATGTACGTGCTTTTCTTTGCATGAAAGTGCGTGCATACATATACGCACCTTTTGATCGGCTATCCCGCGTGTATACACGACTTGGCTAAGAGGAACCTGCATATATCTCTTTTTCCTTCATTCTGAGGGCTTGAACTGTGATCTGTCATTTGAGTGAGTTGGCATCAAGGACAATACCTATGTCATAGCACCAACCTGCGTCGTAATGCCAATAATCTCCCCCTTTGGACTTGATGGCAACCCCAGGTCACTCATAGGTCACTCATAGTCATTCTTCCCCTTTGTCATCACGGGCAAAGGGTTATGCTCCCCTTGAGTGCATGCTGAAATCTCTACTCTGTTGTGCTGTCCATGCTGCCCCTGATTATAGGTAAGGTCTGCAAGAAGATGTTCTATAAGAAGAAACATAACTTTATACATCATAAATGACCTTCCTATCACCAAAGACTCATACATACATCCATATCCCAGCTAAGTGGGGAAATACCAATATTGACTCATCCACCCAACCAAGTGGGGATACACCAAAAATTTACACATGATAAAACAAGAAAATTACATCATCCATCCCAGGCATAGTGGGGAAACCAACATAGGCCGTTACATGGCCTTGATAATATAAGAAATAAATGACATAGAGACTAAATATCTAAGACAAGACTATGATAGTCATCAGAAACTAAGCAACATCTGTCAACCATCATTCAGACCGACAACCATGATCTCTCTTTGCACTTGTTCCACCTGAACAAAAACAGCTCTGAAATTGAACCAATATCAACTAAAATAATGCGAACAATGCATTAATAGAAGTATATGTTCCCCCTGAACCTATGCCAGATGGTCTCTGTCAGACCCATATTAGACTCTTTTCATCCTGAGTCTGGCCCCACTGTTTGTCTTCAAACCATAATATACGTGAATGTGTCCACAAACACCTACGTATGTACGCGAATACACTTCATGAAACTTTCGTACAATCACTATTCTCTGAAACACATAATTTCAATAGCAATATGATGCATCGACTACTCCCCGATTCTATCTGAGATATTCAAATGTTTCGCTGGGCAGTGGTTTGGTGAATATATCAACAACATATTCCTTGGAGGGAACATACTCCAATTTGACCTTTTGTTCAAGCACTTGTTCCCGGAGAAAATGATATTTGATAGGTATGTGCTTGGTCTTCGAATGCATGACTGGATTCTTTGAAATACTTATTGCACTTGTATTTTCACAAAAAATGGAGATAGGTGGAGTACAATTGATTTGAATGTCTTGCAATGTTTGCATCATCAAAAAGTGTTGTGTGCAGTAAGATGTAGCAACCACATATTCTACTTCAGCTGTAGATAATGCAATTGAGCTTTGTTTCTTGCTGAACCATGATTCTAATATGGAACCCATAAAGAATGCACCACCACTAGTTCTTTTTCTGTCATCCATGCTTCCTGCCCAATCTGCATCTATATATACATGAAGTGTGAGATCTGTGTCTCTAGGATACCATAAACCATAGTTTTGTGTTCCTTGAAGATATTTGAAAATCCTCTTAACTTCCTGAAGATGTGCTTCCTTTGGATTTGCGTGGAATTTTCCAACTATTCCCACTGCATGCATGATGTCTGGTTGGGTACCTTTCAAATAGAGCAGACTATCAATCATGGACCTATAGGTTCGTTCATGTACTACTGCTGATTCATCATTTGTGCCGAGGCTGCATCCTGTTACAATAGGGGTACTTATTGGTTTCAAATCCTCCATCCCATATTTCTTCAAGATCTCCTTGAGGTACTTGATTTGTGATAGAAAGATATCATCTTTGTTTTGTTGGACTTGTAAACCAAGAAAATATGTGAGCTCACCAAGTAAGGACATTTCAAATTCTTTCTGCATCACCAAAGCAAAGTTTTGAATCATGGTTTCTTCATTGCTACCAAAGATGATATCATCAACATACACAACCAGTATTAGCAATTTATCATTATCAATTTTTATATATAGATTTCTATCTATTGATCCTTTTGAAAAGCCTTGTTGATGGAGATATTTGTACAACCGAAAATACCAAGCCCTTGGAGCCTGTTTAAGGCCATAGAGAGCCTTTTTGAGTTTTCATACAAGTTTTGGATCATTCCCAAGGATGAATCCATCTGGCTGCTCAATGTAAACTTCTTCTTCTAAGTCTCCATTTAGAAAAGTAGATTTCACATCCATTTGATATACTTTGAACTCTTGAAAGCTAGAAAGAGCAAGGAACATTCTTATGGCATCAAGTCTAGCAACTGGTGCAAAATTTTCTTCAAAGTTTATGCCTTCTTGTTGAGAACACCCCTTACAAACAAGTCTAGCCTTGTTTCTAATAACATCTCCATTCTCATTCAGCTTGTTTTTCAATATCCATTTTGTCCCTATGACATTCTTATCATTTGGTCTAGGAACCAACTCCCAAGTGTTATTCTTTTCAATTTGCTCAAGTTCTTCATTCATGGCCTTGACACAACATTCATCTTTGCATGCTTCACTTACATTTCGTGGTTCATTGGAGGAGGGCAATGCTAGATAGCTTGAAGCGTCTAAAATAGTTCTTCTTCGTTGTACACCTGCCTCTTTCTGCCACAAAATTTGAGTCTCTCGATGATTCTTCTGGACATACTTGGATGGAGTCTTTTCTTCTACCCTTATCTATTCTTCTGGTGCCTCATAGGTTTCTTCCTCATCATATGTCTGATTTTATGTTGAAGGATAGTCCTCATCATCTTTGAAATCTTCGGATTTTACCTGCCCTGGATTGTTTCCTTCTTCATCAACCACTACATCAATACTTTCAACAATTTTTCCAAGTCTTCTATTGTAACACTTATATCCTTTGCTTTGGGGAGAGTAACCAAGGAGAATGCCTTCATCTGCTCTAGGTTCAAACTTGCCAAGGTTTTCATTAGTCCTTTTGATGTAACATTTGCTTCCAAAAATTTTGAAGTATTTTACCGTAGGAGTCTTACAATACCAAAGTTCAGGAGGAGTTTGAGTGTTGTTCACCCGGACATTTGTCTTGTTGAGAATAGTAATGGTAGCAAATGCAGCTTCACCCCACAAGGTTGCAGGAGTTCCAGACTCATCAAGCATAGCACGAGCCATTTTTTGAACCGTTCTATTCATCCTTTCTACTACTCAATTTTACTGAGGAGTCCTTACAGTAGAGAATTCCATTCTTATTCCATGTTCTTCACAAAAATTGAAAAATTCATCCGAGGTAAATTCCCCTCCTAGATCAGACTTGAGGCATTTGATTCTGCGATCTGATTCGTTTTCAACCAAGGCTTTGAATGCTTTGAATTTTTTAAAAGCTTCATCTTTATGCTTCAAAAGTCCTATCCAACACATCTTAGAAAAGTCGTCAATGAACAATATGAAGTATTCTTCTCCTCGAGGTGACCTTTTCCTGGATGGACCACATACAACAGTATGGACAAGTTCAAGTGGCTTACTAGCTGATCCTTCCTTCTCAGGGAAATTAGTTCTAGTTTGCTTACCAAACTGACATGATTTGCATATTTTATTTTCTGGAATTCTGATGTCAGGGAGATCACAAACCGCTTGATATTTGCATGCTTTCCTTATCTGAGAGAAGCTTAGATGCCCCAATCTTCTGTGCCATGGCCAGTGTTCATCATTCTTGCTTAGATAGCATTGTTGTTTTCCTCCATTGAGTATGTATAAATTATTTGTTGTTCTTATGCCTTTGATCATTGTTTCTCCTGTACCAAGCTCACGAATAATACATCCATTTGATCGAAATATTACCTCATTTCCTTGATCACGCATTTTACTGACACTCAATAGATTATGCTTTAAGCAATCAACATACATAACATTTCTAGCTTTGACCTTTTCTTTCAAAATAATAGAACCTTTAGCTTTTATGAGTGCAGGGGTATCATTTCCAAATGAGACCTTCCTTTCCTTTTCTAAGGCACTATATGACTGAAGTTTTTCTTTATCACCTGTCATATGTTTCGAGCATCCACTATCGATGTACCAATGATTTTCCTATCCTTCCGCATATAAGGCTATACCACATCTTTCTGGTTGCGGTTCTTTCTTTCTCCATGTTTTGGGACTCAATGAAGCTTGCTCCTTCTGAGTTGTTTGCTGAAACCTACTCCTACATTCAGAATCTTCATTACCGAAGTTGTTACAAATAGAACATTCTATTTCATTTTTAAGAGCAGAAACGTTATTGTAGGTTCTTTTCATGATTCCAGTCACACTCCTTTGATTTCGTGCTTCTCTAGTCATGATGGTCTTGTAGACAACACATTGAGCTACTTTGTGTCCAAAGTTATGACAAGAGAAACATTGGCCATTGAAGAAATTCTTGCGATTATCAAACCTACCATCCGGGTGATTGTAGTTTCCATAGACATTCATTCTTGAGGCAAATTGAGAATGATTTACCTACGGTTGGTTGTAGCTTTTGTTCATCCTTGAAGTAGATTTCCCTCGATTTACTTGGTGATCTCTGTTCATCCTTGAAGTAGTTTGACCATGATTTACTTGGTGATCTGCTTTATGCCTTTACTGTTGATTGTCAACTTGTTCACTTCTCGTTGCTACATCAAGATAAATTTTGGAGGTGGATGGCTTATGTGCTTGAGATGCTTCTTCAAAATATCAAAGACCTGTCTTGATTAGAGGAGAACGGTGAAATTTGATAATATCATCTAAAGTTTCAGATCCTTTAGCAAATCTAAGATTTAGGGCTTTTGTTTTGTCAATATCTTTTCTAAGTCCCACAATTTCACATTCTAAATTTCCATTGTGTTTTTCCCTTTCAACAAGTTCGAATGTCAGAGTATCTATGATCATACACTTTTCTTCTAAACAGATTTTAAGTTTAAAAATTTCTTCATAGAGATCATCTTCATCTATAGTATCCAAGAAATCATCATCTTCAAAAGCCATCAAAAATCTATAATTATTACATTGCTAATCTTCATCACTAATTGAAAATCCATCATTGTCTTCATGAGTATAATAGTTCTTCTTACTTACATTATGTTTTCTGTTCCATCTAACTGGTTCCTTACCTTTTTCAGGCTTATCATTATGAGGACACTTGGCTGCATATTGACCGACTCTTCCACAACCAAAGCATTTGAAAGGTAGCTTACCTCTGAATCTTCCAGAAGCCTATTGAAGGTTTTTGACAAAGTTTGATTCTTCCTCTCCTTCTGACATATGTCCTGACTCATT
This sequence comes from Pinus tabuliformis, assembly GCA_031772625.1. Taxonomy (NCBI): domain Eukaryota; kingdom Viridiplantae; phylum Streptophyta; class Pinopsida; order Pinales; family Pinaceae; genus Pinus; species Pinus tabuliformis. Next base: position 268,379,330 of record CM062815.1, on the reverse strand, counting down.
GTAATCTCCTTTTCCTGAAGCTTTGAATGTGGCTTCTCTCCTGTCTGGCGGTCCCCCTTTTCTCATTTCGAAAGCAGTTAGGTTTTCATGCAGCTGTGACATGGTAATTCTCTGTAGATCTTTCTTTTCTTCTATGGCAGAAGCTTTTGATTCAAACTTAGAAGACAAAGATCTTAACACCTTTTCAGCCAAAGTAACTTCTTCTATTTCTTCACCCAAGTTTTTCATATGATTAACAATCTCATCTATACGTAAGAAATAATTAGCCACACTTTCGTCATTGTGCATTCTGATATTTTCATATTGAATTCTGAGAGTTTGTAGTTTTGCACGTTTTACCTGATCGTCTCCTTCATAGCCTAGAACGATCTTGTCCCGTATTTCTTTTGCAGTTTTGAGCTGCATAACCTTGATGAATTTTGATTGAGATAAACTCCCTAATAGAGTATTGACAGCCTTTGCATTTGTTTCATACTGCTTCTTACCAGCTGTATCTATAGGAGTTGCTGATGGAAATGTGTATCCTGCTTCCATGATATCCCAAACTTCTGTACCAAGAGATTGAAGATAGGCTGTGATTCTTACCTTCCAATAGACGAAGTTGCTCCCATCAAAGATTGGTGGCCTAATAGATGCCTCTTTTTCGTAGTTGCTCACGATAATAGATCTTCATTCAAGCGATTAAGCTTCTTCTGAAGGACACAGTCTGATATCAATTGTTGGAAATAATACTGAGAGGGGGGTTGAATCAGTATTATCAAGTCAATTATTTTTCATTTCATAATCAGATTTTCATACGCTACTTCAGTTAGTGAAAACGACGTATACACGCAACTGCTGTTAAGGAAACTCACATATAACTTGTAGACTTATAATTTAATTTATTCTTCAGATGTTGATCATTAATCTATGTGTCAAAACCATATGAATAGTAACCAGGAACAGTAAAACAAAATAGACAGTCTCACACAAGAACACAAGATATAAGGTGGAAACCCAATGTGGGTGAAAACCACGTACTGCAATTCGTCTCTATCTTCTTTCAATTAGAAACTTCTTTTTACAATGTTTATGTACTGGTGCAATCTTATACTAGTACCCAGGCTTCTACCTACAGAAGGCTACAACCTTTTCTCATTTTCCAGCTTCTCCTGGAAGAGATCTACAACCCCTTTAGCTCTTGTACTAGCTGATGTACTAGTACGTAGGTGCTAACCTACAGAAGACTACAACCTTCTCTTTTCTTCTAGGGATCACATTTCATAAAGTTTCAGACTGGATCTATCAATAACAATAATCAAACATCAAATACATCTGCATCGATCTATCTCTTTTGTCCAATCAAAACTGAATCAAATAATTACTTCTTTGAAAACTGTAACCAGAATACAGTAATAGTAACCAGAAACCAATCTTGAACCCAGAGCACTGCAACAATAATAGAAGTAGCTAAAACACTTTTCATGAGATGTATGCTACTTCAATATGTAGAACCTGCGTGTATACACTACTGTATTAAGGTCAGCCTTCATATATGCTATTTTGAATTACCGAACCAGCATGTATATGTGCCTTTGCTTCGTTGAACCTGCGTAGAGATCTATAAAAGATAATCTTACCCTTTTCAGTTGTTCAGACATTAGTAATACCCAGATCATCAGATTTATAGATCAAGTCATGCACCAATTATAACAGATCAAATCACACACAGATACTTTTCTTCAAGCCATAAGATCTTGACCCATCAATAGAACTTATCCTTCTTCTTGTGCTTTGGTTCCTCCTTGATTTAGATCCAGCTATGCATCATAACCCAATGACTAGTATTCCATATCTTTCTCTTCATAAGATATTCAATGCATGAGTGAATGCCTTTGCCTAATGATCTCTTCCCCCTTTTTATAGTCTTAGGCCTTACTCAATACCATGGTCCAAAACCATAGGGAATCAAAATTTTCATTTCTTGATAATGCTCATGGAACAAAATTCTCCGATGGTCGATGTCATTAAAATTATGGAGTGCCAAAACCGAGATTGAAGTTTCCATGCTTGGCATTTGTAGAGAGTGATGCTTTGCACGGGAGAAACTATGGCGCATAGACTGGAGAATTAGGTTGCAATCAAGGTAAATGCGACTAGAGTGAGAGTTGTAGAGATATTTAATTACCATGATGTGTGTTTGCAAAGTTGTGTCCCTCATACCAAACCTGACATTTGACATGGTATATGGGGGTGCGTTGCCACATCGTTGGTCGCATGCCTAGGTGAGACAACGATGACCCACCCCTAACCCTTTCTCTCACATACACTTTGTCCAAAGTATTTATGTAATATATTTATAAAAATTAGAATAATATATAAATTAAAATAATTAAATAAAAAAAATATCAATTTGGATTGGCATTATAAAATAAGAATTATTATTATTATATATCTATATATATATATATATATATATATATAGATATATATATATATATATATATATATATATATATATATATATATATATATATATATATATATATATATTATAATTATTTTAATATTGCAAATTTTATACTTCTAGTTTAAGGTAAAAGAATTTATTGTATTTATTTTTATATGTAAAAAAATAATAAAAAGATCAAGTTCATAAGTTCATAATTATTTTTCTATAATTATAAGATATAAATACTTTAAATAGATTATGTAATTAATCTGAAAGATATCTATCTACATTATGGATCACAAAAGTTTTAAATCTAACATACAAATACTTATCATGAATGAAATCTTCGTATTTTGTAGAATGAATTTGTCAAATAATAATAGATAATAATTTTTTAAAAATAAAAAATAATATTTTTATTAATAATTTAAAAATATAAAAAATATTTATTTTAATTTTAAATCTTAATATAATTAATAAATAGAAGTTAAAATTCTTGTGGTAGCAAAAAGTCATAGAAGAAGTCCATTCAAAATTATATATATATATATATAATTTTTATATATATATATATATAAAATCTAGGAATACAATTTTAAAAATAAAAGAAAATATATTTTATATAATTTTATTAATATATTTAAAATAAATAGAAAATATTATAAAATTATTAATATAATTATTAAAAAAAAATATAAATTTATTTTAAATTAAAAAAGTTGTAGTTTATTTACTATATATTTTAGAGTTATTTTAAACATTTTTTTAAGTTCAACTTGTTTTTAATTTAACAAGAATTTATTATAATTACAAATTTGAATTATGAACTCCACAGTAATGTGTTAAATCTATATATAAAATCAAAAACATATTAAAAATAACATAAAATCATAATATTACTAAAAAATATTTTACTTAATTCCAAAAAAAAATCCAAAATATATAACAAATTCATTATTAATTAAACATTAAATTACAATAAATTATAACAATAATAAATAAAATACAATATATAATAATAATAAATCTAAGACCTCTAAAATCAATTCATAGGCCATCCAATAATATCCCTCTTTGTCATTACCATTATTTCATCCTCCATTGTTTCTCCACATCACCCCCGTGGCCATCATACCATGACAGAATTCAATTGGATGCAAAAATATATGTTTTCTTTGAGCATGTTACACTCCACCTACCAGTGAATGTACATCACTACTTACGACATTCACAATGAGACTATTTGTTGACGAATTTTTTTGTATCGTTGACGAATTTTTTTGTATCTTTTAAATTCCATGTTTTGAATCTTGTAACCACTGTAGGGTGGTGGTATAATAGAGAGGTTGTGGTTGCAAAGGAGAGAAACACCCTTGCTATTGATTGTATCATCTACAACGGGCTTCTTATCTTGAATTGAAAAATATTAGTTTGTAAGTTGGATAATTCGTTGAGGATAAAATATTATGAGAATTATGTTTCTTTGTGTAGTCCCTAGGGAGATGAAGCACACCGAAAACGTAAAAAACTCAAGCTATTATTTGTAGTAAGAGGAGAAGGATAAACTTCGAAGATGAAAATGATGTTGTTGAGGGTGGAAGTTGTTAGTGAGTGACTAATGAAAGAAATTTCGTATACAGGGAATCATACACCATACTTACATGTTTGGGCATGAGATGTCATTTTTATATTAGATCCATTTTATATATAGGTTACCATATTCCATACTTCCATGTTTTCACATGAGATGCCATTTTTTATATTAGATATTTTGTGCCATTTTAATAAAATTGTAAAGTTGAGACAAAATGAGTGTGTGTGTGTGTGGCACATGCTCTACGAATTCAAGTGTTTGGTTGTTTGATTTGTAAGTTCTACATCCTAGGTTGAATTTGCATATATGTGGTGATGATGTAGTATGACCTAAGGGGAAGTAAGTACTCTGACATGTTGCATGGTTGAAGATGATTGGTTTGGGTTTTCAAGACATGTCAATTAGGTATAGTCTTAGTGATACATGTAGTTGATGTTCATGCAAAACTAGCAAGATCACACTAGTGTTGCACTGTAACTAGCCTTCTTCATTGTGTGAGACTATTAAGTGAAATGAAAAGTATAATGTTATGAAAATTCCCTTACAATCTCATTATCATCCTAAAAACGAGTGTTGTATTTAATTTGGGAAATTTATTCATAATTGAATATGAAATAAATTTCATAGCATTCATAATCTAAATCAAAATTTCCATCATCAATAGAATATTATTGTGAATCATTGATGTAGTGAACCTAAAATCTTTTACACAACCAAATATAGGAACCCCATAGAGTGCACAACTACTTGTATGCTATCACTAACTGAGTTTAAGGACTAACAAAGATAATGAGGAATTGAGAGTTATATGAAACAAAATAAGAGATAATAGAAATTTTAATTACAATGCCAATGTGAGGCTTCATAAGTTGCAAGAGAAGTCTGCCTAACCAAGCTATTTCTTTTTCAAAATTTCAAAACAATATTGGACAACTACTATTATACTAGTATAAACTTTACATAATTGTAATAGGAGAAAAACGCATTTAAAACCAAACATTTTCAGAACATACTAATCATCCGAGACGACAGGATGGGTGAGACCGAAGCCAAGGTTCTCTTCTACTGGCTGGGAGTTCTGCTTGACAAGTTGCATTTGGAGGTCCCCAAGCATGCTTCTTAGTCCCCCAAATTTGTCTTCGATCTGACCAATTTTCTTGCTTTTCTCCACATTCAACTCCCGCATGTTACTTTCCTTTATCCTTTGTTGTTGAAGGTGAAGTTACAACTCAATGATATCAGCTCTTAGTTTAGAATGCTCACTTGAACATGTTCCATAAGCAGGGGGGAGTAAGTGGCCATAGAAGGGGATTTTACCCATTTTTTCATAGCATGACCTACCACCTTGCCCAATCATGGATGCCAGCATCTCCAGGAACCATAATCCATGGAAAATAACAAAATGCGTTCTTCCACCTAGCTTCCAGTCACTTTCGAAGGCACAAAGAACTTAACAGAATTCCTTAAGTAATTCCACCCTCCAAACCAAACCGTATTAACCTATAGAAAACTATCCCTAGACTATGGGTAGGAGAATCCCCCATCCACTGAGACCATCCAGTGGCAACCCAAACCTTGCCGAACATACTTGTCTCTAAGAACCCATAGGATAGAGATGACCACCTTTACCATACATAATTTCAAACTGTAACCCCACAATTTGTAGACTCAGTTGAACAAGAGCCTTGTGTGACGCAAAAAAGTGGCCTACATGCCTTTAGGGTCCCACTATGTTTCCATAGTTGAACTGTTATAAGAAATGATCTTCACCTAACACATTTGATCCTTCAAGCGAGTGAACCATCTGATCTGAACCAAGAGGAGTAAATGTGTCTCGCTCACAGAGGGGTTTCACATGAAATTCACTTGATCATTCTAGTAATGAACGCAAATATCAGGGACGAACTGGAGATTTCCCACACTTAACCTTTCAACTATGCCAAGTGGCTTCACATGCTCTAAAATACTATGAACTCGTGTCTAGGGAGGTGAGAGGGTGTTGGAAATAATACTGGGGGGGTGAATCAATATTATCAAGTCAATTGTTTTTCATTTCATAATCTGATTTGCATACGCTACTTTAGTTAGTGAAAATGGCTTATATACACAATTGTTGTTAAGGAAACTCGTGTATAACTTGCACACTTATAATTTAATTTATTCTTCAAATGTTGATCATTAATCTATGTGTCAGAACCATATGAACAGTAACCAGGAATAGTAAAATAGAACAGACAGTCACAAACAAGAACACAAGATATAAGGTGGGAACCCAATATGGGTGAAAACCACCTGTTACAATTCGTCTCTATCTTCTTTCAATTAGAAACTTATTTTTACAATGTTTCTGTACTGGTGCAGTCTTATACTAGTACGCAGGATTCTACCTACAGAAGGCTACAACCTTCTCTCATTTTCCAGCTTCTCCTAGAAGGGAGCTACAACCCTCTTAGCTCTTGTACTAGCTGATGTACTAGTACGTAGGTGCTGACCTACAAAAGGCTACAACCTTCTCTTTTCTTCCAGGGACCACGTTTCATAAATTTTCAGACTGGATCCATCAATAACAATAATCAAACATCAAATACATCTGCATCAATCAATCTCCTTTGCTCCAATCAAAACTCAATCAAACAATTACTTCTTTGAAAGTTATAACCAGAATACAGTAATAGTAACAAGAAACCAATCTTGAACCCAGAGCACTGCAGTAATAAACATAAGTAGCTAAAACATATCTCATGAGACGTACACGCCTTTGCTTCGCTGAACCTGCGTACAGATCTATAAAAGATAATCTTACCCTTTTTAGTTATTCAAACATTAATAATACCCAGATCATCAGATTTATAGATCAAGTCATGTGCCAATTAAAACAGATCAAATCACACAAAGATACTTCTCTTCAAGCCTTAAGATCTTGACCCATCAACAGAACTTATCCTTCTTCTTGCGCTCGGGTTCCTCCTTGATTCATATCCAGCTATGCACCATAACCCAATGACCAGTATTCCAGATCTTGCTCTTCATAAGATATTCAATGCATGAGTGAATGCCTTTGCCTCTGATCTCTTCCCCTTTTTTATAGTCTTAGGCCTTACTCAATACCATGGTCCAAAACCATAGAGATCCAATACCATGGACCCAATACCTAGGTTCAACACTTCGGACGAGATACCATGGTCCAAAACCATAGGTCCAAATACGAAGGACTAAATACCATCGACTAAAAAATAAGTTTTCCCACATGTACGCACTTTTCCTTGCATGAAATTGCATGCATAAGTATACGCGCCTTTTGATTGGCTATCCCGCGTGTATACAGGGCTTGGCTAAGAGGAACCTGCGTATATATGTTTTTCCTTCATTTTGAGGGCCTGAACTATGATCTGTCATTTGAGTGAGTTTCCATCAAGGAAAATACCTGTGTCATAGCGCCAACCTGTGTCATAATGCCAACAATATCCCCCTTTGGACTTGATGGCAACCCCAAGTCACTCATAGGTCACTCATAGTCATTCTCCCCCTTTGTCATCAAGGGCAAAGGGTTGTGCTCCCCCTGAGTGCATGTTGAAATCTCTACTCTGTTGTGCTGTCCATGCTCCCCTTGACTATAGGCAAGGTCTACAAGAAGATGTTCTATAAGAAGAAACATGACTTTATACATCATAAATGACCTTCCTATCACCAAAGACTCATACATACATCCATCTCCCAATGAAGTGGGGATATACCAATATTGACTCATCCACCAAACCAAGTGGGGATACACCAAAAGTTTACACGTGATAAAACAAGAACATTACATCATCCATCCCAGGCATAGTGGGGAAACCAACATAGGTTGTTACATGGCCTTGATAATATAAGAAATAAATGACATAGAGACTAAATATCTAAGACAATACTATGATAGTCATCAGCAACTAAGCAGCATCTCTCAACCATCATTTAGTCTGGCAACCATGATCTCTCTCTGCCACTGTTCCACCTGAACAAAAACAACTATGAAATTGAACCAAGATCTTCTAAAATAATGCCAACAATGCATTATTAGAAGTATATGCTCCCCCTGAACCTGTGCCAGATGGTCTTTGTGAGACCCATATCAGATTCTTTTCATCCTAAGTCTAGCCCCACTGTTTGTCGTCAAACCATAATATACGTGATTGTGTCCACAAACACCTATGTATGTACGTGGATACACTTTATGAAACTCACGTACAACCACTGTTCTCTGAAACAGATAATTTCAACAGCAAGATGATGAATCAACTACTCCTAGCTTCTGTCTAAGATATTCAAATGTTTCCCTGGGCAGTGGTTTGGTGAATATATCAGCAACCTATTCCTTGGAGGGAGCATACTCCAATTTGACCTTTTGTTCAAGCACTTGTTCCCGGAGAAAATGATATTTGATAGGTATGTGCTTGGTCTTCGAATGCATGAATGGATTCTTTGAAACAATGATTTCACTTGTATTATCACAAAAAATGGAGATAGGTGGAGTACAAGTGATTTGAATGTCTTGCAATGTTTGCATCATCCAAAAGAGTTGTGTGTAGCAAGATGCAGTAGCCACATATTCTGCTTTAGTTGTAGATAATGCAATTGAGCTTTGTTTCTTGCTTAACCAAGATATTAATCTGGAACCCATAAACAATGCACCACCACTAGTGCTTTTTCTGTCATCCACGCTTCCTGCCCAATCTGCATCTGTATACGCATGAAGTTGGAGATCTGTGTCTCTAGGATACCACAAACCATAGTTTTGTGTTCCTTGAAGATATATGAAAATCCTCTTAACTGCCTGAAGATGTGCTTCCTTTGGATTTTCCTGGAATCTTCTAACTATTCCCACTGCATGCATGATCTCTAGTCAATTACCTGTTAAATAGAGAAGACTACCAATCATGGACCTATAGGTTGGTTGATGTATGACTGCTAATTCATCATTTGCGCTGAGGCTGCATCCTGTTACCATAGGGGTACTTACTGGTTTCGACCATATTTCTTCAAGATCTACCTGAGGTACTTGGTTTGTGATAGAAATATACCATCTTTGTTTTGCTGGACTTGTAAACCAAGAAAATATGCGAGCTCACGAAGTAAGGACATTTCAAATTCTTTCTGCATCACCAAAGCAAAGTTTTGACTCATGGGTTCTTCATTGCTACAAAATATGATACCATCAACATACACAACCAGTATTAGCAATTTATCATTATCAATTTTTATATATAGATTGCTATCTGTTGATCATTTTGAAAAACCTTGTTGATGGAGATATTTGTCCAACCGAAAATACCAAGCCCTTGGAGCCTATTTAAGGCCATAGAGAGCCTTTTTGAGTCTGCATACAAGTTTTGGATCATTCCCAAGGATGAATCCATCTGGCTGCTCAATGTAAACTTTTTCTTCTAAGTCTCCATTTAGAAAAGCAAATTTCACATCCATTTGATATACTTTGAACTCCTGAAAGCTAAAAAGAGCAAGGAACATTCTTATGGCATCAATTCTAGCAAGTGGTGCAAAAGTTTCTTCAAAGTCTATGCCTTCTTGTTGAGCATACCCTTTACAAATAAGTCTAGCCTTGTTTCTAATAACATCTCCATTCTCATTCATCTTGTTTTTGAATATCCATTTTGTCCCTATGACATTCTTATCATTTGGTCTAGGAACCAACTCCCAAGTGTTATTCTTTTCAATTTGCTCAAGTTCTTCATTCATGGCCTTGACCTAGCATTCATCTTTGCATGCTCAACTTACATTTCATGGTTCAGTGGAGGAGAGTAATGCTAGATAGCTTGAAGCTTCTAAAATAGTTCTTCTTGTTTGTACACCTGCCTCTTTCTGCCCCAAAATTTGAGTCTCTGGATGATTCTTCTGGACATACATGGATGGAGTCTTTTCTTCTACCCTTATCTGTTCTTCTGGTGCCTCATAGGTTTCTTCTTCATCATAAGTCTAATTTGATGTTGAAGGATATTCCTCATCATCTTCGAAATCTTCGGATTTTACTTGCCTTGGATTGTTTCCTTCTTCATCAACCACGACATCAATACTTTCAACAATTTTTCCAAGTCTTCTATTGTAACACTTATATCCTTTTCTTTGGGGAGAGTAACCAAGGAGAATGCCTTCATCTGCTCTAGGTTCAAACTTGCCAAGGTTTCCATCAGTCCTTTTGATGTAACATTTGCTTCCAAAAATTTTGAAGTATTTTACCGTAGGAGTCTTACCATACCAAAGTTCATAAGGAGTTTGAGTGTTGCTCACCCGAATGTTTTTCTTGTTGAGAATAGTAACGGCAACAAATGCAGCTTCATCCCAGAAGGTTGCAGGACTTCCAAACTCATCAATCATAGCACGAGCGATTTATTGAATCATTCTGTTCATCCTTTCTACTACTCCATTTTGTTGAGTCCTTGCAATAGAGAATTCCCTTCTTTTTCTAGGTTCTTCACAAAAAATGAAAAATTCATCCGAGTTAAATTCCCCTCCTAGATCAGACCTGAGGCATTTGATTCTGTGATCTGATTCATTTTCAACCAAGGCTTTAAATGCTTTGAAATTTTCGAAAGCTTTGTCTTTATGCTTCAGAATTCCTATCCAACACATCCTAGAAAAGTTGTCAGTGAACAATATGAAGTATTCTTCTCCTCGAGGTGACCTTTTCCTGAATGGACCACATACATGAGTATGGACAATTTCAAGTGGCTTACTAGCTGATCCTTCCTTATTAGGGAAATTAGTTTTGGTTTGCTTACCAAACTGACATGATTTTCATATTGTATTGTCTGGAATTCTGATGTCAGGGAGATCACAAACCACCTGATATTTGCATGATTTTCTTATCTGAGAGAAGCTTAGATTCCCCAATCTTCTGTGCCATAGCCAGTGTTCATCATTCTTGCTTAGATAGCATTGTTGTTGTCCTCCCTTGAGTATGTATAAATTATTTTGAGTTCTTATGCCTTTGATCACTGTTTCTCCTGTATCAAGCTCACGAACAATACATCCATTTGATCGAAATATTACCTCATTTCCTAGATCACACATTTGACTAACACTCAATAGATTATTATTTAAGCCATCAACATACATAACATTTCCAACTTTGACCTATTCTTTCAAAAGAACATAACCTTTAGCTTTTATGAGTGCAGGGGTATCATTTCCAAATGAGACCTTCCTTTCCTTTTCTAAGGCACTATATGACTAAATTTTTTTTTTTATCACCTATCATATGTTTTGAGCATCCACTGTCGATGTACCACTGATTTTCATGTCCTTCTGCATATAAGGCTATACCACATCTTTCTGGTTGTGGTTCTTTCTTTCTCCATGTTTTGGGACTCAATGAAGCTTGCTCCTTCTGAGTTGTTTTCCTAAACATGCTCCTGCATTTAGAATCTTCATGACCGATGTTGTTAAAAAAAAACGTTCTATTTCATTTTCAAGAGCAAAAAAGTTATTGTAGGTTCTTTTCATGATTCCAGTCACACTCCTTTGATTTTGTGCTTCTCTGGTCATGATGGTCTTGTAGGCAATACATTGAGCTACTTTGTGTCCAAAGTTATGACAAGAGAAACATTGGCCATTGAAGAAATACCTGCGATTATCAAACCTACCGTCCAGGTGATTGTAGTTTCCATAGACATTCATTCTTGAGGAAAATTGAGAATGATTTATGTGCGGTTGGTTGTAGCTTCTGTTCATCCTTGAAGTAGATTGCCCTCGATTTACTTGGTGATATCTGTTCATCCTTCAAGTAGATTGACCATGATTTACCTGGTGATGTGCTTTATGCCTTTACTGTCGATTGTCAACCTGTTCACTTCTACTTACTGCATCAAGATAACTTTTGGAGGTGGATGGCTTCTATGCTTGAGATGCTTCTTCAGAATATCCAAGACCTGTCTTGATTAGAGGAGAACGTTGCACTTTGATAATCTCATCTAAAGTTTCAGATCCTTTAGCAAATCTAAGATTTAGAGCTTTTGTTTTCTCAATATCTTTTCTAAGTCCCACAATTTCACATTCTAACTTTTCATTGTGTTTTTCCCTTTCAGCAAGTTGGGATGTCAGAGTATCTATGATCATACTCTTTTCTTCTAAAAAAATTTTAAGTTTAGAAATTTCTTCATAGAGATCATCTTCATCTATAGCATCCAACAAATCATCATCTTCAAAGGCCATCAAAAATCTATAATCATTACATTGCTCATCTTCATCACTAATTGAAAATCCATCACTGTCTTCATGAGTATAATAGCTCTTCTTACTTACATTATGTTTTATGTTCCATCTAACTGGTTCCATACCTTTGTTAAGCTTATCTTTATGAGGACACTTGGCTGCATAGTGACCGACTCTTCCACAGGCAACGCGTTTGAAAGGTAGCTTACCTCTGAATCTTCCAGAACCCCGTTGAAGGTTCTTGACAAAGTTTTATTCTTCCTCTCCTTCTGACATATGTCCGGACTCATTGTAATCTCCTTTTCCTAAAGATTTGAATGCAGCTTCTCTCCTGTCTGATGGTCCCCCTTTTCTCATTTCAAAAGAAGTGAGGATTATGTGTAGTTGTGACATGGTAATGCTCTGTAGATCCCGTTTTTCTTCTATGGCAGAAAATTTTGATTCAAACTTAGAACAAAAAGATCTTAACACCTTTTCAACCAAAGTAACTTCTTTTATTTCTTCACCCAAGTTTTTCATACGATTAACAATCTCATCTATACATAAGAAATAATTAGCCACACTTTCATCATTGTGCATTATGAGATTTTCATATTGAATTCTGAGAGTTCGTAGTTTTCCACGTTTTACCTAATCGTCTCCTTCATAGCTCATAACGATCTTGTCCCATATTTCTTTTGCGGTTTTGAGCTGCATAACCTTGACGAATTCTGATTGAGATAAACTCCCTAAGAGAGTATTGACAACCTTTTCATTTGTTTCATACTGCTTCTTACCAGCCGTATCTGTAGGAGTTGTTGATGGAAATGTGTATCCTGCTTCCATGATATCCCAAACTTCTATACCAAGAGATTGAAAATATGCTATGATTCTTACCTTCCAATAGACGAAGTTTCTCTCATCAAAGATTGATGGCCTGATAGATGCCTCTTTTTCGTAGTTGCTCATGATGATAGATCTTCCTTCAAGCGATCAAGCTTCTTTTGAAGGACCTGCTCTGATACCAATTGTTGGAAATAATACTGAGAGGGGGGGTGAATCAGTATTATTAAGTCAATTATTTTTCATTTCATGATCATATTTGCATATGCTACTTCAGTTAGTGAAAATGGCGTATATACGCAACTATTGTTAAGGAAACTCGCGTATAACTTGCAGACTTCTAATTTAATTTATTCTTCAAATGTTGATCATTAGTCTGTGTGTCAGAACCATATGAACAATAACCAAGAACAGTAAAACAGAACAGACAGTCACACACAAGAACACAAGATATAAGGTGGAAACCCAATGTGGGTGAAAACCACCTGCTGCAATTCGTCTCTATCTTCTTTCAATTAGAAACTTCTTTTTACAATGTTTCTGTACTAGTGCAGTCTTATACCAGTATGCATGCTTCTACCTGCAGAAGGCTACAACCTTCTCTCGTTTTCCAGCTTCTCCTGGAAGGGAGCTACAACCCCCTTAGCTCTTGTACTAGCTGATGTACTAGTATGTAGGTGCTGACCTACAGAAGGCTACAACCTTCTCTTTTCTTCCAGGGACCACATTTCATAAATTTTCAGACTGGATCCATCAATAACAATAATCAAACATCAAATACATCTGCATCAATCAATCTCCTTTGCTCCAATCAAAACTGAATCAAACAATTACTTCTATGAAAGCTGTAACCAAAATACAGTAATAGTAACCAAAAACCAATCTTGAACCCAGAGCACTGTAGAAATAAATAGAAGTAGCTAAAACATATTTCATGAGATGTGCACTACTTCAATATGTAGAACCTGTGTGCATACGTTGTTTTATTAAAGCCAACTTGCGTATACGCTATTTTGAATTATCGAACCAGTGTGTATACGCACCTTTGCTTCACTAAACCTTCCTACAGATCTATAAAAGATAATCTTACCCTTTTCAGTTATTCAGACGTTAGTAATACCCAGATCATCAGATTTATAGATCAAGTCATGCGCCAATTATAATAGATCAAATCACACAAAGATACTTCTCTTCAAGTCTTAAGATCTTGACCCATCAACAAAATTTATCCTTCTTCTTGCTCTCAGGTTCCTCCTTGATTCAAATCCAACTATGCACCATAACCCAATGACCAGTATTCCAGATCTTGCTCTTCATAAGATATTCAATGCATGAGTGAATGCCTTTGCCTAATGATCTGTTCCCCCTTTTTATAGTCTTAGGCCTTACTCAATACCATGGTCCAAAAACATAGGTCCAAATACCAAGGAATAAATACCACACACCAAAAAATAAGTTTTCCCACATGTACATGCTTTTCCTTGCATTAAATTGTGTGCATATGTATACACGCCTTTTGATCGGCTATCCCACATGTATACGTGACTTGGCTAAGAGGAACCTACGTATATCTCTTTTTCCTTCATTCTAAGGGCTTGAACTGTGATCTGTCATTTGAGTCAGTTGCCATCAAGGACAATACCTATGTCATAGTGCCAACCTCTGAAATAATGCCAACAGAGGGAAGGATTAAATTGATGTCAGATGGAAGATAAGAGGGGGTTACCCAAGTGGAGGCGAGGAGGGAGGGCGAGAACAACCAAGGGGATGGAAGGTGAGACTTTAGTTTATATATAATCCATAGGCACCTTTATTAGGGACTTTGGGAAGAGTACCTTAGTTGAGGAGTGGAACTTTAACATAAAAAGAGAGACAATAATTCTTAAACATAGGGAATGGGTAGGAAACCCTAAATTCCATTGACCATAATATGGCCTTCATTCATTTTGAACACATTATTGGCTTGTGTATCTGCTTCCATGTTTAGGACTCTTAGTATATGAAAGAAATGTAATTTCTCAAAGGGAGGGAGCATGCCAAGGGCTCTTTTGAGAATTTGATTAAGCTTGTTATTATGGGCTGAAGAGTTGGTGCTCATGTGCTTTATGACCAAGAATGAGTCACCTAGAATTTTCACTTCCTTAATTCCTCTTTGATGAGCTAAAATTAGCCCAAGATATAAGCCATATGCTTCCACTTGGTTGTTGGTCTTCATTCCGAAACCCTAGGCATAATAATCAACTATTATTCCTTCGGAATTAATGAGAATCCCTTCCCCTCCTGCCACCTCATTTGGTATTTCTATGATGTTTAATAATTATATTAAATAGTAAATATCATTTTTTTAAATTAAATAATTTATATTAATTATATATTATATATCTATATGTAATAATTATGTAAACAAGACAATGATATAAGTTATTATTTTTTTAACATTCATTTTCTTATCTATTATAACATTTTTAATGTTTAGAAACAATATTGGTTTATGTCATATTTTTGTAGATCTTTTACTAAAATGCAATTCTTTTTGAAAAAATTGACATTTGCAAAACTAATTAAATATGAAATTCAATAGACAGAAAGATGGTGTTAAAGGAAGGACATTCACACAGTAATGATGACCCTAAATGTGGAAATGGGGCCATCAAGAATGTGCACCTTCAAGAACATGTTCACATTCCTAGGAACATGCATGTGTTCATGAGCATCAAGACTTGGCAAGCCCTAAACCACCATCCAAGATACTAGCTAGGGCATTAGGTAGAAATGGCTTATGAACATGCATGCATTCTTATGAATTCACACATGATCCTAGTGTGTTGTAATTTTTATATGTTTGTGTCCCTATTTTTCCTCATTTTGGATCGCATGATGCATTTTTGGAATGTCATTGAACCAAATATTTCTTCTTTGGTTTTCATCAAGTGCCAATCAGTAAATTTGATCTTCTTTGGATTTAAGCTAGGCATTCCGATCAATCTTTTTTTGTTTTAATGTTTTTTTTTTTTTTTTTTTTTTAATTTGATTTGAAATTGGAAAAAAAATCTAAATGATTCTTCAAACACAATAATCTTATTGAATTGTGAGTAACTTGGTTACCATGGATCATAATGAGAATGTAAACACACTATTGAAAAACCCCAACTTGGAACAACTAAACCCCAACCTAGAATAAATAAATCTCAATGCCAAAATTAATGCATCCTTGACTACTTTGAGGGCACTCATACATGATCTCCAAAACATTGGAAAGCCCTCATGATTGTCAATAGAAAGTTCATTAAATCCAATCATATCATTCATTTTTAATTCCCAAGGCCTATTAACGAATATTTTCTATTTCAGGGATAGAATGCATGAATACTATTATCTAATTAAAAACCAAATTAGAGACTTGAACATTACTAAATAATTTTTCTATCATTATTCATTGACCTTAGGAACAACCAATAGATAACAGTCAATAAGAGACACATTTATATGGACTGGTACACCTGCTAAGGATTTTGAGACCATTGAATGGATAGGTCATTCATGTTTTTTTATAAAACTTCTTTTAATAATAGGGAGGTATCTCTATATTTCTTGAGGAAATTATGGGGAAAGTTTAGACTAGTACTCCATGTCTACTAAATTGACATGAGAGAATTCTAGGGGGTGGGTTGTGGATCTACACAAGATAGAGAGAATGCTAGGCACAACCCAACACTAAGTACTTGTTCACCTGGACGAAGATCTAAACCCCTTTCCCAACATCCTCTGGTAGTGGATAACATTATTAAAACTGAGACCATAATAACTACCTGACTTGCACCTTAGTGTAGCATGTTACTTTGATAGTGAGATCATGCCATAAGTGACTAGCAGGTGATGTTTTGAAACATGGTTTGACTAGGAGAGGCCACATGGAGGCTTATGTGAACCTAATAGATGTACCAATTATAAGAAAACTTCCTATGAGTCAATGAAGGCCAATTGACAATAAATTTTTATGGAGGGGAGTGTCTTTTAGGTAGGTTAGCATAAACAGGTCCATATTCCTCTTCTTCACTTCCAACTAACCACTTTAACACTTTAGTGATGTTGGAAATGTTTTGGTAAGATGACATGAAGTATTTTTCTTTTTCAAAGGCAAAGATATGAGAAGTGGTGGATGATAATTTCAACAATTATTTCCCTTTTTTGATGGTTTGATGCTTTGTACAATAACCTCCTTTATATCATCCTGTAGGGATATGTAGCCAACTCTTGATCATCCCCTTCAATTCTCATTTCATGCAACTTTCCTGTTCAAATACTACATTATCTCTCTCTCTCTCTCTCTCTCTCTCTCTCTCTATAGATATCTAATCCCATCATTTGTCCATTTCCATACTTTTTGGGATCCAAATTATCTCCACTAGGGAACTTCCATTGTTGCTACAAACCATAGGGGTTAATCACCACCCACCTTCACCACCTTTTCCATCACATCCACCCACAACGGTTGCATCCATAGAACATCCAATAGTATCCCTCCTTGTCGGTACCATTATTTCATTTTCCGATGGCTTCTCCACAAATACTACATTATCTCTCTCTCTCTCTCTCTCTCTCTCTATAGATATCTAATCCCATCATTTGTCCATTTCCATACTTTTTGGGATCCAAATTATCTCCACTAGGGAACTTCCATTGTTGCTACAAACCATAGGGGTTAATCACCACCCACCTTCACCACCTTTTCCATCACATCCACCCACAACGGTTGCATCCATAGAACATCCAATAGTATCCCTCCTTGTCGGTACCATTATTTCATTTTCCGATGGCTTCTCCACATAGACCTCATGCACCCCCTAGGGCGTCATACCATGATGGAATTCAATTGGATACAACAATAGATGTTTCCTTTGAACATGTTACACTCCACCTACTAGTGATGTGCATCAATACTTGAGACATAAATAATTAGATTATTCATTGATGATTCTTTTTTGTATCATGAATGGAATTGATTTTAGACATTTTTCTTTAAATTCCATGTTTTGACTCTTGTAACTATTGTAGGGTGGTATAATAGAGAGATCGGGATTGCAAAGGATGGAATCACCCTTCCTATTGATTGTAGCATCTACAATGAGTTTTATTATCTCAAATTAAAAATTATTAGTCTATATGTGTGATAATTCATTATGGAAGAAATCTTATGAGAATGATGTTTCTTGTACAATCCCCAGAGAGATGAAGCACACAAAAAAAGTAAAAAACTAAAGCTATTATTTATAATAAGAGGAGAAAGATAAACTTCCAGGATAAAAATGATGTCATTGAGGGTGGAAGTGGTTAATGAGTGACCAATGAAAGCCATTTTGTATATAGGGAAACATACACCATACTTACATGTTTGGGCATGAGATATCATTTGTATAGCAGATACATTTTCTATATAGGGCACAATATTCCATACTTCCATGTTTGGGCATGACATGCCATTTTGTATATTGAACATTTTATGCAATTTAAATAAAAATATAAACTTGAGAGAATTTTAGTGTGTGTGTGTGTGTGCGGAACATGCTGTGTGAATTGAAGTGTTTATTTTTTTTGTTGAAGTGCTACATGCTAGGTTGAATATGCATATATGTGGTGATGATGCAATATGATGTATGGTGAAGTGAGCACTCTAACATGTTGCATGGTTGAAGATGCTTGGCTTCGGTTTCCAAGATATGTTAATTAGGTATAGTCTTGGTGATTCATGTAGTTGATATTCATGCAAAACTAGCAAGATCACACTAGTTTTACACTATGACCAGACTTCTTCTGTAGTATGAGGCTACTAAGTGAATTGAAATGCATAAGCTTGTGGAAATTCCCTTCCAATCTCATTACGATCCAAAAAAATGAGTATTTTGTTTAGCTTGGGGAATTTATTTGTAATGGAATATGAATTAAATTTTCATAACATTCATCATCTAATTCGAATTTTCCATCATTAATAGAATATTATTGTGAATCATAAATGCAGTGACCCTAAAATCCTTTACACAACTAACTACAGGAACCCCATAGAGTGAAAACTACTTGTATGCTATCACTAACCAAATTTAAAGACTAGCAAAAAAAATGAGGAATTAAGAGTTATTAAAACAAGACAATATATAATAGCAATTTTTCCATTTCTTATTCATATTCACATCAATTTATTCATACAATATATTTACATTCCTACTATGCACTATGATTCTACATACATATTGTTTGGTCACCACCAAATGCAAAAAATGTTTTGTCTTCTCTTTGTTCCTCTATTCCTTTCCAGCTTCCAAATTTGAAGACTAGCAAAAATAATGAGAAATTACGAGTTATTGAAACAAGACAAGCTATAATAGAAATTTTCCATTTCTTATTCATATTCACATCAATTTATTCATAAAATATATGTACATTCCTACTATGCACTATGATTCTACATACACATTGTTTGGTCACCACCAAATGCAAAACATGTTTTGTCTTCTCTTTGTTCCTCCATTCCTTTCCAGCTTCATAATCTCCTCTATCCTTTGATTCTCCTCCTCCTTTTTTTTCCTTTTCCATTGATCGTTTATCCATCCTCACTCTTAAATGTTAGTTTGGAAGCTGGACAGTTGTAGAAGTTAAAATTTATCATCTATTTCTCATTCCCATAATTATTTCCTCAGATATGTGGCCCACAAATTTGCCACAAAGTTCTATAAGACACATGGAATCATTGCAAGCAACTATCCATAGTGTTTTAGCAATGTTACTACACTATAGTAGAAATGACATAGTTGAAAAATTGTAATAGTGATGACAGAGTCAGAACATTGTAACAACAATGATGGAGTCATGACATTAAAACAACAAGGAAGATTCGTAGCATTGCAATATAAATGGCAGGGTCATAACATTGTAACAACAATGTTGGAGTTCTAACACTATAAAAGCAATGAAAGAGTTTCAACACTATAACAAAAAGGTGGAATCATGACACTATAACAAAATTCTAATTTCATCCTCTATATTAACTAAAGTATGTCCATGCAGATTGATTTAGGCCAAAGATGCTCCTAAATCAATCATTATCACTTATTTTTACAACTAAGAATAAGGAATTAAAAACCCCTAGATAAAAAGAAAGTGTACAAAATAAGACTTAATCATAATCATAAATTATTGTTTATAAGTAACATATATGTTTTATTATGGAAATTTTAAAACATACATTAACCTAATTCTTTTTTATCGAGTAATAAAAAAATTGCAAAATATTTTCATCTACATTTCATCATTAATTATTTCAACACTGGAAATTAACTTGAGGGATCTATATTTCATCATATAAAAGAACAGAACTACATTCAACTCATCGTGAAAGCACTATATCTACTAATGATATATAACATTCAACTATGTGCTTTTTAAAATGTTTAATCCTTTCTTCTATAACCATGTCTTCCTTTACAAGAAAATTAACTCTTTACAAATTAAAATAGGATAAAGTGGTAAATTTAAATCTTGGCATGCCATCTCCGTGCATTGTAGTGACATTGCCTCTTTTTCAAAGGAATTATTCCATGCCTCTTTTTCAAAGATAACTTGAATAATTTCTGTAAATGACAACGATTATTATGTTACATCTTTATTACTCTTTATGCAATATTGATAATGTTTATTTAACCATATTTTCTATATACAAAGAGACCAGAGTTTATGAATTAGCTCTGCCCAGTCAACTTTGTCTATAAACTATTCGTCTCACAGCTGCTCAACAGTTTACCTTTATCTCAACACTTTCTCTGCTTGCTCTTCAGGATATCACAGCCACATGAAAAAGCTCGTCCAGATCATGGGGAACGATCGTGACCGTGTTTTTCCATTACTGTAACTATACAATTTCGTGACGCCTTTTGTTGGTGGCATTTATTTTGATATTTGGGTCAAATACTTTACTCAGATTCCATTTGCTTGTACTGGATGAAGGAATTGTTGATATTCCTGTTCACACTCATGGAATATTTTCTTCTGGAACGGAACTCATCTTAACTGTAACATCACTCCACGCAATTCCCAAAATCTCAAAAAAATTTCGCGTGTAAAAACCGAGTTTTATAATGCGTTAGGTTAAACGTAATGTCTAAATATTCTTTATATTTGGCCTATCATGGTGTAAATTTTAGATATTATTGTATATCGTAATTTAATTTCTGATTTCAAAATATTTTAGAAATTTGATGGATATAAATTAACTAAAAATTAAATAATAAAGAAAATATTAAAATTTAATTTAAAAAAAAATAAAAATTTTGTTTGTGAATTTTGATATAATTATCATAAATTTTTTTTTTTGATTAAATTAATATGGATCATAAAAGTCTAAATTCAATATTTATTTGAGTTTATTAAAAATACCAAAATGTGTATATGTATATATATAGATTATGCAAATATATAGCAAATTATCTTGATAGATTATTTGTGAAAATATAAATTTATGGTAGTGTCATATGCATATTATAGACGGTACTAGTTTGAATTCTTTGTTTGTTTATATATATATAAAAGAAGGTTCACTTTATCTATTATTATTTTTTCATGAAAGAATTCATGAGGCCATTAGGTTTTTAAGCTTTTATTATCATTGCCATGATTTAGGTTTGAATTAGCTTATTAACTATAGTATTGCCATCTGTTTTGGGACATATCTTTGCGAGGTACAAGTTGAAAAAGTAAAGCATTAGGAATGGACATTGATAGTTTCACATATGCACATCATATAAATTGGAAGTAAGTATTAAAAAAAGGAATTGACAATGATATAATTTACATGATTAGGTACAAATTGAAAAGAATAAACATTGAGAGTGACATGGTTGGTATTTTTAACAATGATAGCAAGTTAGAAAAGAATTAGGGATCAAAAAATGAGATAGATATGGTTGAAATTTTTAATAATATATAAGATAAAAAGATTAAGAATTGATATTGATATAGTTGATATTTTTAATAGTGATATCAATTGAAAAATATTAGAAATTGACATTAATATTGTTGAATTTTTAGTTATAAATCAAAAGAAATTAAGAATTGACTTTAATGTGATGGAGATTTTAGGAATTGACATCAATGTGGTTAAATTTTTTTATGATAGAAATTAAAAAAGAAAAAAATGAAAAAATTGCTATGGAGGAGAATATATATATATATATATATATTTTAACTTTAATATAAATATATATATATTTTAACTTTAATATATATATGTTTTTGGTTTTTTAACTTTTTATTTGGTATATTTATGATGTTTAATAATTATTTTAAACCCGGATGTGGGTGTTAATCCCAAGCACTAGAATGAAAGGATGGCAAGGCAGCAGATGGGATGGCCACATGGCCCCCTACAACTTCCCCCATGCCACTCTGAATGGCATTCATGGCAACCTGCAAAAGCCATTAAATGACTGCATAGGCCGAGGCAAAGCCAATTCCCACATAGCCTAGACGAGTTTAACCATGGAGCCTGCGAATTTCTCTGTTATTCCTCCCCCCCCGGTTCATTGTGCATGTCCTCTGCAGGCGGACGAGCCTAATGTGCGCACCATCATTGGTAGTAGATACTGGCTTTTAAGCTGTATAGATTTGGGTAATGGTTTCCACCATTCCCACAACAGCCTCTGCACTCTTGCTCAGGACCAAAATTCCCCTGTAATTTCACTGCACCGCTCCTCTGAAAATTCATCCACTATCCTTGCTCCTTCTCCCCCTGTCACCGTCCCTACCATGGTCCGCCATCGTATGCGCAGTAGAAGAGGAGGCACCAGAGCTGGCAGCTCGCGCTCTCCTACAATGCCTAGTCCTGACTCGGTTTCCCCTGCCTCCTCTGCCGACAACCCCAAGCCGAGCAGTTTCGTGGGGTGTTATCCTGAGACTCGAAGCAGCAGAGGAAGAGCCCTGCTCCATGGCTCTGGTCATGGAGATGCTACTCTCCACATTGCTCCCTGCCCTCTTCCTCCGCACCCTACTACTCACACCACACAGTTCCGCTTTCGCAATCTTCCAAATCACCCAATTATCATCGCCACTGTCTCAATTACCTTCACGGAGGAAATTGAGCCAGCAATTCCTCTAAATAATCTCGCTGAAGGGGAGACTAGAGCAGGTTCGAGCAGCAAGAGATAGGACAACACTAATGAAATGGACGCTGATGAAGCTCGGGCTACCCTACATGGCCAAGCAATTACTGGCAGTCAGCATATTGAGAAAGGCAGGATAGGTTACACGCAGGCTTCTAGCTAATGCAGCGGAGACATGTTAGGCTAGGATGTGGGAGCATGATGCACTGAGAGAGACCAACCAGTTCATGGACGTGGCGAGTCGGATGAGGACGACGACCCATATAGGTATGTGTGTCCGATTGTGGAAGAACTAACTCGAGACGACTGAGTGCCATGTGTCGTGTTGCCAAGTGGACGTTTTATCATGTTGATGGTTCAGCTACTGTTCAGTGTTATGTGTCTCTTGGTCATGTTGATTCTACTGTGTCCGTTTTTGGTTCTAAAGGATTATGGTTCTGGTTATACTGTGGTAAAACTAGTTGGACTCATACTTTTCTAGACTGGTTTCCCCTCTGTTGGGGCAGTCAAAAACGGTTACTCTGTATGTGTGATGAATTTTTCTAGGATCCTCTGTGGTCAAGCCTCACTGTAAACCTTTTTTTGTATCATATTAATAGATTAACCTTACTTAGAAAAAAAAAATATATTAAATTTTAGATATGATTTATTTAAACTAAATAATTTATGTTTATTATATATTATAAATTTAAATTCAATAATGATGTGAATAAGATAATTATATAAGGTATATTATTTTTTGTAAAATTTGACATTTGCAAAACTAACTAACTATGAAATTCAATACTTAGAGGAATGGCATTTGCATTGTAATGATGACCCTAAAAGTGGAAATGAGGCCATCAAGAATGTGCACCCACAAGAACATGTGGACATTCCTAGGAACACGCATGTGTTCATGGGCATTAAGGCTCGACAGGCCCTGAACCGTCAACCAAGATACAAGCTAGGGCGTCAAGTAGGAATGGCTCATGAATATGCATATATTCCTAGGAATGTGCATGCATTCTTAGGAATGCACACATGATCCTGCCATGTCATAATTTTTATATGTTTTTGGCCACTTTTTTCCTCTATTTGGATCGCAGGATGCATTTTTATAATGTCATTGAAATTTGATTTGAAATTGGAAAAAAATAGAAATGATGCTTTAGAAGCAAACATCTTATTGAATTTCGAGAGACTTGGTTACCATGGATCATAATGAGAACCCAAACAAACCTTTGCAAAACCTCAACTCAGAAAAACTAAACCCCAACCTAGAATAAATAAATCTCAATGTCAAAATGAAAGCATCCTTGACTACTTTGAAGGCACTCATACGTGATCTCCAAAACACTAGAGATCCATCATATTGACTCTAGCAAGTTTGTTAAATCCAATCATATCATCCATTTGTAAAGCCCAAGGCCTGTTAACTAAGATTTTCTATTGTAGAGCTAGACTATATAAATACATAAAATTGATCTAAATAAAAACCAAATTAGAGGCTTGAACATTACCAAAGAAGATATTCTATCATTGTTCATTGACCCTAGAAACAACCAATAAATACGAGTTAACAAGAAACACATTTATATGGACTAGTGCACCTATTAAGCATTCTAAGACCATTGAATTTGTAGGTAATTCTTAGTTTTTGATACAGATCCTTGTAATAATAAGTAGGTACCTCTATATTTCTTGAGGAAATTATGGGAAAAGTTAGAGATAGGACTCCATCTCAACTACTTTGACATGGTAGAATTCTAGGGTGTGGGTTGTGGGTCTACCCAACATTAGGTCCTTGTTCACCTAGACAATGGTCTAACCCCCTTTCCCCACAACCTCTCATAGTGGATAACATTATTAAAACCCAGACCATGATAAATTCCTAACTTGAACCTTAGGGTAACGTGTTACTTTTGTAGTGTCACCATGCCATGAGTGACTAGAAGATAATGTTGCAGGAGGGGTTGAACCATCAGTTTCTGCAACATTCTTTGACTAAGAGAGGTGACATGAAGGCTTATGTGAACCTCTTAGCTTATGAGTCAATGAAGGCCAATTGAAAATAGATTTTTATGGAGGGGAGTGTCTTTCAGGTACGCTAGCGTAAATAGGACCATATTCCTCTTCTTCACTTCCAACCAATCACTTTAGTGATGTCTACAACATTTTAGTAAGATGACATGAAGTTTTTTCTTTGCATGAGGCAAAGATATAGGAAGTGGTGGATGATAATTTCAACAATTCTTCCCCTTATTAGATGGCTTGAATTTTTGTACAATAACCTCTTTTGTATCATCCTATAGGGATATGCAACCAACTCTTGATCATCCCCTTGAATTCTTGTTTCTCTTAACTTTCATGCTCATCTACTCTCTCTCTCTCTCTCTCTCTCTCTCTCTCTCTCTCTCTATATATATATATATATATATATATATATATATATATATATATATATATATATATATATATATGTATGTATATAGATATGTGTGTGTGTTTGTGTGTGTATATCTCATTATTTGTCCCTCAATAACATCATATTTTCCTGCTTTTTGGGATCCAATTTACCTCCACCTGGGAACTTCCATCATTTCTACAAACCATAAGGATTAATCACCACCCACTTCCACCATCATTTCCATCCCATCTATCCACAAAGGTTACATCCATAGGCCATACAATAGTATCACTCCTTGTCATTATCATGATTTCATCCTCGATGGCTTCTCCACATAGCCCTCATGCACCCCCCTAGCCATCATATCATGATGGAATTTGATTGGATGCAACAAAATATGTTTCCTTTGAGCATGTTACACTCCAGCTACCAGTGAATGTACATCATTATTTGCTACATTCACAATGATATTATTTTTTGATGATAATTTTTTTTTGTATCATGGATGGAATTATTTTAGTCATTTTTCTTTAAATTCCACGTTTTGAATCTTGTAACCACTGTAGGGTGGTATAATAGATAGTTTATGGTTGGAAAGAAGGGAAACACCCTTGCTATTGATTGTATCATCTGCAACAAATTTTCTTGTCTTGAATTGAAAATTATTAGTATGTAAATTGAATAATTCATTGTAGAAAAAATATTATGAGAATGATGCTTCTTTGTACAATCCCTAGAGAGATGAAGCACACCAAAAAAGTAAAAGACTCAAGCTATTATTTCTAGTAAAAGGAGAAAGATAAACTTCCAAGATGAAATGATGTTGTTGAGGGTGGAAGTTGTTAGTGAGTGGCCAATGAAAATCATTTTGTATATATGGAATCATATGCCATACTTAGATGTTTGGGAATGAGATTTCATTTTATATTAGATCCATTTTCTATATAGGGTATTGTATTCCATACTTCCATGTTTTGGAACGAGATGTCATTTTGTATATTATAAATTCTATGCCATTTTAATAAAAAGGTAAAGTTGAGACAATTTGAGTGTGTGTGTGACACATATTCTATGAATTGAAGTGTTTTTTTGTTTTATGTGTAAGTGCTATATGCTACATTGAATTTTCATATATGTGGTGATGATGGAATATGACCTATGGTGAAGTGAGTACTCTGACATGTTGCATGGTTGAAGATGGTTGCTTTAGGTTTTCAAGACATGTCAATTAGGTAAAGTCTTGGTGATACATGTAGTTGATGTTCATGCAAAACTAGCAATATCACACCAGTGTTGCAATATGACTAGGCTTCTTCATAGTATGAGACTATTAAGTGAAATGAAAAGTATAACGTTGTGAAAGTTCCCTTCCAATCTCATTATCATACAAAAAAATGAGTGTTTTGTTTAATGTGGGAAATTTATTCATAATTGAATATGAATTAAATTTTCATAACATTCATAATCTAAATCAAATTTTCCATCATCAATAGAATATTATTGTGAATCATTGATGTAATGACCCTAAAATCCTTTACACAACCAACTAAAGGAACCCCATAGAGTGCACAACTACATGTATGCTATCACTAACCAAGTATAAATACTAACAAAAATAATGAGGAATTGAGAGTTATATGAAACAAGATAAGATATAATAGCAATTTTTCCATCTCTTATTCATATTTGCATCAATATAATTCTTACAATTTGTGTACTTTCCTAATATGCACTATGAATCTACATACATATTGTTTTCTCACCACCAAATGCAATAAATTCTTCTTCTTCTTTTTTCTCTTTTTTCCTTCATTCCTTTCCAACTTCACAGTCTCCTCTATCCTTTCATTGTCCACTTCCTTTTATTTTCTTCTCCATTGATCCTATATACATCCTTTCTCTTAAATGTTAGTTTGGAAGCTGGACAATTGTAGTGGTTCAACTTCATCATTTTTTTTCCCAATCCCATCATTATTTCCTCAGATAGGTGGCCCACTAATGTGCCATGAAGTTCTATAAGACACATGGAATAATTTATCATAATAAGCCATTATCCATGGTGTTTCAACAATGTTACTACACTATAGTAGCAATGACAGAGTCAAAAAATTATAATAGCAATGATAGAGCCACAACATTGTAATGACAATGATGGCGTCATAGCATTATAACAACAAGGAAGGGTCATAGCATTTCAATAGCAATGGCAAAGTCATAACATTGTAATAACCATGGTAGATTCAAAACACTATAAAATAATGGTAGAATCATAACACTGTAAAAACAATGGTGGAGTTTCTTCCACACTGAAGCATCAATGGTGGAGTGGCAACATTGTAACAACAATGGCGGAGTTGTAGCACTATAAAAGCAATGACAAGTTTCAACACTATAACAACAAGGTGGAGTCATTATACTATAACAAAATTCTTTACCTGATCCTCTATATTAACTAAAAAAATTCCATGTAGATTGATTTAGGCCACAAATGTTCCTACAACAGTCATTATCACTTATTTTTACAACTAAGAATATTTATTTAACAACAATGAGGTAAAAAGAAAGTGTATAAAATAAAAGAGTTAATCATAATAAAAAAAATATTGTTTAAAAGTGACATATATGTTTTATTATACAAATTTTAAAACATACATTAATACAAATCTTTTTTGATCTAGTGTTATCGGGAAAAGTGTCTATTCAGAACGACCCTATCCCACTAAGGTGTGACAGTGACCTTAGAAACAAACAGATAAAACTACTTTTGTATTCTTCTTTATGAACTATAAACAAAGAGAAATAGGATGAACCAACCTGTGTCTTGCACTAGTCCTTTGATCCAATCTCTCTCTTCTTTGACAGCTTCCAGCTACCTGCTTCCTTACTTGCCCATCTTCACCAAGTTCCTGTAAGATCACAGAAGAAGAAAACTACACAAAGACATGGGTTCATACTCATAAAAAGCTTAGGATCAGATTTAAGCTAAACATACAAATGTAACAAACATCAATGATACACAAGCATGTAGGAGAAACTAAAATAGTTTTATTGATATAACAAGAAGATCCAGGAGGAGTTACAACCAATGATTCCTGATCCAGCATCAACCTCCTAGCAGAGAAGCCCCTCTTCACGTCCAACAAAGCATAAATCACCGAATACTCTGATATCTATCTCAAAACCAACAACAATTCTTTGCAATGTACAATATTCCAGCCTTTGGATCTCTTGGATGAGGGATCCATATATAGATGCATGCAAAGAGGATGAGTCAGCTCATGAATTGATTAGTGGCTTCTCTCTCTCAGTTCTTGCTTCCACTTGGAGACTGAGAGCCTCTTACTCATCCCTGGTCGAATTCAGTGAGGCAAGTGTCATTGGAGAAGATTCTAGAAGCTTCCATTGTCTCTCCACCGCGTGGAATGACTCTTCCACTTGTCATTTCCCACTCAACGCACCCTGGTAGTGCATTTAGGTGCATTGCAACGCACCTAGCTAGTGTATTTGGGTGCTATGCAACGCAGCTAGCCAGTGGAGCAGCTGAAATGATCCTGATTTGACTAGTTCTGAGCAGTTTCTGGTGGAGAACTTCTGGGAGAAGCTGTAATTTGTTGACCTCGTTCCTTTAGGAGTTAGAACAACACTTTTAGGGACTTAGGAGCCCTTGGTATATGGACATTTCATGCTTAGA
Source organism: Pinus tabuliformis (assembly GCA_031772625.1). NCBI lineage: Eukaryota > Viridiplantae > Streptophyta > Pinopsida > Pinales > Pinaceae > Pinus > Pinus tabuliformis. Next base: position 268,350,056 of record CM062815.1, on the reverse strand, counting down.
GCTGTAAGGCACAAAAATGTCTATAACATCCAGTAATAATAATTTGTAAAATATTTTTATGTACATATCATCATTAGTTGCTTCACACTTGAAGTTAACTTTAAGGGTCTAGATTTCATCATATAAAAAGAACAAATCTATATTCAACATATGATGAAAACACTATACCTACTAATGAGCTATAAAAATCAACTATAAGCTTTGTAAAGTGTTGGGTCCTTTCTTCTATAAACACATTTTCTTTCAAAAAAAATTCTCTTTACAAATTGAAATATGATAAAATGGTTGATTTAAATCTTTCCAAACCATCTCAATGCATTGCAGTGATATTATATCATTTCAATGAAATTCTTACACACACTTTATAGCACAAAACCTCATTAAAAAAACTAACTTAAATAAATTTTATAAATACCAATTATTGACTATGGTGTTACATCTCTATTACATTAGAACTAGGAAAAAATAATATAAAAAACAATAACGTAAATTTTTTTGTTATTATTACTATTAATAAAATGTTATAATTAAATTTATTAAAATAATTAAATTTTATAAATGTTACTGAGCTATTTAATCGATATAATCACATAATAGTATTAATAAATTATGAATAAATTCAAAATACTTAGTTTCTATATAAATATTCATCAACCATGATCTTATAAAACTATTAAATTTTCAATTTGTTAATCACCATATTATATAATTTAATTGATATGATCGCATAAAACTATTAAATTTCCAATTTGTTGATCACCACATTATATAATAAAAATTTCCAATAGTTTGTAGTGCTGTTCACCTTGTCCAGAGGAATTACCTATTTTAAACCATCACTTCTTCCTCTCGAAGGCTGTCCACCTTATCCGCTGGTTGACACTTTAAGTCCGATTAACTTAATGATTGTAAGCTGGCCATACCTCATTTCTCTGTAAAACTGTTCAATTTATAAAAGGAATGCCACCTTTTGGATTTCAACATTGCCATGACTCATTTGACGATTTTGTTGACTTAAACCTTGAGTAGTATTGGAATGATTGAATACTATATAAATTAATGTTGAAAACATGCTAATTATATAAAAGTTGCGACTCGCTATTGATATATTTTAAGATTTTGGTATAAGTGGAAAACTAAAGGAATTGATATTGATATAAGAATACGTAATTTAAATTAATTATATAAATATTCTTGTTGTTATTATAGTTATTATTATAATTTTTCTTTATTTTAATGATATTGTTTTTATTATAAGAATTTGTGGAAGTAAAGGTTTTTTTCAATATAAGTATGACTATTAGTATTATAATTAAATCTAATAAAACAATAAAACAATTGATTATAATTTTGGGAATTGTTTATATATATATATATATTTTGGAATTATTATTCATTACGGGATTTCGTATTGAAAACATGACAAATAGAGGATGGAAAATGTATTATAAGCTTGAAAACAATTGTAAATTGTTACTCTTTTTATTTTATGTGGATGAAAAGTTTGGGGATCTAGTATGTTTAAATATTTAAAAAAAAAACTAGAGTAGATCCAAAATTCTTTTATAACCTATAATCTCAAAATTAAAAGAAATATTCATCTTACAAAACCAAGCTTTCCCAATGAGAGCACAATCATCAACAAGTTAAATAACATGGAATACAAAAGCCTGATTAAAGTTTTCTCAAATTTCATCCAGAACCACCTTCATCTAGCAGGGGCTTGGAAGGAATGTTCTAATTCATAAGACTATAGAAGATCATTTAATTCCCTTGAAGAACTTGGATATTGACCTTAATAACCTTTATGAATTCCCTAACATTGTGGACATTATTTTGATTCCTCGTGTAGAGGATGATATCTCTTATTTAGAAGACATTGAGTTTGGGGTTATGAAACTCGCTAATGGGAAATCTAAGGATATTGAAGGCTACCAATTTGAAATTTTAAAAATGGGAGAACTTATCCTCATCTGGACATACACAAGCTCTTTAATTTGGCAGTGAAGCAGGACTTCCTTAAACCTTGGACAAGGAGCTTGATTGTGCCAATATTTAAGAGTGGAGATAAAACAATTCTCTCCAATTACATAACCATGTTATGATTAGCCACATTAGTACAATCATATGGGCTTATTTCGGAAAAAAAGGATTAGCCTTTGGCTTGAAAGCAATAATAAAAAAGCTAAAGGCAAAGCCAGGTTTAGGAGATATCATTCAACCATGGATCATCTTGTTACTCTTAGGATAATTGTAGAGGAATGTAGCAATAATAAAATTGATCTCTTCTATTTTTTTGTTGACTTTAGAAAAGATTTTGACACTATTTCTAGAACAAAGTTATGGAAGAGGGTAGAGGAGATAATGGTTCCTCTTGAGTTCAAAGTTGTTGTGACAAGGTTACATGAGAATTTTATTGTCAAGCTTAAAACCATTTAGGGTTGATTGGAAGAAAGAAAATGCAATATCAGAGTCAAGAAAGTGTGTCTCTTATCCCCTACCCTTTTTGGCATATGCATTGATAAGTTACAAGAGTGTTTGGAAGATAAAGGTTATGCTAACGATATTGTTCTTTTGGTAAGGAGCCATTATGATCTTGGAAATCAATTTAAAATCCTCCAATATTTATCCTCTAATATGGGTATCATTTTTAATACCAACAAAATTACTAAATTCATGATAATTAAATAAAAAATGATCACCTATGATACTTTCATTTATGACAACAACTCTATGGAGGAAGTTCCTTCATACAAATATCTGGGAAACAACATCCATCATAAACTCATTTGGCATTATAGCATTGATAAAAGGATAATTTGAGGTTATAAATTTTACTACGGGCTAGAAAATAAGTTTTAGTTAGAAAATCCTTAGATATGGGATAAAAAAAGTCCTTTTTGAGACTCATCACTCCTATTATTTTACATGGATGTGAGGTTTTCCTTTTCAATATATCTAGAGAGTCGTAGTGGAAGATTGAACAAATAAAAGAGCAATTTATAACCTACAACCTCAAGATTAAGGAAATACTCCCTACCCTAACCTTCTAATTGAAGCAAGTCATTCCCCCAATAAAAGCATGGCTATGACTAGGTATCTTATGTGGAAGAAGTTATACAACATGGATGACAAGAGGTTTGCTAAAATAACTTCTAACTCTAACCAAAACCCCCACCTTTGGCTAAGTAAGGGTCACATAAGGATGCCCAATCTTGGCTACTGTTGAAGCCTGAAATTATTTTCTTTTTTACTGTCATTTGTCCCTTTCCTTTGCCTTTTGTGACCTTATTGTTGCAATTTTAACCTAATCAAGGTCATCCCAGACTTACTCAAGCATATACAATGTACTAATCATCCATGTTTTAGAATCTATTTTCTCTTTGTGAATTATAATTTAAACATCTCTACAACTACAAAATCTTGCTCATTTCACAACTAATATTGAATTTTGCAGCCATCTCCATGGTTAGATAGGTTTCAATGCTCCAATGAGGAAGTGAAAGGTGCTTGTAGATGACAAATGTTCCCCACAAGGATGTCCACCTATCTTCATGATCTGGAAGGTTACAAATATCGAAAAAAATATGAGTCAAATAAAAAGTCAAACTTTATTATTTCAGCAGTCAAGCGAAGTTCGACAGGAGATCAAGTGAGATCAAGCAAGCGTGGAAAATATTTGTTCGATCATGAAGACATGTTCAAGAAGAATCGCTTATGATTTTCTCTTCTAGTAGCAAATCATGAGGAGATAGACTCTTGATTTAAGTTTACTTCTTAGATGGAAGATTAGTTTAAATTTCCTATTGGCATATGACTCTTAAATCAGTTTGATGAAGAATTGTATAAAAGTCATAAGGAAAAACCAAAAATAAAGTTAGTCATTGTTTAATTCAGTGCTTGCAATCTTTGTTTTAAAAAACTTATGTAGATTAATATAATACTATGTTCCCCTTTTCCAATGCATGGTTGAGTAATCATTTGATCAACGAAGAAATTACACTCACGGGAGGCCCCCCTTGAGAGTTGTAAGGATAGTTAGTTTCTATTCACATTGCAATTTCTCATAGATAGTTTGCATTCAATTTGCAATTTTATATACTTTTTATTTCCGTCAATAAGAATAGTTATATTTCAGTTATTTTCTAATCACTTGTTGTTTTAATTCCAGAGCGCTCATAAAAAGAAAATACCAAAAATATTTACTTCCAGAATGCATTTCATTTCAATAATCTAGTCTTTTAATTCAGTTAAATTTTGTGGATGATGAATAGATGGTTTTCAGAGCTCATTAGCTCACATTAGTAATCACTTGAAGCTACATTTTCATTTGATTTACTTTCCTTCTGTAAACAATTAGCATTAGTATTTCTTTATGCAATTCAAAGTTAGGACTTCCTTTTCTGCAACTTAGAGTTAAGTTTCCTTTTCTGCAACTTAGGGTTAAGTTTCCTTTTCTGCAACTTAGAGTTAAGTTTCATTTTCTGCAACTTAGAGTTAAGTTTCCTTTTCTTCAAATAGTGTTAAGATTTCCTTTTGCAATATAGTGTTAAACTTTCAATTTTTCAATTAGTATTAAGATCTTTTTTCTGCAACTTAGCATTAATATTTCCTTTATGCAATTAGAAATAAACTTTTAATTTTGCAATTAGAATAAATTGATATTTCAAGTTATAGGTTAATTTTCAATACAATCTGGCATTTGGTTTTGATGTAGCTTTAATGGAAAGACCATGTGCGTGACAACCCTTTAATATCATTTAACATTCATCCTTACTTAGATCAATTTCATCCAAAGATAGAATTTCTAGCATATATGGTGCACATACACTTCATAAGTACATGAACCTTGCTTAACAACTAATGAAGTAATTTAAGGTCAATTAAATTACCCAACATGTTGGCAGTGTTGCCAGGGAAGTGTATATAAGATTATATTCTTGGTTTGTATATCATTTTAGGCGCATTTAACTTTGATTTTGTATATGGATAATTAAAAAGTGATAAAAATAATTTATCCATAGAGAAAGGGATTCTAGGGGTAGTTTGTAAGTAGAGGCAGAATTTCAATTCCAACATCACCACTCACCCCCACTAGACTTCGCAGTGCCACACCATCCACTAACACTTGCAGCCCATTATTTGTAGGTAGATATAGATTCCCTGAGGTGCCTAGGTCTGAAATCCAACCAAGAGATTCAACAACTTCTTCTACTAAAGTTGTAGTTGAAGAACCTACATCCCCAATAGAAGGAGTAATCTTTCTCTCATTGATAGGAGAGCAATTTTTAGGAGAATAATTAGAGGTTCCTAGTGAAGAAGATGAGGAAACTTATTTTAATATACCATTAGCAGGGGAACCAGAAGAAGATATAGTTAACCCTATTATAGAACATTGTATTATCTCTGAGGAACCTACAATGGCAGGGGAAGGATAAGGGGAAGTACATAACGTAAATAGTGAACTTAGGATTGGAGTTGGAAGAGGCAGAGGAGGAAATAGAGGAGGCGGTGGAGGGAGAAGTGGTAGAGGAGAACCATATCCTTATGGATTTCCTATTTTTGATGAAGATACCACAACCACAATGAAATACATTTCACCATCTATCCTCCCTAATTCCCATGGTTTAAGAAATGAGGATCTAGAAATATATTTTTTTGAGTTTTAAGTCTTGTGTATATCTTATGATTACTTTCTTGATACTTAGAAATTTAAACTATTTCTAGCTACTCTTTAATATGGAGCACTTAAATGGTTCATGGGACTAGGAACACATAATATTAGAAAATAGGAAGAAATGAAAAATGTATTCTGAGAAAGATATAAGGATTATTGCATGCCCCATAACGTTAAGGATGAAGTCTTTAATATGATGCAAAAAGAGGATGAAAGTACTGAATACCTAGTCGAAATATTTTCTTATAATGTTAAAAGGGCTAGGATGCATGAATTAGATGATGAAACATTAACAACTCTTTTGCTTGAATCCATAAGAGATGAATGGATTGAACTTATCAACTTATTGGGAAAAGGATACGTTTCTCAACTTTGATTTGGTGAAATCTGTGATTTGCATAAACATATTTCAAGGGGCAAGGCTAGAACTGGTAAAATGACAAGAAACCTTGTTATGTCCAGAATTAGTAAATCTACAAATGGAACAGTAAGTAGAGCTGAAATATGCAATTTTCTTGATAATTTGGAAACAAATATCCTTGGGAGTCTTAGTGAGCAACTAGATACTCTTAAGATACAAAACAAGCAAAAAATTGAGAATGATCCATTATATATTTTATGTCCCATATGTAGGAAAAAACATGCCTTGAGAGAATTTCCCCTTGATAGTATATAAATTTGTGTCATAAGTTTTGAAAATCATAATACAAAAGAAATCCCCTCAATACCTACTCTTAAAGTTATTTTTCAAGATGACGTTGGAACAAGCCAAGCTAAATCACTCTGTTTTATTCCTAAAATGGCATGGAAAATCAACAACCAAATATGACTCAAGGTTTCAATACTCAATCATATGCACAACCAAAAAATAACTAGAATGCACCTATGCGTTGCCAACTTTGGTCCTCATAGCCTAAAAATCCATCTTGGGCATCAGGTTGACAAAACTCTTATGGAAGAAATCTTCAATATCCTCAATTCCAACAACCTTATTCTTTTCCACCACATTATTATCCTCCTCACCCAAGTCAACTGCCTCAATTCCAAAATCCAAATCAATGGCTTTCATTACCATTTCCTCAAAAATCCAATCAACCAACTGCTCAACCACTCCCGAATCCAAATAATAAGAATAAAAAAAGTGTTTATAATGTTGAAGGACAAAATTTTCAAGCTTGTATGATAACCCCATTAGGTATAGATTATTTTCAACTTAGATCTAATAGGGTTTTGCAAATGAAGTCACCAAAATTTTCTATTCAAAAATGTAATGAGGATGAATTCATGCAAAATATGCAATTCTTAATCAAGAAAATTCTCCTATAAAGGAAGATGTTCCTGTACAATCAAGGGATGAGAAAAAAAAAAAAACTCCTATAGTTCCTCTAGTAGAATAACCTTCTATTTCCTTACATGATCCACTTTTTCATGAAAGGCTCAAAATTTATAATGGAATAGAAAGGAAAATTGTTTTACCAGATTACAATATGCTAAATGAACTTAAAAATATTTGCATCAAAGTTCCTTTACTTAAAGCTATAAAGGAAATACCAATATTTTAAAAAACTATTAAGGAGTTATGCATTAAAAAACTAGGAAGAAAAAGTAAAGATGTTAAAAAGATCCAATTGGTAGGGAAAATTGTTGATATTATGATGGGGAAACCAATTATTCAAAAAGATCTAGATCTAGGTTCCCTATTATGAAAATTCATATAAATGGTATTGAGATTCCAAACACTTTGATTGATCTAGGAGCAACCATCAACATTATGAATAAACATACGATGGAGAAATTAAACTTCCTAATCTTCAATATACCCCTACATTTTTATGATTCTCAAATACATCTTCTATCAAACCACATGGTATATTGGAAGATGTGTTTGTTTCCTTATATTCTTGGGAATATCATGTTGATTTCATGATCTTAACCCCAAAGAATAATTTAGGAGGCCATCCATTGATCCTTGGTAGGACTTTTCTAGCTACAACTAATGCATTTATAAGTTGTAGATCTGGTGACATGTATATTTATGATGGAAACTCCATGAAGAAATTCACATTGTATCCACCTGCAAAAACAATAACTAAAGAAGAAAGTGAAATTTGGATAGATGATGATAATGATTACTTTGTTGATATGCAACCAATATATACTCTCTCACAATTAGACGAGGACGATCAATTGACAAATTTAATGGATAATAATGATTCTTCTTCATATTGTGAAAAAGATCAAAGTTTTCAGGAATAATTAAATATTAAATATCTATAATCTCACCAAATGGCTTTACATTCTATGGAAAAGTTTGGGAATTCTCAAATAGAAATTTTTCCAGGAAAAACATTGAATATTAATAGTAACTTGGAAGAATTTCAAAAGAGGAAATTGATAAAAATGTTGCAAAAACACTATTCTACTTATGCATGGATGTATACTAATATTAAAGGGATTGATCATAAAATTTGTATGCATCATATTTATATCCAGGAAAATGCCAAACCAAATAGACAACCTTAGAGAAGAATGAACCCTAATACAAGAGAAATTGTTGAGGAATTACAAAAGTTAGTTAACGCGAATTTCATTTATCTGATATCATATAGTCAATGGTTGTCACCTTTAGTTATTGTCCCAAATAAAAATGGGAAATGGAGAGTTTTTATTGACTATAGGGAATTAGAAGACACTACTTTGAAAGGTCATTTTCCACTACCTTTTATAGATCAAGTATTAGATACCTTGGCAGGGAAGAAATATCTTTCATTTCTAGATGGTTTTAGTGGATATAACCAAATCTACCTAACACTAGAAGATCAATATAAAACTACTTTCACATGTCGTTGTGGAACATATGCATATAGGGTACGTCCCTTTGTATTATGCAATGTGCCTACCACATTTCAAAAAGCAGTTTTAGGTATTTTTTCTAATCTAATTCGTAATTGTGTGGAAGTTTACATGGATGAATTTACTGTATATGGAGATACTTTTAAAGAAGCTATTGAAAATTTGGAAAAAATTCTTATTAGATGTAAAGAAGAAAACCTTTCATTAAGCCATGAGAAGTGTTTTATGATGCTCAATGAAGGAATTATTTTAGGCCACCATATTTCAAGTGATGGAATTAAAGTGAGTACATCTAAAGTAGAAGTAATTTTTGAAATTTCAATTCATTTTTATAAAAAATATGTTAGAAGTTTTCATGTATTTACTAGATATTATAGAAGATTCATAGAAAATTTCACAAAAATAGCCTCTCCAGTTTTCAAACTTCTTCAAAAAATTTTGAATTTGTTTGGAATTCTAACTGTCAAAAAGCATTTGAGACATTGAAACAAAAGATTGTTGAAGCACCAATTTTAAGAGGACCTAATTGGTCTCTCCCTTTCCATATTTCTACTGATGCTTCAGATATAGATTTAGGAGTTGTGTTGGGACAAATATATTTAAGTCATGTTATTTATTATACAAGCAAAAATTTGACTCCAACATAGTTAAATTACACTGTAACAGAAAATGATTTTTTAGTTGTTGTGAATGCCATGAACAAGTTTTGTCATTATATCACTAGTTATGAAACTTTTATTCATACAGATCATTCTGATTTTAGATATTTAATGAAAAAACCAATTACTAATGGTAATATTACATGATGGTTGTTATTATTACAATAATTCAACATTTTTATTCTTGATAGACCAGGAAAATAAAATACAGTTATTGATTTTCTTTTTAGAATGAAGAATAATAATGATGATATTCCTGTAAACTATAATTTTCCTGATGAATATATTTTTGCAGTATCTACTAAAACGCTTTGGTTTACAGATATTGCCAATTATTTAGCTACGGGAAAATTACCTCCACAACTATCAACTAAGGAAAAGAAAAAAATTATCAAAACCAATGCACCTTATTCTTAGATAGATGGAGAGTTGTACAAAATTGGACCTAAATTGATCATCCGAAGGTTTGTTCGAGAATATGAGGTACCATAAATCTTGAAAACTTGTCATGATGAATCATGTGGAGGACACTTTGCTGAAAAAAAGAACTGCTTACAAGATCTTTCTTTTGGGATATTATTGGGCATCTATTTTTAAGGATGCCAAAGAATATGTCAAGAGATGTGATAGTTTTCAAAGAATGGGGAAGCCTATTTCATAAGATGAAATGCATCTACAACCATAGTTACTTCTAGAGCCTTTTGAAAAATGGGCTCTATATTTATTGGGCCAATAAATCCTCCATCTAAATAGAAAAGGTAGATAATTGTTTGTTCATATTATGTTACAAAATGCGTAGAAGCTAAACCTCTTTTATTTGCAACTAAAAATGATGTAGTTACATTTCTTTTTGAGGATATATTTACTTGTTTTGGTGTTCGAAGAGAAATTATAATAGATCAAGGTACTCAATTCATATCTAAGTTGGATCAAAAGATCATAGAGCAATATAAAATTAAGCATCAGAAGTATACTCCATATCATCCACAAGCTAATAGATAAGTGGAATCCACCAACAAGGTACTTGAAGCAATTCTAACTAAGACTGTGCATTTTCATAGGAAAGACTAGGCAAAAAAGCTTTCAAAAGCATTATGAGAATATTGAACCACATGGAGCAATACAATTGGACATACTCCTTATGAGCTTATCTATGGGAAGCAAGTTTTTATTCCATTTGAGTTCCAAGTGGATACCTTTAGAACAATTGCTAAATTGGGCCTTGATCTATCAAAAGCTCAGAAACAAAGACTAGCACAATTGCATGAGTTGGATGAGATCTAACAAGATGTTATTCAAAGAAACAACATATTTCAACAGAAAATATCAAGATGGCAGAAAAGATTTATCAAAACTAAAAAGTTCAAGCTAGGCGATTGGGCTCTTATTTTATTCTAAATTCAAATATTTTCAAGGAAATTTTCAAACTCATTGGCTTGGTCCTTATGAGATAGACATTGTTTATCAAAATGGAGTAGTCAAGATAAAAATTATTGATGATGAATAAGTTACCTTCCTCATTAATGGTCATAGATTAAGATATTATCATAAACCACTAACAAAGGAAGAGTTTTTCAAATATCTGTAAGAAAATTCTAAATTCAATTTGGTTAAGAAAGGAGATTATTCTCCCCATTCTCCAACTGAATTGTAATTATTTTTATCATCTATTTCTTTTTAATAAATAAATAAATAAAAATAAAAGTATAAGCATAAAAACAAACAATTTGGGCTACTTATATACAAAAAATTAACTAAAAACCAAGATCTTGGTGGTTTATATTTTCATACTCCCTTGTCTTTTCCATATTTTTTTATCCCTCTTTTTCTAATAAATTTTCTGGTGGCTAAAACCACTTTTGAAGACCAACCTTCTTCATTGATCATCAAAGAAGAAACATAAATAAAGAATCCTCCTCTAATCGAGAAAAAAATCTCAAGGAATAAGCAACAACATAATTAATGTCATTATGTGTCTAACCTTCAATTTTGCAGTTGAGTTTAATTTCTACAGTCAGAATAACATTAACACCTCACATTCAGAGAATCCACAACAAAGGAACATTAAAGGTATCCACAAAAAAGGTATGTAAGATGTTAAATTATTTTCATATAAGAGAATTAGATTTTAATTCATTGGATGATTTCATTAAAAAAAAAAAGCATGAGTTATTAAAATACCTTATGAACTGCCTAGAAGACTATGTTCCACTAGCATAGTTGTTACAACATCATTTCATCATCATGACTTATTACATCAAATCTATACGAAATTGCATAAATCATATTGATTCTAATGAAGCGAATATAAAAATAGTGGGAAATCATGTGAAAATGTTTAGTCCTATCATAAATCAAATACCCCATGAGCACCTCACTCCATAATCATCCTAGTCCATCCCACTCCATTTCACTCCATTCCATATCCCTCGCTATTCATTTTTCTCACCTCCTTCTTGCAAACCCTCCATTGCCTCTGTTAAAAGGAAACCGTTCAAGACCAAGACTTCTCTCCATCATGGGTATCATCATTTGATCAAAACCCAATGGAGTCAAGTTCCTTTAAACATACCCAAAAGTCAAAGAATAATTTCAACAAGTAGGGTGGCTCAGATTCTTTGAAAAGTTTGATGGGAATGAGATAGAGGTGACTAAAGATTTTACTTGGGATTTTGATGGGGTCAAGGCAAAAATTGGCGACATTAAGCTTATATTGACAGAGTCCATCATGGTAGAAGCTACAAATTTCCCAAAAATGGAGAGAGTTGGTTTAAGAACAAAAAAATCAAGGAGAATGACTGGGTAAACTTCCTCAGAGAACCAAGTATGGACATATCTATCTTTAAAAAGGGAATTCCAGTTACAACACTGAAAGGAAAATGGAGGAATTTATTGTTGATTATTTATAAATTTTTAACTTGTGAAGGAAGTTTCTAAACCATGTTCTTCTATCATGCTCAACTTCTAATGCACTTTATTGATGGAAATGAAATCAATTTTCCCTATTTCTTTCTCTGTAGTCTTAGAAATATGGCCTCAAGTGTGCAAAGAGAAACAAATCCCTTGATAATTCCCTCTATCATCATGGACTTATTAAAATCCTCATAGAGGCACACTTAGAAGCTAAGGGAGATAATTGGCAAGATTTTCTAGTCCACAACCACTTTGTAGAAGCTTAGGAGGAAGAAACTAGCAAAAGGGTTAAAATAAGTTGATGCAGGTTACTACAAAATTGAAAAGGAAAATTCAAAACATAATGAAATAGAGGTGCTAGAAGACCCACTTGAACATGACACCCCTCTCTCTCAGTATTTGGAAAAATATAAATAGAAAAATGGAAAACAAAATGCTAGAAGAAAGAAAGGTAGCCCAAATACTAAATTGCCTAAAGAAAAAGAAGAACGAGAGAAGAAGAAACAGGAACAAACCAACAAAAGGAGGAAAAGTCAAAATAATTAAGAATCACAAATGAAACTGAGAAGAAGCAAGAGAATCTCCAAACTCTCAAATGCACAATCTCCAGAATTGGTTGATCTTGATCAAGAAGGATAAGGACACTGCCTCAAACATTGAGCCTGACAAGGAAGACACTAGATATTGACAAAGTACAACAAGAAATTTATGGCTATGTGGAGATTTTGGAACAAATATCACAACGTAAGGAAAAACTTTCCTCTTTGAATCAAGAGAATGCATTTGATGAAACCCCTCTGTCATAATATATTCCTGAAAAAGAACATAGAATTGAGGGCACCTTGGAGAAAGAAATATATGCGTTAGAAGTTCTTAATAAACACCTTTAAATTGGAATGAGAAGTAGGAAAGATACAAAATAAAATATTAAGTACTTGGAATGATAATATAAAAGAAAAACAAGAATCTCAAAGTAAAAAATAGATTCCCCAAAAACAAAATTAGGGGATTACAAAGTAAAATCCTGATGAAGAAACCAAGGGCAATCTTCAGCATCAAAAAGAAAAAGGAAAGCACTAGTCTGGATGTGCTTGCACAAACTTATGATATCATACACTAAAGAAGAATTAGGAACAAATTTTGAATTTTTTCATGCATGAGGACATGCAAGAACTTTGGTGTGGGGGAATGTTGAAGTTTGAAATTGTTTTCTTTTGTACTATCTTTTTTCCCTTTCCTTTTCCTTTCTATGACCATCTTGTTTCATTTTCAGCCTAATCATCCATGTTTTAAAATCTATTGTTTCTTTGTGAATTACAATTTAAACGCTCCTACAACTACAAAATCTTTCTCATTCCGCAACTAATATTGAATTTTGCAGCCATCTCCATGGTTAGACATGTTTCAATGCACCAATGAGGAAATGAAAGGTACTTGTAGATGAAAAAAAATTCCCAAATGGATTTCCACCTAATATAATGATCTCACGGGATACAGAGATCAAAAGATATTGAATTCAAATCAAAAAGCAAACTTTAGTTATGATGTTTGAACAGTCAAGTGAAGTTCGGCAGGAGATTAAGTGAGATCAAGCGAGCATGGAGAAGATTTGTTAATTATGAAGACATGTTCAAGAAGAATCCCTCATGATTTTATCTTCCTGTAGCAAATCATGAGGAGATAGAGTCTTAATTTAATATTACTTCTTAGATGGAAGATTCGTTTAAATTTCCTATCAGTATAGGAATCTTAGATCAACCTGATGAAGAATTGTACAAAAATCATAAGGAAAAACCAAAAACATAGTTAGTCATTTCTTATTTCAGTATTTGCAAGCTTTGTTTTAAAAAAATCCAGAGATTACTATAATAATTTGTTCCCCCTTTCCAATGCATGGTTGAGTAATCATTTGATGAGTGAAGAACTTATACTCATGGAAGAGCCCCCTGGAGAGTTATAAGGATAGTTAGTTTCTATTTACATTTTAATTTATCATATATAGTTTTTATTCAATTCACAATTTCATATGGTTTTTCTTTCTGTCAATAAGAATAGTTTTATTTCAATTAGCTTCTAATTTTTAATTCCAGAGTGCCCATAAAAAGAAAATACCAAAAATATTTACTTCCAGAATGCATTTCATTTTAGTAATTTAGTCTTTTAATTTGATTAAATTCTTTCGATGATGAATAGATGATTTTCAGAGCTCATTGTTGCACATTAGTAATCACTTTAAGCTACATTTTCATTCAATTTATTTTCCTTCTGTGACCAATTAGCATTAATATTTCTTTCTACAATTTAGAGTTAGAAATTCCTTTTCTGCAACTTAGAGTTAAGTTTCTTTCGCTGAAAATAATGTTAAAATTTTCTTTTGCAAAGTAGTGTTAAACTTTACATTCTGCAATTTGTATTAACATAACTCTTCTGCAACTTAGCATTAATATTTCCTTTATGCAATTAGAAATAGACTTTCAATTCTGAAATTAGAATAAATTGAGATTTCAAGTTATAGGTTAATTTTTAATATAGTTCAGCATTTGGTTTTTATGTAGCTTCAATGGAAAGAAAATGTGGGGTACAACTCTTTAATCTCATTTAATATTCATCCATACTTAGATCAATTTAATCCAAATATAGAATTCCTATCATATATGGAGCACATACACTTCATAAGTACACGAACTTTGGTTGACAATTAATGAAGTAATTTAAGTTCAATTAAATTACCCAACAACTAGACCATTGAGGAATAAAGGAGGAGATCATCTTGTAGAATCCAAATAGTATTAGAAATATTATTACTTCAAAATTTAAGGAGAAATTGTGGGGAAATCAAAAGCTAGATAGAGAAAATAAATACAATATTATAAGGTGGTGATTAAACCCAATGTCAAAAGCCAAAGTTATCCTTCTATCTTAACTAGTGTCAAGAAGAAACTGAACATTTCCAGGATAAGAACTAATTCTCATGAGCTTCATAGTGAAACTAGGAATTGGTCAGTTCCCAAAATGTCATGGAAGAAAGGGTTTGTCACATTTTCAATCCTAAGATGGTTGGAGATCAAAGCATATATCATCCATATTATATTAATATTATAGATAATTTTCAAAATATTTGTCACATTACCATCCTTCTTGGCCTTTTAAGTCAACAAAACTATGGTGACCTTGGAATGTTTCTCTCACTTCCTTTTAAGCATAGAAATAAAATGTTAAAGAACTTTCATTTATCTTTCAACTTCTTAAGGTTTTTAGGCCATATAGGTCTTAGTGGATATCTTTTTTTTGTGTAAAGGAATTGAAAACTAGGTTAGGCTTGTACTCCTGTTATGGGGTTGATTCTGGCTGCTACCACTATAACCTCTAGGTGACCCATAACCACCACCATTCATGACCCATATTGTGCATCAAAGGGGATTTGAACCTTGGACATAAAACTTTGCAAAGGCTTCATATCACAATGATTACCAATAATGTTTCCCCCTAGGAGGATAGTGGACATTGATAATCATCATCATCATATATCTAAATTAAAATAATTATATAAAACAATTAATATATGGAAAAGCATTATATATAATTATTTAAATTCTTTTTTTAGGAGTAAAATTTACATTGCCTTTTAAACAAGAAATTACATGAACGTATTGAAAATTCTAAGTTGTTTAGTCACTAGGAAAACCAAATCATATCCAAGAATTCACCCTTCTTATAGAGTAAAAACACACCAAGGTGCCCAAAAGTTCAAAATTTATGATACAAATACTAAAACACGGGCCTATTCAACCATGGAAATAAAATGAAAAAACGAGAGAAGAAGAAACCAAGGATATAGTACGAGACTATATAGAGGGGTCTAAATCAGTAGTTGTGACCTCGATGGGATCCTTTTTGTTGCCTAGTGTGTCTCCAACTATGGGAGGGATGCCAAGGTTTTTCTCAATGCACTATAGTCATTGGTATAGGTCCTTCATGTGTCTGTGCAAGTGTTCCATGGAGTGAAGAAGATTTTCTCTATGCTCATAGAAGTCCAGAAGAGCCTTTCCTAAGACAAATTTCATATGCTAACACAAATCCACTGTGTACATGTATTGGTTAAATTCCCGATGTGTATGCTTGAGGTCTAGTGCCCAATCAGGCAGCTCAGCTAGAACCTTGGTATCCGAGAGGTGGCTCCATTGGGTGGTCCCCTCTCTGTTTGCACGAGTGAGATCATCTTGAATAAGACCTAGATTAATCTCTCTGAAGCGACCAATAATTTCCTCCAATCAATGATGAGTACATGTGGATTTTTCTTGGTAATATGATGCTCCCACGTGGACATGAGTGTGCTGATGAGGCATGATGAGAGCACAAGAAAAGTGAAAAGACCACAAAACTAAAAGATGGATGTTAGGTGGCAAACAGAGACTCACGCGGAGTGGATTTAGGTGAGCAGGACAGAGCCACGAATGGAGCTGGGATAAAAGAGTGAGGTTAATGACTAACAATTGATATGGGAGGGGATCCTATGAGGAAAATATCCTAGTGGAGGACATGCTGATAGAGAAGTAGAAACACAAGGGGAGAGGAAATGCACATAAAATTGATGAGATCAAAGCATATATCATCCATCTTATATTAATATTATAGATAATTTTCAAAATATTTGTCACATTACCATCCTTCTTGGCCTTTTAAGTCAACAAAACTATGGTGACCTTGGAATGTTTCTCTCACTTCCTTTTAAGTGTAGAAATAAAATGTTAAAGAACTTTCATTTATCTTTCACCTTCTTAAGGTTTTTAGGCCATATAGGTCTTAGTGGATATCTTTTTTTTTGTGTAAAGTAATCGAAAACTAGGTTAGGCTCGTACTCCTGTTATGGGGTTGATTCTGGCTGCTACCACTATAACCTCTAGGTGACCCACAACCACCCCCATTCATGACCCATATTGTACATTAGAGGGGATTTGAACCTTGGACATAAAACTTTGCAAAGGCTTCATATCACAATGATTACCAATAATGTTTCCCCCTAGGAGGATAGTGGACGTGGATAATCATCATCATCATATATCTAAATTAAAATAATTATATAAAACAATTAATATATTGAAAAGAATTATATAATTAATTATTTAATTTTTTTTCTTAGGAGTAAAATTTTGCATTGCCTTTTAAACAAGAAATTACATGAACGTATTGAAAATTCTAAGTTGTTTAGTCACTAGGAAAACCAAATCATATCCAAGAATTCACCCTTCTTATAGAGGAAAAACACACCAAGGTGCCCAAAAGTTCAAAATTTATGATATAAATACTAAAACACGGGTATATTCAACCATGGAAATAAAATGAAAAAACGAGAGAAGAAGAAACCAAGGATATAGTACGAGACTATATAGAGGGGTCTAAATCAGTAGTTGTGACCTCGATGGGATCCTTTTTGTTGCCTAGTGTGTCTCCAACTGTGGGAGGGATGCCAAGGTTTTTCTCAATGCACTATAGTCATTGGTATAGGTCCTTCATGTGTCTGTGCAAGTGTTCCATGGAGTGAAGAAGATTTTCTCCATGCTCATACAAGTCCAGAAGAGCCTTTCCTAAGAGAAATTTCATATGCTAACACAAATCCATTGTGTACATGTATTGGTTAAATTCCCGATGTGTATGCTTGAGGTCTAGCGCCCAATCAGGCAACTCAGCTAGAACCTTGGTATCCGAGAGGTGGCTCCTTTGGGTGGTCCCCTCTCTGTTTGCACAAGTGAGCTCATCTTGAATAAGGCCTAGATTAATCTCTCTGAAGTGGCCAATAATTTCCTCCAATCAATGATGAGTACATGTGGATTTTTCTTGGTAATATGATGCTCCCATGTGGACATGAGTGTGCTGAGGAGGCATGATGAGAGCACAAGAAAAGGGAAAAGGCCACAAAACTAAAAGATGGATGTTAGGTGGCAAACAGAGACTCACGCACAGTGGATTTAGGTGAGCAGGACAGAGCCACGAATGGAGCTGGGATAAAAGAGTGAGGTTAATGACTAACAATTGATATGGGAGGGGATCCTATGAGGAAAATATCCTAGTGGAGGACATGGTGATAGAGAAGTAGAAACACAAGGGGGAGAGGAAATGCACATAAAATTGATGAGAGCGGCAACATTGGGCAATCACAAGGGCTGGAAATCCAAGCAATAAGACTATGTATAGAAAAAAAAAAAGGAACCAAAAGGGAAGAGATATGACCATGCATAAGAGAAAGACTCCCTGATAGGTAGAAAGTTATTCCACATTGGTGGGATGCTTTGTCTGATGTTAGGAGATACCATAACCATTCACACAATGAGATTTAAGCTCATAAAAAGGGAAGTGCCCGATGAGGCTGCAAGGAAAGAGTGACAACTTTATGGAGCAAAGATCTTAAGTGAACCGATAAAAATTTTCTTTGGAATTATTGTTCAAATAGGAAATGGGATTACCTCCCTTTCAACGATGAACCATATTATGTTGATCCTTTCCTAGCAAGCTCTCGTGATTTACAAGGAGATGAACTAAGTGAGCATCCCAATAATTTTTTTGAAATGGTGCTTCCCTAGTAATGCCCATGGAACAAAATTCTCTAACGATTGGGATCATTAAAACTATGAAGTTCCAGAACTGAGATTAAAGTTGGCATGCTTGGCATTTGCAGAGAGTGATGCTTCACACGGGAAAAAATATGACATATGGATTAGAGAATCAGGTTGTAGTCAAGGAAGATGTGACCAATGAGGGGTGCAAAGGTGTTTAATAACCATGGTGTGTATTTTCACAGTGGTCTCGCTTCGTACCAAACCAAACCAAACCTTTTACATCCACTATGGAGTTGTGCCGCCATGTCGCCTAATTGCATAACCAATTGGGACAATGGCAAAAACCCACCCTTTTGCTTGAATAACATGCCATCTAAGTTATGTATGTAAAATAATTAAAAAATAAAAATAATATGTAATTAAAAAAAAAAAACAAAAAAACAAAACAATATAGGTTAACATTTATTTTGATATTTCAAATTTCGTACTTTAAATTATAATTTAAAATAATAACAATAATAATAATATTTATTTTTATATATTTAAAAACAAAATATTGATATTTTATTTGGCTAACAATACATTACTATTCTATAATTATAAGACATGAATATTGCTTATTAGTTATGTATGCAAGGAATTTCCATATTTCCTTAGGTGAACTTGTTATTTTTTAAAACAAACTTTAATAGTAATAAGAAGACGATATATATCAATATTAATTATTTATGTACATATAACAAATATTATTTATTTATGTATATATATAGGGATTTTTAAATACATATATAGTAATTTTAAAAAATAAAAAATATAATTCTTCAAAAAAAATTATTAACGTTAATGAATATAAAAAAAATATTTATTTAATTTTAAAATTTAATATACATTAATAAATAAATGTTAAAAGTCTTAGTGGCCCAAAAAGTAATACGAAAAAGATGATCTACATCAGGATTTTCATGTTTGTATTTGAGTTAGGTGATTTTGAAGTTAAACACTTAAAATTTTGGTGATAAAATTGGGCATATTATATATAGTTAGTTTAAATATCTATAGAAAATCCGAAAAAGTACATATCATTGAAAAACAGATATATACCATCTAAAAAATCACATATAATATTTATTCAACCCTACAAATTGTAGGTAAAATTTGGGCATGTGAAGGGAGAAAATTTGGGCGTCTGAATGTGAAGGAATGAATGGAGATATTTACATTTGTATTTATATCATTTAATTATTTGAAATTAGTCATTTATGTAAATTATGTTATGGAAGGGAAATTTAGGTGTACGGATGTGAAGGAATAAATGGAGGTATCTACATTTATAATTCATCATTTAATTACTTGAAATTAGTCACTTCAATAAATTATGTTATGGAAGGGTTAAATTGGATGGAAGTTTGAAGTCCTACTAACTATGCATGTGGATTAATTCTTATTGTGGCATTTCATGAGATTGTTGTTCTTGCATATTTAAATTCCACTTAAACTTTGCATAAAAAAATATTGAAGTATGGGATTTGGCTTAAATAAGTGAAGGAATTACCAATTCATTTTTGTTCATATGCATGTAAATGAATTTAGATGTGATTTCCTTGTTGTTTCTATTGTGCAAGGTTAATTTTGGATTCATTTTGTTTATGTAAGAAAAAATCTATGGTTTTTGAAAACCAAATTTGCTCACTTTCGAGAAACTTTGCTTTGGTAAATGGTAGGAGAAATTTATTGAAGTATCTATATAGCTAGGAACTATATTCATAGAGGTTTTCGTGTTAGTTTTTTTATGGTTGGGCAGCGTCAGAAATTTGTTCTAGTCTCGAATTTAGTCCGAGAGGCTTAGAAACACAAGAACTCAGAACCCAGAAAAAGATTCAAGAGAAAACACATAGAAATGAGTCAATTAAGTTAATTAGTCAATAATTAAATATTGTGATACCTAATTTTAGAATTTAACCAGAGAAGCAAAATTTGTGCCCTTAATTTAGACATTCAATCAAAATATTGTAGAAAATATATTCATACTTTTAATTTACTCATGCATGTAATTAAACTAGAATTTGATAAATGGGGATTGTTATAGACATTTTTGGGCACTGCAACCCCAAGCATGAAATTTCCATAAACCAAGGGCTCCTAAGTCCCTAAAAGTGTTGTTCTAACCCCTAAAGGAACAAGGTCAACTGATTATAGCTTCTCCCAGAAGTTCTCCATGAAAAATTGCTCAGAATTGGTCAAAACAGGATCATTTGAGCTGCTCCACAGGCCAAGTGCATTGCATCTCACCTAAGTACACTGTGTGGGTGCGTTGCATTTCAAAAAGCCCTTCTATGGGGTGCAATGGGCAAGAAATGACAAATGGCAGTGTCATTCCACGGGGTGGAGAGGCAATGGAGGCTTCCAGAAAATTCTCTTGTGACACTTGCCTCTATGAATTCAACCAAGGATGAGTAAGAGATCATCAATCTCCAAGTGGAAGAAAGAACTATCAGAGGGAAGACACTAATCAAATCATAAGCTGACTAATCTCCATTACAGATATCTATATATGGATCCCTCATCCCAGAGATCCAGAGGCTGGAATTTTGCATATTGTAAGGAATTGTTGTTGATTTCTTGAGACAAACATCAGATTGTTGGGTGATCTAAGCTTTGTATGAGGTGAAGAGGGGCTTCCTTGCTGAGAGGTTGATGCTGGGTAAGAACAACTGGTTGTAACTCCTCTTGGCTTTTTCTTGTTTATCAATAAAAGCTATTCAAGTTTTCCTCCATACTCTTGTGTCATTTATGTTTGCTGCATTAGTATGGTCAATTTACATACGATCCTAGATTGTTTATGATTATAGATCCATGTCATTTTATAGTGCTATGCTACTGTGATCTTACAGGTACTCTATGAAGCTGGGCGTGCAAGGGAACAAGTAGCGAAAGATTATCAAGGAAGAGAGGAATCAAACCAGGAGATTAGCGCAAGACAGAGGTTGGTCTTCTTTCTTCCTCTCTATCTATACTTTATAAAGGAAAAACAAAAGTAGCTTTACTTTGTTTGTTTCTAAGGTAGCTATCACACCTTTGTGGGATAAGCAGTTATGAGTAGACACTTTTCCCTGTAACAAAATGGCGACTCCGCTGGGGACGAATTAGTTTGTTTGTTTATCTTCCTTGTTGTCTATTTCATAAACTTACAGACGGAGTATGAAGTTGTGCCAGGTAGCATTCGAACTGCGTTTGCCATAGCAAATGCAAAGTAGATAAATGCCACTTCATTCCATCTCCGGGATCTGTTTATGATTTAAACAACTGATTCACAAACCCTCTGATTTCCCTTGTGATAGCTCTTAGATCCTCCTTAGATCTACCCCTGATTGTTGAATTACTGATTACCATTTGCTCGGCCAAAACCCACGAACTGAACTGCAAACTGTGACCCGGAACCCAAGAAAAGTCTCATTTCTGGCCCAGCGCAGGTACTGTTCTGAGAATCTGAAATTCAGCGCACTTCCTGAGTGTAGAAGGTGCGCTGCATTTCAAATTGCCTGTGTTACAGGTGTGCTGATCAGACTAGGCTTTGTGCAGTGTTGGTTTCTGTGATTCATTCTTTCCAGTTCTATTCATGAATTTTGTTGCCTGTAATCAGTATATGTCTGTTTGAAACCCCTTTTCCTTGCTGTTATTCCGCCTCCTTTGTACAAAAGAACTGTAAATGTTTTTGTGTGTTTGTTGAGTCATTTTCAGTTCTCCTTTGCAAAAGTAGTGTAATCGTACTATCGCCCTTTGATTTGAAAGTGTCGCAAGTGTCGATTTCAATCATAGGAAAGAGTTTGATTGCTATTGATAGTCGATTATCCTGTTACTATTGTTTTTGGTCTGAATTTGTAATTTTTCTAGTGTCAAAAACAAGTATTCATTTCAAAATCATAAAGTGTTGTGATCATCTCCATTTTTGATTTCGAAAAGAAACTTGTTGATAACCGTCGCTTGAAAAGTAATTCAGATTTGTGCATCAACTTTCTTTTTATCATTCATATACTAAGAAAGTCGAAAACAAATACATGCATGTGCATTTGCATTTAGACAGTCTGATTGGTTTGATTTAGGAAAGTGCATTTATAGTGTGCTCTTTGCTCTTTGTGAAAGAATTTTGTCTTTCTTTCCTTAGTAGCTAGGATTTTCATTGCACAAAGAAGATAAAAAGATTGTTTATCATCTTAGATTGCATTTTAGGAATTACATCTACATCTCGTGGTGAACCTGAAAGGAAAACTTCATAAACAAGATCAACTATAAAATAAATTCAATGAATCTAACAACTCTTTGGAACCTAACGCACAACATTTAGAAGTCTAGGCTAGAGACGTATTCCGGCGTCGTAAAGCCTGGTAACTGTTGTTCTCACTGATGGTTGGGTGATTCCTCCACTTTGAGATGATAAGTGCCAGTACAGACTTGTGCTCCCACGTATCGTCGAGTATATTTTGGGAGACCACAATAGGCTTAATCCTTTATCCATAGGAAGCCGTGTCTGCCGCCCTATCGATCGCAATGCACTGAACACAGCATTCGGGAAGATTGACTGTCGTACCGTAAAAAGTATTCTGCAGTTTTGCGATTGGTTTGGTAATCCCTCTACCTAGATTTCGAGAGCAGTCCCTTTCATTCCTTTTCAGACTCTTTAACAGAAAAGGTCCATCTGAGCACTTGTCACTTCAGGCTCATTAAAAATCAAAGGAGACTAGAGTCATCTTTTGTTTTTTCTCGACTCTTAAAAATTGAAAAAACAAGTTGTGTCAAAGCGTCTAAAATTCATTTAATTCGGAAACATACCTCCCCTTTATTTTTAGTTGATCGAGTAATCCGCAATCGCGGAAGAAAGTCAATTGAAACCCCCTCGTTCATGAAGGCTTACGAGTCAACCGTCTTTGTCTCTGGAATCGAAACTAGTACGGACAAAGTGAACTCGTTTAACCAGTTCCAAATCTCCTGTTAAAGTTAGAACAAGTGTTCCAACAACATCAGAGACTCTGATTACTCCAAACATTTCCGGTATCCCTACCTCTACAGAAGAAGTTCAGCAGCCACAAAAGGACAGTGGTACTCATCCTAGTCTGAGGGTAAACACTTGTATTACCGAACCAGTTCCATTTACAACCGGTTCGGAAAGTCTTGCTCCTCAAACATCTGTCGCTGCCGATTCCATACCTTCTTCGGCACCAGAAATATTCTACGGACTTGACGGTCTACCCCTTCCACCTGGTCTGATTGCCATAGAAGAGATTGTGGAAGATCCTCCAGCTAGTACTCCATCGCAATTTGGAGTCAGGATCACTCTGTATCCTTCCTTGTCAGAAGTTAGTCTACCGCCAGCGGAAGCTCCTGTAGAATCGCTAGGTAAGCTTTTGGATAGACTAGAAATTTCTGAACAACCGTCAACATCTAGGACTGTGTCGTTTGACACAGCGACGGTAGAAATCCCTGCTATCACTCCAACAATGTTCGTCAGTATACCAGCTGTCCCAACTAGCTCTCAATCGCTAGAAGGAGCCCACTCAGGGGCCATTTCGACAGTATGGTTTATTCCTGTTTGTTCGTCTGGATTAATATCCGGAAACTCTTATGTTGAGTCTCAACAAATTGATCTATTTGGAGGTCAATTTGGGCAGTCTGGCCCTCAAGGGAAAACTATTCCCTTGAGTTCTGGATTACCACCGTATGGGGGCAGTATGCCCTTTCATTATCCCCTCCGGGAGGACAACCATACAGGAGTTCACAAAAAAATTCGGGTTATGCTAGAATTACTTCAAGCGGTTGGGTATCGATACTACCTCAACAACCAAGAGTTGTATATTCGATGTAACAATGCTTACCTATGTCAAATATACCAACTACGCCAGCTATTGTGACGGTGTTGCAAGTTCAAGCGCTGCCTGTTGTATGCCAACCTCAGGTTTCTCAGGTTGTAATGCAACAGCCCCTTGACCTTGTGACTCAATCACAATCGTCGACTGGTGGAATGAAACAGGTTCAGATGGGTACAATTACCCCTCATCTTGGTCAAACAATTAGTATCGGGCAATAGCACATGGCTTCACAACCATGGCTAGTACAATACCAACAACTGCAATTCCAACAAGTATACCAAGGTTCTGAGCAACAAATCTTTGCAAATAGTGGGCAGTCGTATATTCAAAATGGTCAAAATCAACCATTTCACAATGGTCATGCCCACCAACCTTACCAAAGTTACCAGCATCAAATGCATTATGCCGGTATGCAAAGACCAACTACTCAGGCAATCCCATCTTATCCTGGGTATGCTTCACCTAACCTGAATCAACAGTTACCCTTCGTGGCAACTTTAGAGTTACCTGATTTAAATCGGTTAACAAACAATCCAATCGCTTACGCCCCTTGGTGGCCAACGATTCCACATAAACTTCCATCAGATATTCCTAAATTTAATGGAAATCCAGGTGAAGATCTGTCGAATCATGTGATGACCTTTCATCTGTGGTGTTCATCAAATGCCCTAAACGATGATTCAATTAGGCTTCACCTTTTTCAGAGGACGTTAACTGGTCCAGCAGCAAAATGGTATATCGAATTTCCTAGAGCTTCATTCGACAACTTCAGTACCCTAGCCATAACCTTTTTAAACCATTTTCAATTACCAATAAGGTATGAAACGGGAATGGAACTCCTTACCAATTTCAAACAAACAACGACCACTCACATATCTGATCATATACATGAGCGGCAACGTCGTTGTAGAATGGTAAAAACATATGTTCCTGATCAGCTCTTAGCTGAATGGTTTATCAAGTCATTACTACCTTCCATCACGGAAGATGTGGCAAAAGGGGGAGTCGTCACAGAAGAGCAAGTTATCACTCGTGCGCAATATTTGGACTTGATTTACACTCAGTCTGGCACTCTCTACGATAAAATACCTGACGCCCCTAGACCAGAATTCTCAGTTCCTCCTCCTCCTAAATCAAACAATAACTCTCATGCTGGTGATGGCGTGATTGGCACAACAGACACGAAATCGACAAAGGCTACATCCAAAAAGGCCCGTAAGATTTCAGGTCAAAATGAAAAAGATGAACTTCTTGCCTCAGAAGTAAATTCTGTATCGACAGATAAAGGCAAGGAAACCAAGCAACCAGGGGGCAAGAAGAAAGCCAAAGGGAAGAAGAAGAAGCAGGAAGAATCATCTCCTGAAAAATCTTCTGCAAACCCTCCTGGAAATAGGAAACAAAAATTTCCGTGCATGATATGCGATGAGGATCATCAGACACTAGATTGTCCACACAGAGCTGAGCTTAAAAAATTCTTCAAGAATTCAAAAACCTCCGCAGTGTTAACTGATCCGTTTCTGAATCCAGGAACAAATCTGGTTGATAGTGGAAATGCTTCCCCGTCTCAAGTGATAATGTTGTCGGTTTCAAAACAACAAAATGATGCTTTGATATCGACAAGGAACAAAGATTATGGGAATCCATAGCTATCGAACAACAAGGATAAAGATCAACCTAATAGTTCGACAACAACTTCGACAGAAGTTGCGCCGCCCATCATTCCTGAACTGACAATAAAACTGCCAAAGGGAGTAGTACACAAGTCAACATTTAATCCTCGTGCTAGAGCAGCACAACATTATAATATAGTGGAAGATTTGGCCCAATCGCCATCCGCTATGTCGACTCTTGAAGTACTACAAAATTGCCCATCCCAAAAGCAGGTTTTATTATCAGCCATTGGTGGGATAGACCCAAAGGATTCCAATCTTGTATCCTTCGATCATAAAGGATACGATCCTCAATTACCAGCTCAACTAGCTTTCCTTGTTCAAGTGAAAGCCCTCAACAAAACTGTTCATCGAACAATTATTGATGAGGGGGCATCTACATGCATTATGTCGATGAGTTGCTAGAAAACTTTAGGATCTCCAACCTTGTCGCGATCTTCGATGACATTAAAAGCATTCGACAAAAGAACATATACCACATATGGTATTCTAAGTAACTTGAAGGTTGAACTAGGAGGAAAAATAGTAGAAATATATGTTGAGGTAATCGACGGAAATCTCGATTACAACATCCTACTAGGAAGGCCATGCATATATGCTATGGTCGCCGTTGTGTCGACCTATTTTAGGAAGATTGCATTTCCCTTTCAAGGGGGGATTACAATCGTCGATCAACAAAACTTCCTCCCCAATAGTTCTCAAGTTACAGGAAGCATTCCTATGATCCATGGAAGCCCCCATTCGCTTCAAAATATCGGAGTACGCCTACTAAAAGACCCTGTATTAATGGGAACTTTTGCCCTTCCACCTCCAATCAATTTGGCAGAAGTAGCATCAGTAGGAAGCTGCAAGATGATATCTTCTAAAAAGATCTCAGAAAACGATATCAACATGGATCATGCAATGGTTTTGCCTCCAAGCCCAACAGAAATATTGTAGCAATCAATGTTCCTGGCCTGGGAGGCAAACCCAAATCAACGCTCATCGAGTTTTTGGATAGATAGGTCTAAGGAATATGGCACCCCTTCAGATCCTTGGTCGAGAGTGCATGACACCGACGAAGGAATTGTTCAATCAATGGTAATTGAAGGGGCACCATGGGATGATTACCACCATTGTTCCCTTCTTCCGGATTGTGGAGAAGATACTCCTAATGACCTTTATCATCCTTCAGTTTTTGATTTTCTATCAAATACTGTAAACACAGTTTATTCCGAATGAAACTTGTCCAACATTGAAGAGACTATCACCATAAATATCTCGACCAAAACAGATGTTGTAGAGAATATTTATGTTGGCAAATGTTGTTCTCCTTTAGAACTGGAAATATATAATGCTCTTTTTCGCGAATTCAGAGATGTCTTTGCTTGGTCATATAGTGAAATGCCAGGCATTGACTCGAACATCGTTGAACACGAAATTAAAATGTATCCAGATGTCAAACCAGTACGACAACGGCTACGGCAGGTGCACCCCAAGAAATCCGCTGCCATTAAGGCAAAAGTTGAGAAACTTCTCCATTCTGCTTTCATTTACCCGGTTCCTCTAACCGATTGGGTATCGAATATTGTCCCTGTTATGAAAAAAGAAGGAAAAATTAGAGTGTGCATCGATTATATGGATATAAATCAAGCTTGTCCAAAAGACAACTACCCTACACCCTTCATCGACCAGATAATTGATGAATGCGGCGGATGCGAAATCTTTTCATTTATGGATGGATTCTCCGGGTATAGTCAAATAAATATCTACCCACAGGACCAGTCAAAGACTGCATTTATTTTTCCATGGGGCACATTTGCATATCAAAAATTACCCTTTGGTTAAAGAACGCAAGGAAACATTCAGAGGGCAATGAATTATGCCTTCCATGACATAAAAAACATCATTCAACCATACCTCGACGACCTTCCGGCTCATTTGCGAAAGCGGACTGATCATCTGCAGCATTTAAGAGCGATATTTCTACGTTGCCGACACTACAAGATACGACTCAATCCACACAAATGTGTATTTTGTGTCAGTTTTGGTCATTTACTTGGCTTTGTGGTTTCAAAGGACGGGATTCGTCTTGACCCATGTAAGGTTCAGGCAATCATAAATTTGCCTCCACCTTCAAATTTGCTTCAGATTCAGAAACTCCAAGGGAAAGCAAACTTTCTGAGGAGGTTCATTCCAAATTACGCTGAACTTGCTAAAGGTTATACGCGTCTTTTGAAAAAGGAAGTACCCTTTGTCTGGGATCAGGTTGCGCAAGCTTCCTTTGATGCTTTAAAATAATCCCTAATGAAAGCATCATTAATGTACGCTCCTGATTATCAAAAAGATTTTAACATGTATCTGGCTGCAACAAATACGACCATTGCAATGGTTTTAGTTCAAGAAGATGATGGAATCGAACATCCTATATATTATTTAAGTAAAAACTTAAATGATACAGAAAGAAAATATTCTTATGTTGAAAATCTAGCGCTCGCAACTGTTCAAGCGATACAGAGATTTCGACACTATGTCCTCTTTTGGAAAACTACCATTTTGTCAGATTGCAACCCCATGACTTATATATTGTCGTGACAGTTGTTGGGGGGCAAATATTCAAAATGGATAGCAATCCTACAAGGGTTTGATCTGGAATTTGTAAAATCCAAGTCAAAGAAAGCTCTGGTTTTCGCAGAATTATTATGTGATCTCCCATCGTCGTCCAACGATGAAACATCCGAAGAAACGATCATGGACGAAAGCTTGTTTCTGATATCTTCAAGCAATCAGTGGTATGGGGATATAATAATTTATCTCCAAACCCAAAAATATAGGCCAAATACCTCTCGTTCCGAACAAAAACGTATTCGATACCAAGCAAAAGACTACATGATTGTCGGTAATACACTTTACCGTCGCGGTATCGATACAGTTCTGAGAAGGTGCCTCACGCATGAGGAGGCCGAAAAAGTCTTGAATGATTACCGTTCAAGCGCATGTGGGGGGCATCAATTCGGTTATGCTACAGCGCAAAAAATCTTACGAGCAGGATACTTCTGGCCAACAATGTTTAAAGATTGCATAAATGCAGTCAGAAGTTGCCATGCTTGTCAAATTTTCGATAGCAAAACCAGAAGACTGCCCGCACCTCTGCAGCCAATAGTTGCTTTCGGGCCATTCGCCAAATGGGGCATCGATTTCATGACATGTAACCCCACCTCGACCGGGGAGCATGGGTATATCATAGTCGCAGTTGACTATTTTACCAAATGGGCCGAGGCGATGCCTACATTAGATAATATTGGTGAAACAGCTGCCCTATTCTTTTTCAATCATGTAGTCACCAGATTCGGTGTCCGACAAGCTATAGTCACAGATCATGGATCGCATTTTCGCAATCACATGATGGTCAAATTAGCTGCCAAACTAGGGTTGTATCACGACAGCTCTACTCCATATTACCCGCAAGCCAACGGACAAGTTGAAGCAATCAATAAGGTCCTGAAGCGCATGCTGCAAAGGATGATTGGAGTTCACAAAAGAAGATGGCACCTAATCTTGTACTTAGCCTTGTGGGCTTACCGAACATCAGTAAGGAATGTAACTGGATTTACACCTTTCCAACTGGTATATGGCCTGGAAGCAGTCTTACCAATCCAGTGCGAAATCTCGTCCCTCAAACTCGCAATTGATCTCCTCCCCGGAACTTCAGAAGAAGAAGCTCATTTCTTGGAACTAATCCAATTGGATGAAACCCGTCGTGATGCCGCTTTGGCTAACGAAGCCCATAAGAAATGAGTCAAAGCGCAGTTCGACAAAAATGTCAAACCCCTGTCTCTCAGAAGGTGACTTGGTCTTGCTTTATGACCAAGAATCCGATAAATTGGGAGCAGGTAAATTTAAGTCTTTATGGATGGGCCCCTATATTGTTAAGCGAGTGTTAGCAAAAGGAGCCTACGAGTTAATGGATTATGACGGAATTCCACTGGCGCAACCTCGTAATGGGTTGTACCTCAAGCGTTACTATGCGTAATTCAGTATGGTAACCTGTATGCTTTTGTTATGTTTTTGTTTTCGCTAAAGTGTTTATTTTGGTCGAGTAATCCACTTTTTACATTTATTGCAGATGTCAAACCTATTGGAGTCATGTGTTGGATATCCCGATGGAGCGAGTCATAGTTCGCGGAACCTAACTTCCGTGGCCTGGGCCATTTTTGATCCAAGCGGTGAGTTAGTAAGTTTTAGAGGGGTATGTATTGGTCGATCAACAAATAACATCGCTGAATATAGCGCGTTGATAGAACTTCTCTCTGATGCCATCACACATGGTATACGCCGACTGATTTTCAGGCTAGACTCACAACTCTTCATACTACAACTCACTGGTATCTACTCTGTCCCAAATCCAACTATTTATCACATGTTCCTAAGGGTTAAGATTTTGGAAAGGCAATTTGATTTTATTCAATATCAGCACATTTCCAGAAACTTAAACACATTAACTGACTCTTGGAAAATTATGTATTAGATAGACATTTGCAACATTTATAAAAAGAAGCATACCATCAATATTTGCATTTGGATCATGTAACTTAACCAAAATAAAACTCCGAAAAATCAAAAAATATATAACTGTTTTATGGTTTACACATAATGTTCTGTAACCAAGACAAAATTGGTCAAATGACCGAAAAACTCAAAACTCTAGGGGGCACCCTAGTCTAATGATGCTCGTGATAGCAAGTCATAGCCTGTGCGATCATGCGTAAGAGTCGAGTCCATCGCCTTGGCACGCCGGTAGTATGCCGCTGCAGCCTCAAGGCAGCTCGTCAGTCCTCACATCTGGAATACCAAGAGTGAGGCCCTCAACCTGCTCCTATAATGTTGTAAGAGTCTCGACCACATCAGGTCACGAAGGATAGCCCTTCCAACACCTCTCCTGCTGGGGTGGCAGTTGGCAATCTCAGACGTACTACTGGCCAAACAGGACCAACATCTACATGACACATGAGTTTGACTAAGTCTTGACAGAATAAAGCACAAGGACATTATAAATGAAAAACGATAAACAGGAATATGGTCAAAGAATTTACCAATGGCTCCCCACTATTCGCCATCCGGTAGTACTAAATCTCGATCACCCCGGAAGTCCATGCCAGCATATGGATACTCGGAATAAACCATCTCCTGACAATCAAACCACCCAAGAAGGTATCAGAAAATGAAATCTGAGACTGACCAGCATGCCTAGACATATGGTCGACCCATCTCTGCATACGTGGTTCAATCAGTGAAGGTAAATCGAGTGCAATATATTGCGGCTGCATCAGTGGTATCTTTTCCAAGGCAAAGGTAGTCAAAATAGAACCATACCAAAAGTTCTTCAACCTCCCACTCTTTACCTTGGTCAACTGTTCTTTCATCACAAGAAGTATTGCGTCGCACCAGTTGAACACATTCGGTTGGAAGCATTCCAAGGCATACTGCATATAAGATCGGTTCGCTACATGAAGAGCCGCACCACCAGCCATCCTACCAAAAGTAAACAGAATAGTCCTGAGGGACCTATCAGTGACATCACAGATGATGATCTTGTCGTCTTTGCTAAGCTGAGATCCCTCTCTGCAATACCGGCGAACATAATCTCTCACAGATTCACCTCCTTGAGCCGAACCTGATAAAGAGATGGGGGCACCCCGCCTCGACAAGCCAGTCAAGAAATAGATGTCCACTATAGTCAAGGGGATGGATTTGCCCCTGATCTGGAACACCTGGTTGGTAGGATCCCAAGCATCGAGCAAATACTGCAGTAAGTTGATCTGTTGCCTCATGCTAGAGATGCGGAAAAACTTCAGCAAGCCATAGTTCCGCAGTGCGTTTACTGTAACCGGATCATGTAGGGCAAGCATGTCCTCTTCTTCATGCTCACGTTCTCGCCATGTAATAGTCATCTTACTCCAAAGATCTCTGAAAAACAAACAAGAGAAGAGTTAGATCCTGATTTTGGTAAGAAACAGGCAAAATTTCCATCAAAAACTGTGCATAAAATTCCTTCTTTGCGCCCATCGCACCTACAGTAGTGCTCTGAGTGCATTGCATGTCAAATGGCCAGTAGACAGGCCAACATCCAACGCACCTTTCGATACACAGAGGGTGCGCTGGAGGCAGAGCGATTTTCTCAAATCCCAGAGGCTCATAAAAACCATGAATCAAGCTCAGAATGCAAAATGGAAAGCATGAAATGAAAGAGCTCAAGTTTAACTCCTACCTAGTCAAGACGGCGCTGAGAATCGTCCACAGAATCTCCCGAATTCAGCTAATGAAAATCAAAGGGGGAAAGCACCTCCAAAGCTCCAACAAACCAAAGTTCAAATGAAATGGTAAAATGAGAGGTAAAAGCACTTTCTCATTACTTTTCACGTAGTTCAAAGTAAAATAGTAGTGTTCTAACTCATTCTTCAAGCATATATTGTTCATTTATGGCTATTTTGATGAAGCAATTGAAAATACAGTACAATCTTTGAAAGAACAAAGCTATTTATGGTAAAGTAAAAAAAACGACCATTTAATCGAGCAGTTTTAGCGCATACTTCATGCTCGTTAAAAAATAAACATAAGCAATGAGCACATGTTCCTCCAGAGTTTAAGCTCATTAAAAAATGAACCAATTTCTGGTAAATAACCATCGTGAATGTAATACTTCAGCCTTTAAAGCCTTGGTCGTGTTCGCATCGTCACCTCCACTTTTGCATTGGCCGATCATTCACCTCCATTTAATTGTGTACCCATTTTGAGGAACAGCTGCGAAGAGTGATCTCACTAGCCATCCTTGTAACACTGTCGTGATTGGAAAATTCCAAACATTACTTGGAATCAGTTTCTACCCATTTTATCACTCGTTCCTCAAAAGACGAGTCTCCTTTAAGCTATTTTCAATTGACTCGTAAAATATGCAAAGATTGCCAAGCCATTGGCCTCTCCAGCTCGTTAAAGGGACCGAAAGTGCTATCCCTCCTCTAAATTTTAATCTTTTTGGACTTGAGGGATTATTACACAAAAAGATCGAGCGCTTGTTTTGTTTGGCTCGTTGAAAGTATCAAAAATTCATCCCTTCTGTATTGTTTTATACTTTTTCTGACTTAAGGGATTAGATGACGAAAAAGGAATTTTGGAGTTTCTTTTATGTTCCTTTTCAGACTCTCTAAAATTGAAAAGGACTGAGTTATCTTTGTCGTTAAACTCGTTAAAATTGTAATAGCGACAAAGTTGTCTATAGACGAGAACGATTTCCACTATCGCTAGGCTCGTTAAAACATAGCGATGGGTTTGCCCGAAGGGAAAATTATAGAAAAAGCATATGTTATCCTCCTCAAGCTTGATAAAAATAAAGAGGTACTGGTCAGCAATGACTAGGAAAAATTGGGAAGAA